>CM042392.1:35593358-35708358 GCA_023634145.1 Thymallus thymallus
AATTCACTATATCACAATTCCAGTGGGTCAGAAGTTTACATTCACTAAGTTGACTGTGCCTTTAAACAGCTTGGAAAATTCCAGAAAATGATGTCATGGCTTTAGAAGCTTCTGATAGGCTAATTGACATAATTTGAGTCAATTGGAGGTGTACCTGTGGATGTAGTTCAAGGCCTACCTTCAAACTCAGTGCCTCTTTGCTCGACATCATGGGAAAATCAAAAGAAATCAGCCAAGACCTCAGAAAAAACATTGTAGACCTCCACAAATCTGGTTCATCCTTGGGAGCAATTTCCAAATGCCTAAAGGTACCACGTTCATCTGTACAAACAATAGTATTCAAGTATAAACACCATGGGACCACGCAGCCATCACACCGATCAGGAAGGAGACGCGTTCTGTCTCCAAGAGATTAACGTACTTTGGTGCGAAAAGTGCAAATCAATCCCAGAACAACAGCAAAGGACCTTGTGAAGATGCTGGAGGAAACAGGTACAAAAGTATCTATATCCACAGTAAAACAAGTCCTATATCGACATAACCCGAAAGGCCGCTCAGCAAGGAAGAAGCCACTGCTCCAAAACCGCCATAAAAAAGCCAGACTACGGTTTGCAACTGCACATGGGGACAAAGATCGTACTTTTTGGAGAAATGTCCTCTGGTCTGATGAAACAAAAATAGAACTGTTTGGCCATAATGACCATCGTTATGTTTGGAGGAAAAAGGGAGATGCTTGCAAGCCGAAGAACACCATCCCAACCGTGAAGCACAGGGGTGGCAGCATCATGTTGTGGGGGTGCTTTGCTGCAGGAGGGGCTGGTGCACTTCACAAAATAGGTGGCATCATGAGGAAGGACAATGATATGGATATATTGAAGCATTATCTCAAGACATCAGTCAGGAAGTTAAAGCTTGGTCGCAAATGGGTCTTCCAAATGGACAATGACCCCAAACATACTTCCAAAGTTGTGGCAAAATGGCTTAAAGACAACAAAGTCAAGGTATTGGAGTGGCCATCACAGAGCCCTGACCTCAATCCTATAGAACATTTGTGGGCAGAACTGAAAAAAGAGTGTGCGAGCAAGGAGGCCTACAAACCTGACTCAGTTACACCAGTTCTGTCAGAAGGAATGGGCCAAAAATTCACCCAACTTATTGTAGGAAGCTTGTGGAAGGCTACCGGAAACATTTGACCCAAATTAAACAATTTAAAGGCAATGCTACCAAATACTAATTGAGTGTATGTAAACTTCTGACCCACTGGGAATGTGATGAAAGAAATAAAATCTGAAATAAATAATTTTCTCTACTATTATTCTGACATTTCACATTCTTAAAATAAAGTGGTGATCCAAAGTGACCTAAGACAGGGAATTTTTACTAGGATTAAATGTCAGGAATTGTGAAAAACTGAGTTTAAATGTATTTGGCTAAGTTGTATGTAAACTTCTGACTTCAACTGTATATACTACAGCGATGATAATAATTGCAGAGATACACTGGTGACATTGACAGTTTAAACCTCCATTATGAATGCTAGTTCTCCATTTGGTACCAGCAGTAGGGTTACAGCTAGCCTACTACATAAAGATACAACTCCATGGGGTTATATGGGGTTTCACTTGAAAGAGGTTGAAAGATAACCTCAATGCTAGAAGTCCCTCAGGGGGCCATGTCTCCTCTCCTCACTGCTCAGTTCTCTTGGGACAGCTGTTAACTCATAGCAGAGATGTATTTACAGCCATTTACTGGCCCACTTCCATTTAGTGCCTGTGTTTGAGTAAATGTGAGACCCGGTCCAGAAACAACCCATAGGCCCTAGACATATGTGGCCCTAGACATGGTTACTGAAGCACATACATCAGCCTGGTCAAACATCTATTCACTTGAGATGCATATTGGAATGGTGTTAGTGTGTGGGGAGTGCTTCTATAAGCCTAATATCCAGGCCTTCTCAAGGGCTTTCACACTACTGAGCCTAATATCCAGGCCTTCTCAAGGGCTTTCACACTACTGAGCCTAATATCCAGGCCTTCTCAAGGGCTTTCACACTACTGAGCCTAATATCCAGGCCTTCTCAAGGGCTTCACACTACTGAGCCTAATATCCAGACCTTCTCAAGGGCTTTCACACTACTGAGCCTAATATCCAGGCCTTCTCAAGGGCTTTCACACTACTGAGCCTAATATCCAGGCCTTCTCAAGGGCTTTCACACTACTGAGCCTAATATCCAGGCCTTCTCAAGGGCTTTCACACTACTGAGCCTAATCAAGCTCTACTGGCTGGTTCAACCGCAGGACAAGACTGAAAGTAAAGAGGCAACTCATACATTGACATGGCTATAGTCTGTGGAAGTGGATAGAATAAAGCATTGTGGTTAATTTTATATGAAGAAAAAAACAGTTTATTGAAATATCAACAACTGTACACATGGTCAGTGATGATGACAAAGATAAATTGCTACATAATGTTAAGAAACCCTTCCATCCAGTCCATAATAATGGTGTTGAGTAGAAACCCTCACCCCTTCCATCCAGTCCATAATAATGGTGTTGAGTAGAAACCCTCACCCCTTCCATCCAGTCCATAATAATGGTGTTGAGTAGAAACCCTCACCCCTTCCATCCAGTCCATAATAATGGTGTTGAGTAGAAACCCTCACCCCTTCCATCCAGTCCATAATAATGGTGTTGAGTAGAAACCCTCACCCCTTCCATCCAGTCCATAATAATGGTGTTGAGTAGAAACCCTCACCCCTTCCATCCAGTCCATAATAATGGTGTTGAGTAGAAACCCTCACCCCTTCCATCCAGTCCATAATAATGGTGTTGAGTAGAAACCCTCACCCCTTCCATCCAGTCCATAATAATGGTGTTGAGTAGAAACCCTCACCCCTTCCATCCAGTCCATAATAATGGTGTTGAGTAGAAACCCTCACCCTGTCCATCCAGTCCATAATAATAAACACAACAGACTGTTGTCCAAGGCTGATCACTATAAACACAACAGACTGTTGTCCAAGGCTGATCACTATAAACACAACAGACTGTTGTCCAAGGCTGATCACTATAAACACAACAGACTGTTGTCCAAGGCTGATCACTATAAACACAACAGACTGTTGTCCAAGGCTGATCACTATAAACACAACAGACTGTTGTCCAAGGCTGATCACTATAAACACAACAGACTGTTGTCCAAGGCTGATCACTATAAACACAACAGACTGTTGTCCAAGGCTGATCACTATAAACACAACAGACTGTTGTCCAAGGCTGATCACTATAAACACAACAGACTGTTGTCCAAGGCTGATCACTAGGATCTTGATGAGAGTGCGAAAATACGACCACATCACACCCATTCTTCATTCACTTCACTGGCTTCCTGTTTCTGCCAGGATTGAATATAAGGTCGCCTTTCTTACCCACCAATGCATCTATGGAAATGCCCCCCCCCCTATCTGAAAGAACTTCTCACTCCATCTCTCCGTTCAACAAACTCAAACCGCCTCCTTCTCCCCAAGACTAAGCTCAGCACCATGGGTGATCAGGCTTTCTGTTCTGCTGCTCCTCGTATCTGGAATGCCCTCCCCGACCATCTGAGGTCAGCTCAAACTATTGAGACTTTTAAAAAGGGACTAAAAACATATATTTTTAGGAGAACTTATGACTTTTAACTAATATGTCTATTTGTATTTTATATTGATTTTTTTTTTTTTTACCATGCTTTTATGATCTTAACTGTAGCACTTTGAGATTTGATCCAAATGTAAAGTGCATTACAAATAAAATATATTATTATTATTATTATTATTATTACTATAAACACAACAGACTGTTGTCCAAGGCTGATCACTATAAACACAACAGACTGTTGTCCAAGGCTGATCACTATAAACACAACAGCAAGTCCATAAAGGGTTTGGTGGCCAAGTGCTCAGATTCAGCCTTGGACAATAGCAAGCATACTCAACAGTTTTGTTCTAGACCTGCCACCTACATACCATAGTGTAGGTAACTGACTGACTGTGTAACCCGTATGTATCAGTCACTAACAGTCCAGAGGAGAAATATTAGCTAGGCTGTTACAGTTGGATGATTTGAGTATGGTATGTAGAGCCGAGAACAGAGCAGATACTGTTCAGTTAGACTGAAGAGTGGATATAACCTACCCCATAAATGTGGCTGGGTGAGATGGCCAAAATATCATATCACAATATATACTCAACATGTAAAGTGTTGGTCCCATGTTTCATGAGCTGAAATAAAATATCCTAGAAATGTTCCTTATTTCTCTCAAATTGTGTGTACAAATTTGTTTACATCCCTGTTAGTGAGCATTCCTCCTTTGCCAAGATAATCCATAATCCAAACATCATTATTACACAGGTGCACCTTGTACTTGGGACAATAAAATGCCACTCTAAAATGTGCAGTTTTGTCACACAACACGTCACAGATGTCTCAGGTTTTGAGGGAGCGTGCAATTGGCATGCTGACTTCAGGAATGTCCACCAGAGCTGTTGCCAGAGAACTGGAAGTTCATTTCTCAACAATAAGCTGCCTCCAACGTTGTTTTTAGAGAATTTGGCAGAATGTCCAAACGGCCTCACAACCGCAGACCACATGTAACCACGCCAGCCCAGGACCTCCATATCCGGCTTCTTCACCGACGGGATCATCTGAGACCAGCCACCCGGACAGTTGATGAAACTGAGGAGTATTTCTGTCTGTAATAAAGCCCTTCTGTGGGTAAAAACTCACCCTGATTGGCTGGGCCTGGCTTCCCAGTGGGTGGGTCCATGGCTGCAACCCAGCGCAGTCATGTGAAATCTATGGATTAGGGCCTAATGAATGTATTTCAATTGACTGATTTCCTCATATGAACTGTAACTCAGTAACATCTTCTTGAATGTTGCGTTTATATTTTTGAAGGTATGACAGTATTTCATGGTATTGTATGTTTCTGAATAATAACAGTTGTAAACATGTTCTATGAGTGATGCGTGACCCTAGAATGGCAACACATTCATTCTAGGATTTCCCTAAAGAATATAACGCCACATTGTCGACTGGCTGCACCATGCTATTATTTAAGACCATCTTTGCTCTAGATTGCAGAACATGGCTGTTACAGGCGCTCAAAAATCTGTACTGGGGGGCTCTGTACTGTACAAAACCAACTCCAATGATCCAGGGCCAGGGGTTCCCGAGAGGTCACTGTGTCTGTCTGCAACTCTGCTACTTCATACAGGGTCCTGGTCAGGTCTGGTCACAGATTCTCCACTGCTACAATCCACTAGACATGATGTTTCACGTGTTCTTCTCATTCTCTGTTCAGTGCTCCAGTAAAAACAATACGAGGGGGTAGAAAATAATTACATTCCTGAAAAAATTCAGGCAGGCTGGAAAAGGTCAGGCAGGCTGGAAAAGGTCAGGCAGGCTGGAAAAGGTCAGGCAGGCTGGAAAAGGTCAGGCAGGCTGGAAAAGGTCAGGCAGGCTGGAAAAGGTCAGGCAGGCTGGAAAAGGTCAGGCAGGCTGGAAAAGGTCAAAAAAGGAAGCAGAAATGTATAAGGAGCTGATCCAATATCCATCATCCTGAGAGACTGAGATCCAAGGAGAGGACAGACCATCATCCTGAGAGACTGAGATCCAAGGAGAGGACAGACCATCATCCTGAAAGACTGAGATCCAAGGAGAGGACAGACCATCATCCTGAGAGACTGAGATCCAAGGAGAGGACAGACCATCATCCTGAGAGACTGAGATCCAAGGAGAGGACAGACCATGCAGAGAGAACAATTACACAGGCAGCATCTCAAATGGCCTTTTATTCTGCCGTCAAGTACACAAGCTACACTACTATGCACATTTGACTTTATACAGGCAGGTCCTCTGCTGCTTCCCGCTGAGTCACACTGAACCCTAAACCTTTCTCCTCTATCCTCTCTGCTGCTTCCCGCTGAGTCACACTGAACCCTAAACCTTTCTCCTCTATCCTCTCTGCTGCTTCCCACTGAGTCACACTGAACCCTGAACCTTTCTCCTCTATCCTCTCTGCTGCTTCACACTGAGTCACACTGAACCTTTCTCCTCTATCCTCTCTGCTGCTTCACACTGAGTCACACTGAACCCTAAACCTTTCTCCTCTATCCTCTCTGCTGCTTCACACTGAGTCACACTGAACCTTTCTCCTCTATCCTCTCTGCTGCTTCACTCTGAGTCACATTGAACCCTGAACCTTTCTCCTCTATCCTCTCTACTGCTTCACGCTGAGTCACACTGAACCCTGAACCTTTCTCCTCTATCCTCTCTGCTGCTTCACGCTGAGTCACACTGAACCCTGAACCTTTCTCCTCTATCCTCTCTGCTGCTTCACGCTGAGTCACACTGTACCCTGAACCTTTCTCCTCTATCCTCTCTGCTGCTTCACGCTGAGTCACACTGAACCCTGAACCTTTCTCCTCTATCCTCTCCGTTCCGCCGCGGCACAAAAAAACAAAAAGAAAAACAAACTTGATTTTTCTTCTCTTAGTGCCTGAACTTAGTTAGTGCTATTCCTTAGTCCCTATGAGCAACATCCAGGATGTCTGTCTGTCTCTGTGAGGGAGGGAGGAGTAGTCCAGTGTTCCTGAGCATGAGGAGGTCCTCCATTCCACCATAACCCCATCTGAGGTCCTCCACTCCACCATAACCCCATCTGAGGTCCTCCACTCCACCATAACCCCATCTGAGGTCCTCCACTCCACCATAACCCAATCTGAGGTCCTCCACTCCACCGTAGCCCATCTGAGGTCCTCCAATCCACCATAACCCCATCTGAGGTCCTCCACTCCACCATAGCCCATCTGTCCGTCCGTCTGTGTGTCTGTCTCTAGTATATGACCTCATAGACAGTAGCCTTCTTGTCACCGGAGCCTGTGACAATGTACTTGTCGTCTGCTGAGATGTCACAGCTCAGGACTGACGAAGACTCTTTCGACTGTCAGGGGGAGATACAACATATTTAGTGACTTTGCACTTTCACTCTCTCTTAAACCTATGTTTAAAGTGGACCGAGGACAGAATGCTATATTTGGTGACATACAGCGGGTGAAATAAGTATTGAACACGTCACCATTTTTCTCAGTAACTATATTTCCATTCGGTGCCATTGACATGAAATGTTCAACAGATGTTGGTAACAACCCAAGTAATCCATACATACAAAGAAACCAAAACAAATAAGTTCAGAAATTAAGTTATGTGTAATAATGTGAAATGACACAGGGAAAAACTATTGAACACACTTACTGATATTTATTTTATACTTTGTTCAAAAGCCTTTGTTGGTAATGACAGCTTCAAGACGCCTCCTGTATGGAGAAACTAGTCGCATGCATTGCTCTGGTGTGATTTTGGCCCATTCTTCCACACAAACAGTCTTCAAATCTTGAAGGTTCCGTGGGCCTCTTCTATGAATCTTGATCTTCAGTTCTTTCCATAGATTTTCAATGGGATTTAAGTCAGGTGATTGGCTGGGCCATTCTAGCAGCTTTATTTTCTTTCTTTGAAACCAATTGAGAGTTTCCTTGGCTGTGTGTTTGGGATCATTGTCTTGCTGAAATGTCCACCCTCGTTTCATCTTCATCATCCTGGTAGATGGCAGCAGATTTTTGTCAAGAATGTCTCTGTAAATTCGCCCATTCATCCTTCCTTCAATTATGTGAAGTTTGCCAGTACCATTTGCTGAAAAGCAGCCCCACACCATGATGTTCCCACCTCCAAACTTCACTGTTGGTATGGTGTTTTTAGGGTGATGTGCAGTGCCATTTCTCCTCCAAACATGGTGTGTATTATGACATCCAAACAGTTAAATTTTGCTCTCATCTGACCACACTATATTCTCCCAGTATTTCACTGGCTTTTCTAAATGTTGTGCAGCAAACTTTAAACGAGCTTCAACATGCTTTTTTTTCAGCAATGGAGTCTTGCGTGGTGAGCGTGCATACAGGCCATGGCGGTGGAGTGCATTACTTACTGTTTTCTTTGAGACAACAGTACCTGCTAATTGCTTGTCTTTTTGAAGCTCTGCACAAGTGGTCCTTGGCTCTTGGACAACTCTTCTGATTATTCTTTTCACTCCTCTGTCAGAAATCTTGCGAGGAACACCTGGTCGAGGCAAATTTATGGTGAAATGATTGTCTATCCACTTATTATGGCCCCAACAGTGCTCACTGGAACATTCAGAAGCTTAGAAATGTGCCTATAACCAATGCCATCATTATGTATTGCAACAATTAGGTTGCGAAGGTCTTGAGACAGCTATTTGCTTTTACCCATCATGAGATGTGTCTTGTGTGACACCTTGGCAATGAGACCTTTTTGTAGGCCATCAGTTGGGACTGAACCAGCTGATATTAATTTGCACTGACAGGGGGCTGGATTGCTTTTTAATTACTGATAGTTTTCAGCTGTTGTCTTGGCTTTCCATGCCTTTTTGCACCTCCTTTTCTTCATGTGTTCAATACTTTTTTCCTGTGTCATTTCACATTATTACACATAACTTAATTTCTGAACTTATTTGTTTTGGCTTCTATGTATGTATGGATTACTTGGGTTGTTACCAACATCTGGTGACAATTTCATGTCAATAGCACCTTTGGAAATATATTTACTGAGAAAAATGGTGACGTGTTCAATACTTATTTCACCCGCTGTATATTTTACAGCTTAGCTACAGTTCCTTCAGAAAGTATTTAGACCCCTTGACTTTTTCCACATTTTGTCACATTACAGCCTAAGTTCCATGGCTTTCGGGAAACCGGGCCCAGACGGGTTTGTATATAATCTGTATATACAGTGGGGCAAAAAAGTATTTAGTCAGCCACCAATTGTGCAAGTTCTCCCACTTAAAAAGATGAGAGAGGCCTGTAATTTTCATCATAGGTACACTTCAACTATGAGAGACAAAATTAGAAAAAAAATCCAGAAAATCACATTGTAGGATTTTTAATGAATTTATTTGCAAATTATGGTGGAAAATAAGTATTTGGTCAATAACAAAAGTTTATTTCAATACTTTGTTATATACCCTTTGTTGGCAATGACAGAGGTCAAACGTTTTCTGTAAGTCTTCACAAGGTTTTCACACACTGTTGCTGGTATTTTGGCCCATTCCTCCATGCAGATCTCCTCTAGAGCAGTGATGTTTCGGGGCTGTCGCTGGGCAACACGGACTTTCAACTCCCTCCAAAGATTTTCTATGGGGTTGAGATCTGGAGACTGGCTAGGCCACTCCAGGACCTTGAAATGCTTCTTACCAAGCCACTCCTTCGTTGCCCGGGCGGTGTGTTTGGGATCATTGTCATGCTGAAAGTCCCAGCCACGTTTCATCTTCAATGCCCTTGCTGATGGAAGGAGGTTTTCACTCAAAATCTCACGATACATGGCCCCATTCATTCTTTCTTTTACACGGATCAGTCGTCCTGGTCCCTTTGCAGAAAAACAGCCCCAAAGCGTGATGTTTCCACCCCCATGCTTCACAGTAGGTATGGTGTTCTTTGGATGCAACTCAGTATTCTTTCTCCTCCAAACACGACGAGTTGAGTTTTTACCAAAAAGTTATATTTTGGTTTCATCCGACCATATGACATTCTCCCAATCCTTTTCTGGATCATCCAAATGCTCTCTAGCAAACTTCAGACGGGCCTGGACATGTACTGGCTTAAGCAGGGGGACACGTCTGGCACTGCAGGATTTGAGTCCCTGGCGGCGTAGTGTGTTACTGATGGTAGCCTTTGTTACTTTGGTCCCAGCTCTCTGCAGGTCATTCACTAGGTCCCCCCGTGTGGTTCTGGGATTTTTGCTCACCGTTCTTGTGATCATTTTGACCCCACGGGGTGAGATCTTGCGTGGAGCCCCAGATCGAGGGAGATCATCAGTGGTCTTGTATGTCTTCCATTTCCTAATAATTCCTCCCACAGTTGATTTCTTCACACCAAGCTGCTTACCTATTGCAGATTCAGTCTTCCCAGCCTGGTGCAGGTCTACAATTTTGTTTCTGGTGTCCTTTGACAGCTCTTTGGTCTTGGCCATAGTGGAGTTTGGAGTGTGACTGTTTGAGGTTGTGGACAGGTGTCTTTTATACTGATAACAAGTTCATACAGGTGCCATTAATAAAGGTAACGAGTGGGGGACAGAGGAGCCTCATAAAGAAGAAGTTACAGGTCTGTGAGAGCCAGAAATCTTGCTTGTTTGTAGGTGAACAAATACTTATTTTCCCCCATAATTTGCAAATAAATTCATTAAAAAATCCTACAATGTGATTTTCTGGATTTTTTTTTTCATTTTGTCTCTCATAGTTGAAGTGTACCTATGATGAAAATTACAGGCCTCTCTCATCTTTTTAAGTGGGAGAATATGCACAATTGATGGCTGACTAAATACTTTTTTTGCCCCACTGTATACCTGGAATATACTGTCCAGTGCTGTAGTGATCTGTATATATACCTGGAATATACTGTCCTGTGCTGTAGTGATCAGTATATATACCTGGAATATACTGTCATGTGCTGTAGTGATCAGTATATATACCTGGAATATACTGTCCTGTGCTGTAGTGATCTGTATATATACCTGGAATATACTGTTCTGTGCTGTAGTGATCTGTATATATACCTGAAATATACTGTCCTGTGCTGTAGTGATCTGTATATATACCTGGAATATACTGTCCTGTGCTGTAGTGATCTGTATATATACCTGGAATATACTGGCGCCATAAGGAGTCCTCCAGGTATTCAACAGATTGTCCTTCCCTGTAGACACAAACCATTTACCTGCAGAGAGGAAAGACATGAGGGAGGGAGGGAAAGATGGAGGGAGAGGGAGGGGAGGAAGGAGAGAGAGAGGGATGAGGGAAAAAGGGAGAGAGTAGAAAACAATATAATCAGGCCAAGGAGTCACCAAGGAGGTCTACACCAAGGAAGTCTACACCAAGGAGGTCTACACCAAGGAGGTCTACACCAAGGAAGTCTACACCAAGGAAGTCTACACCAAGGAAGTCTACACCAAGGAAGTCTACACCAAGGAAGTCTACACCAAGGAGGTCTACACCAAGGAAGTCTACACCAAGGAAGTCTACACCAAGGAAGTCTACAGTCGTGGTCAAAAGTTTTGGTCTCCACAAAGTTTGCTGCCTCAGTGTTGATGTTGATATACTCCAGAATGTCATAAAGAGTGATCAGATGAATTGCAATTAATTGCAAAGTCCCTCTTTGCCATGAAAATTAATTTAATCCCCAAAAAACATTTCCACTGCATTTCAGCCCTGCCACAAAAGGACCAGCTGCCATCGTGTCAGTGATTGTCTCGTTAACACAGGTGAGAGTGTTGACGAGGACAAGGCTGGAGATCACTCTGTCATGCTGATTGAGTCAGAATAACAGACTGGAAGCTTTAAAAGGAGGGTGGTGCTTGAAATCATTGTTCTTCCTCTGTCAACCATGGTTACCTGCAAGGAAACACGTGCCGTCATCATTGCTTTGCACAAAAAGGGCTTCACAGGCAAAGGATATTGCTGCTAGTAAGATTGCACCTAAATCAACCATTTATCGGATCATCAAGAACTTCAAGGAGAGAGGTTCAATTGTTGTGAAGAAGGCGTCAGGGCGCCCAAGAAAGTCCAGCAAGTGCCAGGACCGTCTCCTAAAGTTGATTCAGCTGCGGGATCGGGGCACCACCAGTGCAGAGCTTGTTCAGGAATGGCAGCAGGCAGGTGTGAGTGCATCTGTACGTACAGTGAGGCGAAGACTTTTGGAGGATGGCCTGGTGTCAAGAAGGGCAGCAAAGAAGCCACTTCTCTCCAGGAAAAATATCAGGGACAGACTGATATTCTGCAAAAGGTACAGGGATTGGACTGCTGAGGACTGGGGTAGAGTCATTTTCTCTGATGAATCCCCTTTCCGATTGTTTGGGCCATCCGGAAAACACCTTGTCCGGAGAAGACAAGGTGAGCGCTACCATCAGTCCTGTGTCATGCCAACAGTAAAGCATCCTCAGACCATTCATGTGTGGGGTTGCTTCTCAGCCAAGGGAGTGGGCTCACTCACAATTTTGCTTAAGAACACAGCCATGAATAAAGAATGGTACCAACACATCCTCCGAGAGCAACTTCTCCCAACCATCCAAGAACAGTTTGGTGATGACCAACGCCTTTTCCAGCATGATGGAGCACCTTGCCATAAGGCAAAAGTGATAAATAAGTGGCTCGGGGAACAAAATATCGACATTTTGGGTCCATGGCCAGGAAACTCCCCAGACCTTAATCCCATTATTGAGAACTTGTGGTCGATCCTCAAGAGGCGGGTGGACAAACAAAAACCCACAACTTCTGACAAAGCATTGATTATGCAAGAATGGCCTGCCATCAGTCAGGATGTGGCCCAGAAGTTCATTGACAGCATGCCAGGGCGGATTGCAGAGGTCATGAAAAAGAAGGGTCGACACTGCAAATATTGGTTCTTTGCATAAACTGAATGTCATTGTCAATGAAAGCCTTTGACACTTATGGAATACTTGTAATTATACTTCAGATTACCATAGTAACTACTGACATAAAGATCTAAGAACACTGAGGCAGCAAACTTTGTGGAGACCAATACTTGTGTCATTCTCAAACCTTTTGACCACTACTGTACACCAAGGAGGTCTACACCAAGGAGGTCTACACCAAGGAAGTCTACACCAAGAATAGCCACATCAACCTTTTTATTTTTTGTACTTTTCACCCCTCCTAGTTGAGGGCTAAGAACTCTAATGTCCTTTTCACACTAGCATGCCAAGTCACCCCCAACTGGTGCAGATATCTCCTCTTCCATCGTCCTTTTCAGCAAGGTACCAGCCACTATTGTGTAGGTGTAACCAGGTCAGCTCAGTACAGTTGGGCACAGTAGTGTGTTCCTGAGCTGCAATCAGTGCAGTCAGGGCAGAGCAGTGTACTGTGGTGTGTGTGTTCTTACCACAGTTAGCGAACTTCAGTGAGAGGACACAGCTCTCGTGGAGATGTAGCTGGTACTTGTCAGGTTTGGTGTGGTGAAGGACCTCTACGTTACTGCTCTCCATTCCTACAGCTAACCATTCCCCCGTAGGACAGTATCCTAGAGAGAAGATCTGGAGGGGCACAGATTTACATGGATCTTTATTAATACGCTACATACAACATAGTGAGCTTTTTTACAATATTTGAGGTAATAAAGCTAGAATCTTTAAAGCTAAATAAAAAATCTAGGTCTCACAGCTAAATATTTAGGCACATATGCAAGTAGAATGGTCACAGCGATCTAAGGCACTGCATCGCAAACAATGGTGCAGACTTGGTGTAGACCGCCTTGGTGTAGACCTCCTTGGTGTAGACTTCCTTGGTGTAGACTTCCTTGGTGTAGACCTCCTTAGTGTAGACCTCCTTGGTGTAGACCTCCTTGGTGTAGACTTCCTTGGTGTAGACTTCCTTGGTGTAGACCTCCTTGGTGTAGACTTCCTCGGTGTAGTCCTTGGTGTAGACTTCCTTGGTGTAGACTTCCTTGGTGTAGACCTCCTTGGTGTAGACCTCCTTGGTGTAGACCTCCTTGGTGTAGACCTCCTTGGTGTAGACTTCCTTGGCCTGATTATATTGTTTTCTACTCTCTCCCTTTTTAATGTAGGCGTCACTACAGACTCGGGTTCGATCCCGGGCTGTATCACAACCAACCGTGATCAAGAGTCCCATAGGGAGGCGCACAATTTACCCAACCGTCGTCCGGGTTAGGGGAGGGTTTGGCCGGGGGGCTTTACTTGGCTCATCGCGCTCTAGTGACTCCTTGTGGCAGGCCAGGTGCCTGCAGGCTGACTTCGGTCGTCAGTTGAACGATATTTCCTCCGACACCTTGGTGCGGCTGGCTTCCGGGTTAAGTGGGCGGGTGTTAAGAAGCGCGGTTTGGCGGGTCATGTTTCAGAGGGCGCATGACTCAAACTTTGCCTCCCGAACCCGTTGGTTTGGGGGTTATATGCCTTACACAACAGCTGTAGGTATCTACTGGGATTTGATACCAGTGTGTGTGTGTGTGTGTGTCTGAAGCGTACCTGTGAGGTGAAGTCGTGCTGCTGTAGCTGTCGCCCCTCTCTCAGGTCCCAGGAGCGTACCGTGTTGTCCAGACCTCCTGTCCACAGCTTGGTCCCATCATGAGAGATATCTATACAGCTAGCCCCGTCCGTATGGCCCTGGAACTGCCTATGAGAAACAAGAAAGAGATTCATTTTTAAAAATAAAACACATCCGTATAAACCATGTATGTACAAATAATGTATCCTTTGAAACCATGTCTTTACATGCCACCACTTAACACCTGTAGAGCCACAACACCGACACATACACATACACAACCACAGGTAGTGTAATAATGCCCAAAAGCCACAGGTAGAGTGACAAATGTGTCCTTACAAACCAGTGCCCTAAAATCACAGGTAGTCTCAAAAATGTATTCTAAAACACTTCCTTAAAATCACAGGTAGTCTCATATACGTCTTATAAACCACCATGAAAGCCATACAAAATACCAAACATAAAAGACCACAGGTAGTCAACAAACACGTCCTTACGATCTATACTTTCTTACAAACCACATGGTGGGACAAGGTGGCGGCGACAGACACGGGCGGCGAATTTCTGCCAGATTAACAAGATGGCGCAGACAGACCCGGTCGGCCTGTTTCTAGCTCCTAGCCAATTTTTTTTTTTTTACATTATTTGCTCAGAAGGTTTTTTTGTATTATTACCTACACCGGAAATACCTTTCGGATATTATTACAGAGGTCACGCACCAGCTATTCAAGCAGAAATTTGAACGCAGACACCGTAGAAGAGGTAGGAGTGGGGCCCTAGTCAGACTGAGGCGGCGTGCATATCATCCACCGCTGCAGAGTTACTACGTTCAGGCCCTGGACAATAAAGTGCACAAGCACAGGGCGAGTATCTTCATCAAGAGAGACAGGGGCCGTAACATATTCTGTTTTAGGGAATCATGTCTCTCTCCCTGGGGCTGCATTTATTGTAGCTTAGGACTTTAATAAAGGAAATCTGAAGAAAACGCTCCCGAAATTCGATCAACATACATCCTGTGCTACACGCGCAACACTGAATCTCCCCCTTCCAGGACGGCTACAAGGTCCACCACCGCCCTTCTTTCAGCAAATCAGATCACGCATCCGTTCTGATTCTCCCCAAGTATAGGCAGAAATGTAAACAGGAAGCTCCCGTGGTAAGGTCTGACCAATCGGAATCTATGCTTTAAGATTGTTTTGATCACGCGGACCGGGAAAGGTTCAGGGTCGCCTCAGAAAAGCATTGACGCGAACCAACGCATTTTACCATGGCAAGGTGACTGGTAACATGGAGGTTTACAAACAGACCAGCTACGACCTCCATAAGGCAATCAAAGAGGCAAAACGACAGTACAAGGACAAAGTGGAGTCACAATTCAATGGCTCAGATGCTAGACGTATGTGGCAGGGACTCCAGACAATCACGGATTATTAAGGGAAAGCAAGCCATGTCGCGGACACCGACACTTCACTCCCAGACGAGCTAAACACCTTCTTCGCCCGCTTCGAGGAAAACAACATCAAGCCGCCAACGCGGCCCCCGAACGCTCACAAGGACTGTGCTTTTGTTCTAAGTGGCCAACATCAGTCATTTAACCCTCACAAGACTGAGCCGCATCCTCAGGGCACGTGCAGACCAGCTGGCTGGAGTGTTTACGGACTTATTCAATCTCTCCCTCTCCCAGTCTGCTGCCCCCACATGCTTCAAGATACCCACCATTGTTCCTGTACCCAAGAAAGCGAAGGTAACTGAACTAAATGACTATCGGCCCGTAGCATCACCTCTGTCATCATGAAGTGCTTTGAGAGACTAGTTAAGGACCGTATCACCTCCACCTTACCAGACACCCTCGACACACTGCAATATGCATATTGCACCAACAGATCAATGGACAACGCAATCGACACTGCACTGCCCTTTCCCACCTGGAGAAGAGAAATACCCATGTAAGACTACAGCTCAGCCTTCAACACCATAGTGCCCTTCAAGTTCATCACTAAGCTCAGGGCCCTGGGTCTGAACACATCCCTGTGATACTGGGTCCCGGACTTCCTGACGGGCCGCCCCAAAGTGGTGAAGGTAGGCAACAACATGTCCGACACACTGATCCCACAGGGGTGCGTGCTCAGCCTCCTCCTGTACTCCCTGTTCACCCATGACTGTGTGGCCAAGCACGTCTTCAATTCAATCATCAAGTTTGCTGACGACGCAACGATGAGAAAGCCTACAGGAAGGAGGTGAGAGCCCTTGCGGAGTGGTGCCAGGAAAATAACCTCTCCCTCAACATTAACAAAATAAATGAGC
The DNA here is from genome assembly GCA_023634145.1 of Thymallus thymallus. NCBI lineage: Eukaryota > Metazoa > Chordata > Actinopteri > Salmoniformes > Salmonidae > Thymallus > Thymallus thymallus. The sequence continues at coordinate 35,609,784 of CM042392.1, forward strand.
TGATCGTGGTTCCATTATGTAATTAGCCTGACAAGACGCAACGCATTCAGTGACAAGAACTGTGACTGTTATGATATTAGAATAAATAACAGTTAAATAAACAACACAAATGTAAGATACATTTATTGAACACGACGAAAAGACATTGAACTTCTTCAGAAGTAGCTGTTAAACGGAGGGCAATAACGCCTACGATTGAGTTAAATAAAAAGTAAAAACGTACATTGAACAAAATTAAACACATTATGTAGACTATCCTTTAATATCCTTTATAAAACTAAAGAAACACATGTAGAATTATAACCTATTAATTTGCAGAGATCAATCCTTGGAACTGGGATCGTATAGAGGCTACGGCACAACGACAGATTAAAGCCGTTAACGAGGCTCAGAGGTAGCAGGTCTTCTGTTATCATTGTGGTGATCAACTGTGTGATGTGCTGCTTCTTACCGGGTCACAGCTTCGCTTCAAGGTACAACATGAGGTGATGCGGGGCTACGTTTGTTTGTCCTGTGACAAAGTTGTTTCTTTATGCTTCAACCTCATGTGGTTTTGCATTGAAGTGGTAGACTTGTGGTACACTAGCTTGACATTGCATATTTTACATTTAACGTTTGTTTGGTTGTCAACATGATCTAAATACCTCCGCACCTCGCTTCGCTTGCTTGCCATTTTTCTGGTTTTGAGCGCCGAATAATAGACTGCAGCAGAACGCAGAATGGCCGTCCTTTTCTGCTTATTATTTATTAAATAACTTAAAACATCACAACTCTTATATTACATGACACATGGAACACTTCATTACATATTACATTTTACGAACGTTTTTTTTTTTTTATCCTTTGAACTACCGTCATAAGTATTCGAAACAAGTATTCGAATCCTAACTTTATTTAGGATATTCGAGTATTTGAGTAATCGTGCCCATCCCTATAAGAGATCATCAAGGACCTCAGCCACCAGAGCCACCGCCTGTTCCTCCTGCTACCATCTAGAAGGAGGAGACAGTACAGGTGCATCATAGCTGGGATGGAGAGACTGAAAAACAGCTTTCATCTCAAGGCCATAGTCACCACTAGCCAGCCCCCGCCCAGTACCCTGCACTGAACTTTAGTCACTGTTACTAGTCAGCTAGCACCTGGTACTCAACCCTGCACCTTAGAGACTGCTGCCCTATGTACATAGTCATGGAACACTGGTCCCTTTAATAATGGTTATATACTGTATTCTAGTCATGGCTCCTCCTATATAACTTATAAAAACTAAATGATGTGTGTATTGTTTTTCTTTACTGCTAGGTATTATTACTGCACTGATGGATGTAGAAACACAAGCATTTCGCTGCACCTACAACAACATCTGCAAATCTGAGTATGCGACCAATAAACATTGATTTGATGTTCTCAGAAACCCCCAAATACCTGTAGAACACACACACACGCACAGCCACAACCCCAGCCATTCCATCTTCTCCTACCTGACGAGAGTCTGGTTGTGCAGGTCCCAGACGGCGATGTTCCCGTCGCTGCAGCAGGAGAAGCAGACCTTGGCGTCGGGGGAGATGGCGAGGGCGTAGCAGGCCGGGGCGGAGGACGTCAGCTCAGCCTTGATACGAGGCGTCTGGGAGGCCAGGTCCCAGATGGTTAGAGTACTGGCCTCTCCTCCAACGATCAGGGTACGACCGTCAGGGAGCAGCTTACAGGAGCGGATGTAGTTATCCCTGTTCTGGAAGACAGAGGGAACAGACTAGTCAATACACACCTCAGGCCTGAGGTTCTAGCCACAGACAGACAGACAGACAGACTGACTGACTGACTGAAGGAACATTAACTCTATTCCTAACTATACTGTAGCAGAGAAACAGAAAAGTGTTTCTGTTTGGCTGGTTAAGGCGTGGCACTAGCCCTGTCAAGGTCAAGGGTTCAATTCCCACTCAGGGATCACATACACAAACAACAATTCCAAGTAGCAACAACAACAGCAGTAGTAGGTCCTTACCAGACAGTCTAGTTGAGAGACAGGGCTCTTGCTGCCCGGCTGGCTGATGTCCCAGATCTTGACACAGCCCTTCCCTCCTGTGTAGACGTGTCTGGTGGGGTTGGAGATGGTGACAGCACACACCACCTCGCCGTGGCTCAGCGTGTTGATCTGACGGGCATGACGCGGGATCCCCGGGCCTATCAAGGCATCCGGAGGGAATGGCACCGGCTGCATCTGGCCGTCCGCACTCACGTGGAAGGAGTAGGCTCTGGAAGATGAGACATAGGCTCTCTTTAGTACTGCTGGGTAGTGTTCATTTGGTACCAAACTGAAGAAAATGTCCTGAAAAAGAAGGGACTACCTGGAGTTGTCCAATAACAAACACTAATAATTAATTATTTTTGTTACGGTAATGAACATGACCCTGGAGATTGTTATTCTAACAGATAGGTCGTGTAGGACTGAAGGGCTTCATCTAAGACAGACAGAGAGACAATCAGACAGGGAGACAGCCAGCCAGCCAGAGAGACAGCCAGTCAGACAGAGAGAGAGAGACAGCCAGAGAGAGAGACAGCCAGAGAGAGAGAGACAGCCAGCCAGCCAGCCAGAGAGACAGCGAGCCAGAGAGAGAGAGACAGCCAGAGAGAGACAGCCAGCCAGCCAGAGACAGCCAGCCGGCCAGAGACAGCCAGCTGGCCAGAGAGACAGCCAGCCAGCCAGCCAGAGAGACAGCCAGTCAGACAGAGCCAGCCAGAGAGACAGCCAGTCAGAGATAGCCAGTCAGATAGAGAGACGGCCAGCCAGAGAAGGAGACGGCCAGCCAGAGATAGCGACAGCCAAACAGACAGCCAGACAGACAGCCAGACAGATACAGCCAGACAGACAGAGAAACAACCAGACAGAGAGCCAACCAGAGAGACAGCCAGTCAGAGAGAGAGAGCCAGCCAGAGAGACAGCCAGAGAGACAGAGAGCCAGCCAGACAGAGATACAGAGAGAGACAGCCAGACAGCCAGAAAGAGACAGCCAGACAGCCAGAAAAAGACAGCCAGAAAGAGACAGCCAGAAAGAGACAGCAGACAGCCAGAAAGAGACAGCCAGACAGCCAGACAGCCAGACGGACGGACAGACGGACGGACGGACGGACGGACGGACGGACAGAGAGCTGAACCCAGAGTGTGTAGGGTAATTACGGTTTTCCTCCAGACATGGAGGTGAGACTGGCTGGAAGACCTAGTCTCATGTGGGGATGAGGATCAAAACCCTGTAACAGAACAACATAGGGTCAACATGACATAACCTACACAACATACTATTTATATAACATACAGAGAACCAGGCTTCCCTATAGGAAGGTAGAAACCCTGTGTAAATCAGTAACTACATGTCAAACCAATTCAAAGGTGCCCAGTCATATCTCTGTTCTTTAGAAGAGTGTTCAAATAGAGAAGTTGGTTGTGGATGTTCTGTAAAGACCAACTTCTGGATAAACGCTTTCTACTGAAGGTTGTCTGCAACGTTGCCAACTAGCATACGGAACAACTCTCCAGAATGTTTCCTATCTGGTCGGTAAACAGTGACGAACATAACATAATGCATATACGGCCATGTGGGTGGGAGGGTTCTTCAAATGTAACATCCAATCAAAATGTAGCTGCTGGAATCCAGCTGCCCATTCTAACAGTTTGAGCTAAAACTAAATTCTCTACATCTCCAAAAGGAGGCGATACAACAAGGTGATTTTTGGCAACACAAGACTATGAATCGTAAACACCTACAAAACTAAGATACAACATTATAATACCTCTGATTACTCACACAAACTCATACCATGACAGATATGAACACTAGTAAACCGCAGTGTGTGTGTGTGTGTGTGTGTGTGTGTGTGTGTGTGTGTGTGTGTGTATCTCACCATGGATGATCGTCCGTATGCGGCAGCGGCGGCGCTCATCTGAGGAGAGATGTGTAGTCCAGCGTAGACACCAGGGCTGGTCAGACCTCCGTTCATCTCATGGTGATGACCCATGATAATAAAGGGAGGGTAGGACCCTGCGATGGCCAGGGGAGTCCGCAGGGCTGGGGCCGCTAGAGGGGTTCTCATTATTACCTTCATCATAGTACTGTTACTGATGTTATGGATATACACTATATTACCAATATATACAAGTGAATGTCAAGCCAATAAAGCATTGAGAGGTAAAGAGAAAGACAGAAGTAAAGAGAAACAGAGTGAGCAGGGAGCCAAACTGGTGACGGCCAAACTGGTGACGGCCAAACTGGTGACGGCCCAAACTGGTGACGGCCCAAACTGGTGACGGCCCAAACTGGTGACGGCCCAAACTGGTGACGGCCCAAACTGGTGACGGCCCAAACTGGTGACACTTCCTTTTTGCACCGAAACATGCAAAAAAATCCCTGCTATGGGTTTTAACTAATTAAACAACAAAGAATTTGATCTTTATTTAACCTTTATTTAACTAGGCAAGTCAGTTAAGAACAAATTGTTATTTACAATGACGGCCTACACCGGCCAAACCTGGACGACGATGGGTAAATTGTGCGCCGCCCTATGGGACTCCCAATCACGGCCGGATGTGATACAATGTGAACCTAACTCACGCTAAACAATGTAAAGAAAGCAATCCAATGTTATTAGTTGTCTAGACTTTACTGGAAATGACACTCAAGTCTTGAGAAAAAACAATCCACTAATATAATAATATCTAATAAAGCAATATCTCTGGGCTACACTTCACATTATTACATTGTATGTGGACATCCGTTCTAGAAATGTACCAGCAGAGCATGAGACCCTTTGTTGGCATAATTGATCTCTTTCAGGCAGAGAGTACACCTGGTATACCCCTTCTTATGCACCGTACTGAAAAAGTGAGAAAGAGGGAAAGTGTGTGGTGTTCCTTTGACCTCTATAGTATGGACTATAGTGGCATCCATCTTAAGCCAGGCCCAGCTCCAGCTACACTTCATCCCTGAATCCATAACAAGCATCGCCTCATTTTCACCTAATTCTCTCATTCTAAAAATTAACCACATACTGTAGAGGGAAAACATTAGTTCACAGATAGTAGTTAGTTTGTTAGCTAGTTAACATTTCACACAGAATTTCACACAGAATGCCAGGGTCCAGTAAGCAACTAATGGTTATTACTTGTAGTGCATTTTGCACTACATTTTGCACTCTGTATATAGATTTTCTATTGTGTTTTTGACTATGTTTGTTTACTGTGTAACTCTGTGTTGTTGTTTTTGTCGCACTGCTTTGTCTTGGCCAGGTCGCAGTTGCAAATGAGAACTTGTTCTCAACTGACCTACCTGGTTAAATAAAGGTGAAATAAAAATAAAAATAAATAAACTTGAGGAACAGCAAGGAGTCGTATAACGTTACCAGTTAATAGGTTATTAACGTTAGCTAATCTGATCTTGTAACGTTGGCTGTCGGACTTTATTAGCCAGCTAAGTTTCACACCATGAATTAAATTATTTGATCCGTTAAGTTGGCTAAATAATGTTTCTCTGGCTGGCTAACGGAGAATTCGATCCATCTAGCAAGATACTTAATGCTAATAATACTTGTTCCGCCACACCTTCTCCCTCACCTCTAACTTTCTAAATGCCAGTTGTTTTTTGGTTACAGCTCGTTCAGTACACTTCATCACCTTCTCACCCCTGTCTCTGTGGTCAGGCTTCTCACCTTCCTCTTCGTTATCGTTCAGGGGACGCGGTGCTGTAACTGACAAACTGTCTTTCTACTCTCTGTTTCCAGACAGAAAGCTGTAACTAGCTAATTGGTTGTAACTTCTCTCTCCAGTCGCTGTTTCCAGACAGAAAGCTGTAACTAGCTAATTGGTTGTAACTTCTCTCTCCAGTCGCTGTTTCCAGACAGAAAGCTGTAACTAGCTAATTGGTTGTAACTTCTCTCTCCAGTCGCTGTTTCCAGACAGAAAGCTGTAACTAGCTAATTGGTTGTAACTTCTCTCTCCAGTCGCTGTTTCCAGACAGAAAGCTGTATGCCGTAACTAGCTAATTGGTTGTAACTTCTCTCTCCAGTCGCGTGCTGAATTCTGTTGTTATGTGAACGATTGACTGAGCCTTGGATATAGCCAGTATTGCTCCAAACGCGCATCACTCATTCTCTTACAGACAGTAGTGAGGTAGAGACAGAGAGAGGGAACACTTTACTATTAAATACACCCAGGCCAGGTCACAGCAGAGGACAGAGAGAGAGAGAGAGAGAGAGAGGGCCAACCATAGAAATAGAATGGTGCCAGCCAAGGCCCTTGGCTTCCAGAGAGGGCTTTGAGAGAGGGCTTCCAGAGAGGCCTGATGCCAGTATACTGGGTGTAAGAGCAGCAGTACTAACCCACAGCCTCCATGCCAAACAAATAAGCACTTTTGCCATGCCATAATGTATTTTGAACAAAAAAACTGAAATGAGAAGAGAGTGAAGATACACAGTCACAGTAGAGGAGAGAGAGAGATACATTAATAAAGAAACAGCCAGATCAGTCACAGTAGAGAGAGAGAGACCTTAATAAAGAAATACAGCCAGATCAGTCACAGTAGAGAGAGAGATACATTAATAAAGAAATACAGCCAGATCAGTCACAGTAGAGAGAGAGAGACCTTAATAAGGAAATACTGCCAGATCAGTCACAGTAGAGAGAGAGAGACCTTAATAAGGAAATACTGCCAGATCAGTCACAGTAGAGAGAGAGACCTTAATAAAGAAATACAGCCAGATCAGTCACAGTAGAGAGAGAGACCTTAATAAAGAAATACAGCCAGATCAGTCACAGTAGAGAGAGAGAGACCTTAATAAAGAAATACTGCCAGATCAGTCACAGTAGAGAGAGAGAGACCTTAATAAAGAAATACAGCCAGATCAGTCACAGTAGAGAGAGAGACCTTAATAAAGAAATACTGCCAGATCAGTCACAGTAGAGAGAGACATTACTAAAGAAACACAGCCAGATCAGTCACAGTAGAGAGAGAGAGACCTTAATAAAGAAATACAGCCAGATCAGTCACAGTAGAGATAGACATTACTAAAGAAACACAGCCAGATCAGTCACAGTAGAGAGAGAGAGACCTTAATAAAGAAATACAGCCAGATCAGTCACAGTAGAGAGAGAGAGACCTTAATAAAGAAATACAGCCAGATCAGTCACAGTAGAGAGAGAGAGACCTTAATAAAGAAATACAGCCAGATCAGTCACAGTAGAGAGAGACATTACTAAAGAAACACAGCCAGATCAGTCACAGTAGAGAGAGAGAGACCTTAATAAAGAAATACAGCCAGATCAGTCACAGTAGAGAGAGAGAGACCTTAATAAAGAAATACAGCCAGATCAGTCACAGTAGAGAGAGACATTACTAAAGAAACACAGCCAGATCAGTCACAGTAGAGAGAAAAAGAGGTAGCCACACACTCAGTCACAGATGTAGAACACAGAGACCATTCAGCCAAGCCCTTGGTTTCCAGAGAGGGCTGCCCTGCCAGTCTAATGGGTGTGAGTACCAGTACTAACCCATAGCATCAATTGAAAATAACACCATGGTGCCATGGTCGCCTAGGAAAAACTATCTGGAAATCATTTTATTTATTTTAATGTGTATTTTAATAGAATTTGCTAGTTATCTCAGTAAGTGGCTGAATTAATAAGGTGACAGGAATCATATAGTGTTTGAGAAGTCAAAGTGCTCTAGGTGAGTTATCTGTACAGCTCTCTGTTCTCGGCCCGTCTCCCACGTCTTCTCAGAGCAGAGCAGGCAGGCCCGTTCCCCTAGCGACACAGACTCGGCGTGTAGACATGCTGCTATAGAGCCAGAACATTTCTTCCTTCAGACAAGCATTTGTCAAAACTTTGTTAATTTGCACGATGTCCCTCGTTCATATTCGCTTGTAAATGTCCAAACTCAACAAAATGACATTCGGTAGATTCTACCTATCAACGGAGAACTTTATGATCTGGATTCTACCTATCAACGGAGAACTTTATGATCTGGATTCTACCTATCAACGGAGAACTTTATGATCTGGATTCTACCTATCAACGGAGAACTTTATGATCTGGATTCTACCTCTGGATTCTACCTATCAACAGAGAACTTTATGATCTGGATTCTACCTCTGGATTCTACCTATCAACAGAGAACTTTATGATCTGGATTCTACCTCTGGATTCTACCTATCAACAGAGAACTTTATGATCTGGATTCTACCTCTGGATTCTACCTATCAACAGAGAACTTTATGATCTGGATTCTACCTATCAACAGAGAACTTTATGATCTGGATTCTACCTATCAACAGAGAACTTTATGATCTGGATTCTACCTATCAACGGAGAACTTTATGATCTGGATTCTACCTATCAACGGAGAACTTTATGATCTGGATTCTACCTATCAACGGAGAACTTTATGATCTGGATTCTACCTATCAACGGAGAACTTTATGATCTGGATTCTAACTATCAATGGAGAACTTTATGATCTGGATTCTACCTATCAACGGAGAACTTTATGATCTGGATTCTACCTATCAACGGAGAACGTTATGATCTGGATTCTACCTATCTACGGAGAACTTTATGATCTGGATTCTACCTATCTACGGAGAACTTTATGATCTGGATTCTACCTATCAACGGAGAACTTTATGATCTGGATTCTACCTATCAACGGAGAACTTTATGATCTGGATTCTACCTATCAACGGAGAACTTTATGATCTGGATTCTACCTCTGGATTCTACCTATCAACAGAGAACTTTATGATCTGGATTGCCTGTCTTTGCAATAAGTCATTTTTGTTTGCGCTCGTTATCATATTTATTTAGCCTCCATCGAAATTCGCAATTACTTATGCTAATTTTGTTAGCATTCTGGTAATAGACTACTTTTGACCAGAGCTCTATGGCGCCTAATTAAACGTAGTGCACTACATGGGGAAGTGGGTTCCATTTGGGCCGCAGCCAGAGATTGCCAGTGAGAGTGCAGTACTAACCCATAGCCTCCATGCCAGGGGGTTTGTCCAGGATGGGTCGTAGACCAGGAGTGGTGGAGGTGCCTGGGGTGGGGATATCGCTACGAGGGGTGGGGGTGGTCGACTTCAGGCCTGGCATTGATGACTTGTCATTCTGCACAGGAAGCCAGAGAGAGGGACAGAGAGAGGAAGAGAGATAGATGGAGAGAGAGAGTTGGAGAGAGATAGATGGAGAGGGAAAGAGAGGGACAGAGAGAGGGACAGAGAGTGGGACAGAGAGTGGGAAAGAGAGGGACAGAGAGAGGGACAGAGAGTGGGAAAGAGAGGGACAGAGAGAGGGACAGAGAGTGGGACAGAGAGTGGGAAAGAGAGGGACAGAGAGAGGGACAGAGAGTGGGACAGAGAGTGGGACAGAGAGTGGGAAAGAGAGGGACAGAGAGAGGGACAGAGAGAGGGACAGAGAGTGGGACAGAGAGTGGGAAAGAGAGTGGGAAAGAGAGGGACAGATAGGGACCGAGAGAGGGACAGAAAGGGACAGAGAGAGACAGAGAGGGACAGAGACAGGGAGAGAGAGGGACAGAGAAGGAGAGAGAGGGACAGAGATGGAGAGAGAGGGACAGAGAGGGACAGAGAGGGACAGAGAGGGACAGAGAAGGAGAGAGAGGGACAGAGAGGGACAGAGAAGGAGAGAGAGGGACAGAGAAGGAGAGAGAGGGACAGAGAGGGACAGAGACAGGGAGAGAGATAGAGATGAACTCTTCATTGGCTTTAGTCATAACTGTCTGTTTCCCTGTCCTGTCTGTGTTTTCAGTAGATGACTGCAGAATATAAATAATATGACAATACTGTAGCTAGGCTCCTGTCTTCTATCTGCTGTAGAATCAGTCAGGTCTCTAACAGCTCACAGGATTGAACTAACCTAACATTTTATAGTTCTATATTTCTGCCCTGTAAACAGATTAAGATTGCATGCCAAATGGCCCCAATTTCCCTGTGGGCCCTGGTCAAACGTAGTGCCCTATATAGGGAACAGAGTTGTAGGGTTCCATTTGGGAAGCAGATTAGAGCAAACAGTGAGTGAGGGATAGAAGGCTTAATCTCTACTGTAACTAATAGGGTTTTATTAAAAAGCAGTTTATAATCTCTGGAAGGACTATCTTAATCTCTATTGTAACTAATAGGGTTTTATTAAAAAGCAGTTTATAATCTCTGGAAGGACTATCTTAATCTCTATTGTAACTAATAGGGTTTTATTAAAAAGCAGTTTATAATCTCAGGAAGGACTATGGGGGATGTCACAACTAGATGGATTAAATTCAGTTTGTTTTGGGATAGTGTTTCTCTCCTTCTCCCTCAGTCTACACTGTTCACTGACTCCTCCCTCTCTTCACTGTATCATAACTCTGTTGTGCCACCCCGTCTCCCTCACACAGTAACAGTGTTCTTACATGGTGTTCCTTGTTCTTGGAGGAGGGAGTGCTGCTGGAAGACGCTACAGAGGCGGGGCTGGTAGGAGTGTCCTTCTGGTGGCGGGGCTTGCCGATGCCATTCCCCTCGGGCGAGTGAGCGGGGCTAGCCTGAGGGGTAGCAGGGTCCTGGAGTAAACAAAAAAATAAACAAACAATCACTGAGCACACTGCTAAGTAAATATGGTAACACTCTTACAGTACAAACCACGCCCCAAACCCCCAGCAACCACACCCCTCACAGATGTGCCTGGATACAGTCCGTCTCAATTTACGTACTGAGACGAACCTTGATACAGAGCCTTTATTGGACTAAACATCTATAAACAAACAAAGTAAAACAACAGAGTTCTAAGTAGTACACCTGTACTAATATACCTGTATGTTGCTATTAGTATAGACTACTGAGCTGAGTAGTACACCTGTACTAATATACCTGTATGTTGCTATTAGTATAGACTACTGAGCTGAGTAGTACACCTGTACTAATATACCTGTATGTTGCTATTAGTATAGACTACTGAGCTGAGTAGTACACCTGTACTAATATACCTGTATGTTGCTATTAGTATAGACTACTGAGCTGAGTAGTACACCTGTACTAATATACCTGTATGTTGCTATTAGTATAGACTACTGAGCTGAGTAGTACACCTGTACTAATATACCTGTATGTTGCTATTAGTATAGACTACTGAGCTGAGTAGTACACCTGTACTAATATACCTGTATGTTGCTATTAGTATAGACTACTGAGCTGAGTAGTACACCTGTACTAATATACCTGTATGTTGCTATTAGTATAGACTACTGAGCTGAGTAGTACACCTGTACTAATATACCTGTATGTTGTATTAGTATAGACTACTGAGCTGAGTAGTACACCTGTACTAATATACCTGTATGTTGCTATTAGTACAGACTACTGAGCTGAGTAGTACACCTGTACTAATATACCTGTATGTTGCTATTAGTATAGACTACTGAGCTGAGTAGTACACCTGTACTAATATACCTGTATGTTGCTATTAGTATAGACTACTGAGCTGAGTAGTACACCTGTACTAATATACCTGTATGTTGCTATTAGTATAGACTACTGAGCTGAGTAGTACACCTGTACTAATATACCTGTATGTTGCTATTAGTATAGACTACTGAGCTGAGTAGTACACCTGTACTAATATACCTGTATGTTTCTTACCTCATTGGACACATCTACGACCAGGTCATCACTCTTATCCCCATCACTATCCTATAGAGGAACATTGGAGAAACTGTCAAAATTACATAAAATATCTTTCTATAAACCAGCAGTTGTACGGAATTAATTCCAATTCATTGTGTCTGTCTATAACCCTGCCCTCTGCTAGGGGTTATGGGACTGGTCATAGCTCCATCCTGCCCTCTGCTAGGGGTTATGGGACTGGTCGTAGCTCCATCTTGCCCTCTGCTAGGGGTTATGGGACTGGTCATAGCTCCATCCTGCCCTCTGCTAGGGGTTATGGGACTGGTCGTAGCTCCATCTTGCCCTCTGCTAGGGGTTATGGGACTGGTCATAGCTCCATCCTGCCCTCTGCTAGGGGTTATGGGACTGGTCATAGCTCCATCTTGCCCTCTGCTAGGGGTTATGGGACTGGTCGTAGCTCCATCTTGCCCTCTGCTAGGGGTTATGGGACTGGTCATAGCTCCATCCTGCCCTCTGCTAGGGGTTATGGGACTGGTCATAGCTCCATCTTGCCCTCTGCTAGGGGTTATGGGACTGGTCATAGCTCCATCTTGCCCTCTGCTAGGGGTTATGGGACTGGTCGTAGCTCCATCTTGCCCTCTGCTAGGGGTTATGGGACTGAGGGTAAGAGTGCAGTGTGCAGGTACTCACGTATCTGCTCATACTATCCTTCTCATCCACTTTGCGTTTCTTAGAGTCTAGACTGTAGTCAGAGGAGCTGAGGTGTTTCTCACTGGCTGTCCTCAAGCTGTCGGTCGGGGAGATGTTATTCTGGAAAAAGAAATGCCATCCATGTGAGAATTCTGTCTTTAAAATATGTTAATCCCACGCTGTTCACGCTTTGACACGTTTTCTATAAAAAGATTAATGAGAGATAAGGTTTGTATTACAATCCCTGGGTTTAACCCAGAAGGGAAATTACGTTCGTGTCACGCTGCTGCCACAGGGATTAACACGACAGCAGAGCTGACTGTCATTTCATCACAATTAAAGAAAAGACTTGGACAACTTGTTATAGGATTGATCTGATCCTCCTATATTTTAATCTATTCGGTAGGCCATCGCTACTAAACTGTTACCATCGCTGCTAAACTGTTACCATCCCTGCTAAACTGTTGCCATCGCTGCTAAACTGTTTCCATCGCTGCTAAACTGTTACCATCGCTGCTAAACTGTTACCATCGCTGCTAAACTGTTTCCATCGCTGCTAAACTGTTGCCATCGCTGCTAAACTGTTTCCATCGCTGCTAAACTGTTACCATCGCTGCTAAACTGTTTCCATCGCTGCTAAACTGTTACCATCCCTGCTAAACTGTTGCCATCGCTGCTAAACTGTTACCATCGCTGCTAAACTGTTTCCATCGCTGCTAAACTGTTACCATCGCTGCTAAACTGTTACCATCCCTGCTAAACTGTTGCCATCGCTGCTAAACTGTTACCATCGCTGCTAAACTGTTTCCATCGCTGCTAAACTGTTGCCATCGCTGCTAAACTGTTTCCATCCCTGCTAAACTGTTGCCATCGCTGCTAAACTGTTTCCATCGCTGCTAAACTGTTACCATCCCTGCTAAACTGTTGCCATCGCTGCTAAACTGTTACCATCGCTGCTAAACTGTTGCCATCGCTGCTAAACTGTTGCCATCGCTGCTAAACTGTTACCATCGCTGCTAAACATGTAATTTTTGTATTTATATATCCCTTTAAAGCCTGATGTGTTACATACAGTATGTCACAATGTATTTAAATCAGGTCTCCAACCTTTTATAGCATGAGAGCTACTGTTAAATAATGAAATGTCGTGAGATACTAATTTCTTTCTAGCTTTCAAATAAGAACATTCTTCTCCTCTCCCCTGCAACTCTTCCACAGGTCTCCTCTCCCTGCAACTCTTCTCCAGGTCTCCTCTCCCCACAACTCTTCCCCAGGTCTTCTCTCCCTGCAACTCTCCCCCAGGTCTCTTCTCCCTGCAACTCTTCCCCAGGTCTCTCTCCCTGCAACTCTTCCCCAGGTCTCTTCTCCCTGCAACTCTTCCCCAGGTCTTCTCTCCTTGCAACTCTTCCCTAGGTCTCCTCTCCCTGCAACACTTCCCCAGGTCTCTTCTCCCTGCAACTCTTCCCCAGGTCTCTTCTCCCTGCAACCCTTCCCCAGGTCTCCTCTCCCTGCAACTCTTCCCTAGGTCTCCTCTCCCTGCAACTCTTTCCTAGTTCTCCTCACCCTGCAACTCCTCCCCAGGTCTCCTCTCCCTGAAACTCATCCCCAGGTCTCCTCTCCCTGAAACTCTCCCCCAGGTCTCCTCTCCCTCAGGTCTCCTCTCCCTGCAACTCTCCCCCAGGTCTCTCCCCCAGGTCTCCTCTCCCTGCAACTCTTCCCCAGGTCTCCTCTCCCCCAGGTCTCCTCTCCCTGCAACTCTTCCCCAGGTCTTCTCTCCCTGCAACTCTCCTCCAGGTCTCCTCTCCCCCAGGTCTCCTCTCCCTGCAACTCTTCCCCAGGTCTCCTCTCCCCCAGGTCTCCTCTCCCTGCAACTCTCCCCCAGGTCTCCTCTCCCCCAGGTCTCCTCTCCCCCAGGTCTCCTCTCCCTGCAACTCTTCCCCAGGTCTTCTCTCCCTGCAACTCTCCTCCAGGTCTCCTCTCCCCCAGGTCTCCTCTCCCTGCAACTCTTCCCCAGGTCTCCTCTCCCCCAGGTCTCCTCTCCCTGCAACTCTTCCCCAGATCTCCTCTCCCCCAGGTCTCCTCTCCCCCAGGTCTCCTCTCCCTGCAACTCTCCCCCAGGTCTCCTCTCCCCCAGGTCTCCTCTCCCCCAGGTCTCCTCTCCCCCAGGTCTCCTCTCCCTGCAACTCTTCCCCAGGTCTTCTCTCCCTGCAACTCTCCTCCAGGTCTCCTCTCCCCCAGGTCTCCTCTCCCTGCAACTCTTCCCCAGGTCTCCTCTCCCCCAGGTCTCCTCTCCCTGCAACTCTTCCCCAGATCTCCTCTCCCCCAGGTCTCCTCTCCCCCAGGTCTCCTCTCCCTGCAACTCTTCCCGGTTTCAACCGTACCGGGCAGATGACAGACATCGTGTTTCAAGTTTGTATTTATTTATATAGCACATTTAAAAACAGCAAACAGGGCTGACCAAAGTGCTGAACAATACACAAGATGAAGAACAAGGACAAACCCCACATTCATGACTGAAGCTCACAATGAATTAAAAGCTAAAGAAAAAAATAGGTTTTAAGAGAGGCTTTAAAAACAGTTAGAGATTGAACCGCTCTGATGTAAACCGGAAGGCTGTTCCACAGCCTAGGGCCAGCAATCGCAAAGGCTCTGTCCCCTCTATTCTTTAACCGTGATCTGGGGACAGACAAAAGTCTCTGATCACCAGACCTCAGGTTTCGTGTGGGATTGTGTGGACAGAGTAGCTCAGACAAATCGTGTGTATGGCGTTGTGTGAGCGAGCGGTTTGCTGGTGTCAACAATGTAAACAGAGCGCCCCCTGGTGGCGGAGGGGTTATGGTATGGGCAGGCATAAGCTACAGAAAACTCATTTACTTCAATTGACTGATTTCCTTCTATGAACTGTAACTCTAAAAATTGTTGCATGTTGTGTTTATATTTGAGTTCAGTGTAGATTCAAGGAAAAGAGTAAAGACATCATCTTATAGTACATGCAGGAAAAACTCAAATAATGAATTTGGCAAAACTCACCGTGCTCTCTGCTTGTAGGAATTGGCGATGGCAGGAGAGATGACAATGAGTGATGACATGAAAAGAAAAACAAGCCTGTTAGTTTATCCAAACAGAATTTGACTGCAGGGCATCGCAGGGCAGAACTCTTGTCAGTTTGTGACTCATTGAAGCTGCAGAATAGCTGTTCCATCCAGTAATCCAGCCAGTAATCCAGCCAGTCACAGCCTGAGAATGTACCAGCTCATTGACCAGAGGGACTGTAGAAGAATTCATAGGGGCTGTGCTCCTCTTAAGGAGCTGGCCTAGGGCAGGGATGGGCTTTTGAAATGATTTCACTATTCAAATAATAATATGACATTTCTTTGGATATCCGGATAGTTGAAATACGTGTTTTACTTCAATGGAGACTTGCTCACACGACCAGAGAGCGTACCAGTGTGCTGCACTAAAGGGAGAGAGAGGTGTGTGTGACAGTCTGTGTAGCTAAAGTAGCAAGGCTAATTGAGGCTATTTTGCTGCGTTTCCTGTACTGGTCAACTCCATTCATATTAAACAGACCTGTTGGATGATCATCGTAGCCTCCTCCTTTTCATTTAGCCAACTTAATTCTGTAAATGTAACCCCATTTTGCATTGACTAGAAATCTCCCACTTCACTTGCTACACATGGAGCCTCTGGCAGCTTTGATTGACCAAAGTGTGTAGGCTACCAGTGTCTGTTTTAATGGGACGGGCTCATAGAAACTGTCATAAAACTGTTGTTTTAATGGGGCAGGCTCATAAAAACTGTCATAAAACTGTTGTTTTCATTAGGCGGGCTCATAAAAACAGTCAGAAAACTGTTGTTTTCATGAGGCGGGCTCATAAAAACTGTCATAAAACTGTTGTTTTAATGGGGCAGGCTCATAAAAACTGTCATAAAACTGTTGTTTTCATGGGGCGGGCTTATAAAAACTGTCATAAAACTTGTTTTCATGGGGCGGACTTATAAAAACTGTCATAAAACTGTTGTTTTCATGGGGCGGGGCTCATAGACGAAATTGTTGCAACCCCTATTTCTAGCCTGTTCAACCTCTCTTTTGTATCGTCTGAGATTCCTAGAGATTGGAAAGCTGCCGCGGTCATCCCCCTCTTCAAAGGGGGTGACACTCTAGACCCAAACTGTTATAGACCTACAGTGGGTGAAATAAGTATTGAACACGTCACCATTTTTCTCAGTAAATATATTTACAAAGGTGCTATTGACATTAAATTTTCACCAGATGTTGGTAACAACCCAAGTAATCCATACATACAAAGAAACCAAAACAAATAAGTTCAGAAATTAAGTTATGTGTAATAATGTGAAATCACACAGGGAAAAAGTATTGAACACACTTACTGATATTTATTTAATACTTTGTACAAAAGCCTTTATTGGTAATGACAGCTTCAAGACGCCTCCTGTATGGAGAAACTAGTCGCATGCATTGCTCTGGTGTGATTTTGAGCCATTCTTCCACACAAACAGTCTTCAAATCTTGAAGGTTCCGTGGGCCTCTTCTATGAATCTTGATCTTCAGTTCTTTCCATAGATTTTCAATGGGATTTAAGTCAGGTGATTGGCTGGGCCATTCTAGCAGCTTTATTTTCTTTCTTTGAAACCAATTGAGAGTTACCTTGGCTGTGTGTTTGGGATCATTGTCTTGCTGAAATGTCCACCCTCGTTTCATCTTCATCATCCTGGTAGATGGCAGCAGATTTTTGTCAAGAATGTCTCTGTAAATTTGCCCATTCATCCTTCCTTCAATTATGTGAAGTTACCATTTGCTGAAAAGCAGCCCCACACCATGATGTTCCCACCTCCAAACTTCACTGTTGGTATGGTGTTTTTAGGGTGATGTGCAGTGCCATTTCTCCTCCAAACATGGTGTGTATTATGACATCCAAACAGTTCAATTTTGCTCTCATCTGACCACACTATATTCTCCCAGTATTTCACTGGCTTTTCCAAATGTTGTGCAGCAAACTTTAAACGAGCTTCAACATGCTTTTTTTTCAGCAATGGAGTCTTGCGTGGTGAGCGTGCATACAGGCCATGGCGGTGGAGTGCATTACTTACTGTTTTCTATGAGACAACAGTACCTGCTAATTGCAGGCCTTTTTGAAGCTCTCCACAAGTGGTCCTTGGCTCTTGGACAACTCTTCTGATAATTATTTTCACTCCTCTGTCAGAAATCTTGCGAGGAGCACCTGGTCGAGGCAAATTTATGGTGAAATGATTGTCTTTCCACTTCCGTATTATGGCCCCAACAGTGCTCACTGGAACATTCAGAAGCTTAGAAATGCGCCTATAACCAATGCCATCATTATGTTTTGCAACAATTAGGTTGCGAAGGTCTTGAGACAGCTCTTTGCTTTTACCCATCACGAGATGTGTCTTGTGTGACACCTTGGCAATGAGACCTTTTTGTAGGCCATCAGTTGGGACTGAACCAGCTGATATTAATTTGCACTGACAGGGGGCTGGATTGCTTTTTAATTACTGATAGTTTTCAGCTGTTGTCTTGGCTTTCCATGCCTTTTTGCACCTCCCTTTCTTCATGTGTTCAATACTTTTTCCCTGTGTCATTTCACATTATTACACATAACTTAATTTATGAACTTATTTGTTTTGGTTTCTTTGTATGTATGGATTACTTGGGTTGTTACCAACCTCTGGTGAAAATGTCATGTCAATAGCACCTTTGGAAATATATAAAATGGTGACGTGTTCAATACTTATTTCACCCGCTGTATATCCATCCTGCCCTGCCTTTCTAAAGTCTTCGAAAGCCAAGTTAATAAACATATCACTGACCACTTCGAATCCCACCGTACCTTCTCTGCTATGCAATCTGGTTTCCGAGCTGGTCATGGGTGCACCTCAGCTATGCTCAAAGTACTAAATGATATCATAACCGCCATCGATAGAAGACAGTACTGTGCAGCCGTCTTCATCGACCTGGCCAAAGCTTTCGACTCTGTCAATCACCGCATTCTTATTGGCAGACTCAACAGCCTTGGTTTCTCAAGTGACTGCCTTGCCTGGTTCTCCAACTACTTCTCAGACAGAGTTCAGTGTGTCAAATCGGAGGGCCTGTTGTCTGGTCCTCTGGCAATCTCTATGGGGGTGCCACAGGATTCAATTATTGGGCCATTCTCTATATACATCAACGATGTTGCTCTCGCTGCTGGTGAATCTCTGATCCATCTTTACGCAGACAACACCATTCTGTATACATCCGGCCCCTCTTTGGACACTGTGTTAACTAACCTTCAAACAAGCTTCAATGCAATACAACACTCCTTCCGTGGCCTCCAACCGCTCTTAAATGCTAGTAAAACTAAATGCATGCTTTTAAATCGAACGCTGCCCGCACCCGCCCACCGGACTATCATCACTACTCAGGACGGGTCTGACTTAGAATACGTGGACAACTACAAATACCTAGGCGTCTGGTTAGACTGTAAGCTCAACTTCCAGACTCACATTAACCATCTTCAATCCAAAATTAACCCTATTTCTCAACAAAGCCTCCTTCACTCATGCTGCCAAACATTGTAAAACTAACTATCCTACCGATCCTTGACTTCGGCGATGTCATTTACAAAATAGCCTGCAACACTCTACTCAGCAAATTGGATGTAGTCTATCACAGTGCCATCTGTTTTGTTACCAAAGCCCCATATACTACCCACCACTGCGACCTGTATGCTCTCGTTGGCTGGCCTTCATTATATATTCGTCGCCAAACCCACTGGCTCCAGGTCATCTACAAGTCCTTACTAGGTAAATCCCCACCTTATCTCAGCTTGCTGGTCACCATAGCAACACCCACCCGTAGCATGCGCTCCAGCAGCTTTTATTTCACTGGTCACCCTCAAAGCCAACACCTCCTTTGGTCGCCATTCCTTCCAGTTCTCTGCTGCCAATGACTGGAACGAACTGCAAAAATCCTTGAAGCTAGAGGTTCCTATCTCCCTCACTAACTTTAAGCGTCAGCTGTCAGAGCTGCTTATCGATCAATACACCTGTATACAGCCCTTCTGTAAATAGCCCACCCAACTACCTCATCCCCATATTTATTATTTTAGCTCATTTTGCACTCCAGTATCTCTATTTGCACATCATCACTCCAGTGTTAATGCTAATCTGTATCTTATTTCGCCACTATGGCCTATTTCTTGTCCTACCTTCCTAATTTTACTACATTTACACTGTATATAGATTCTCTATTGTGTTATTGACTGTACGTTTGTTTACTGTGTAACTCTGTGTTGTTTTTGTCGCACTGCTTTGCTTTGTCTTGGCCAGGTCACAGTTGTAAATGAGAACTTGTCTCAACTGGCCCACCTGGTTAAATAAAGGTGAAATAAAACCTACCTGGTTAAATAAAGGTGAAATAAAACCTACCTGGTTAAATAAAGGTGAAATAAAACCTACCTGGTTAAATAAAGGTGAATTAAAACCTACCTGGTGAAATAACCATATTACTCTTAAGGAACAGTTTTGTAGCCCGGACATTGAACTGCTAGCCGTTAGCCTGAGACCCTACTATTTGCCGAGGGAATTCACGGCGGCCATTGCTGTTATTGTTTACATCCCGCCCTCTGCTGACGCAAACGCAGCGTGTGACGTCATCCACTCTGTTATCGCAAGGTTACAGACAGCGCATCCCAGTGCTTTCCTTGCCATTTCGGGGGATTTTAACCATGCATCTCTCTCTTCAACGCTGCCCACGTTCAAACAGTTCGTGAAGTGCCCAACCAGGAATAATAAAACTCTGGACTTGTTATATGCTAATGTGAAGGATGCATACAACTCCACTGCACTCCCTCCCCTCGGTAGATCGGATCACAACCTTGTCCACCTCACCCCACTCTACAGGCCTATGGTCCAACAGCAGCCTGCAACCACCAGGACTATTAGGAGATGGTCCCCAGAGGCGAATGAGGCCCTACAGGACTGCTTTGAAACAACAGACTGGGATGTGCTCTGTGAGGCTCATGGGGAGGACATCGATGGACTCACTGACTGCATAACAGACTATATTAATTTTTGTGTAGACAACACTGTACCCACCAGGAAGGTACGCTGTTTCCCAAACAATAAACCCTGGGTCACCAGCGACCTGAAGGCCCTGCTGAATGAGAAGAAGAGGGCCTTCAAGGAGAAGGACAAGGACAAATTGAAATGCGTCCAGAGGGAGCTGAAGTTGCGGATTGCTGAGGGGAAGAGAGTGTATAAGGAGAAGATGGAGGACAAGCTGAGGCAGAGCCAGGTGAGAGAGGTGTGGAAGGGTATGAGAAATATCACTGGCTTCAAAAAGTCAAACAGTGGGCAGACGGAGGGGACCCAGGACAGAGCCAATGAGCTGAACCAATTTTTTAACAGGTTCGATACTGGCCCTGTCCACCTCCCCTCCAGCTCCCCAGACCACACACCCTCACGGCTATCCCACCCCCACTTTGCTCACAGCACCTCTGCTGAGACAATCAGTGACCCCACCTCTGCCCCTGCCCCCCCTGGACTGATCCTCAACACCCCCCTTCCCCCCACCTCCCCACCTGGGCTGGCTTTCACCACCAACCAAGTGAAGAGAGAGCTGGAGAGACTACACCAGTGGAAAGCGGCGGGCCCTGATGGCATCAGCCCAAGGGTGCTGAGGGTCTGTGCTGACCAACTGTGTGGAATACTCCAGCGTCTTTTCAACCTTAGCCTGAGCCTAGAAAGGGTCCCTGTGCTGTGGAAAACATCCTGCCTCGTCCCAGTGCCCAAGAAGGCACACCCCACTGTCCTGAATGACTTCAGACCTGTAGCGCTAACATCCCACATCATGAAGACCCTGGAAAGGTTAGTCCTCGCTCACCTCAGACCCCTGGTGTGTTCATCAATGGACCCCCTGCAGTTTGCATACCAGCGCAAAATCGGGGTGGATGATGCAATCATCTACCTTCTGCAGAGGGCCTACTCTCACCTGGACAACGCAGGTTGCACTGTGAGGGTCATGTTTTTTGACTTCTCCAGTGCCTTCAATACCATTCAGCCCCTGCTACTGGGTGAGAAGATGAGGAGGATGAAAGTGGAAGCACCCTTAGTCTCCTGGGTCACGGACTACCTGACCGGTAGGCCACAATTTGTGCGACTACAGAGCTGTGTGTCAGAACGGGCTGTTAGCAACACAGGGGCCCCCCAGGGTACGGTCCTGTCCCCCTTCCTGTTCACCCTCTACACCTCAGACTTCAGATATAACTCTGAGACATGCCACCTACAGAAGTTCTCGGATGACTCTGCTATTGTAGGGTGCATCAGGGGTGGGCAGGAGGAGGAGTACAGGAGCACAATCAGTGACTTTGTGTTGTGGTGTGAGCAGAACCACCTTCAGCTCAACATCAGCAAAACTAAGGAGATGGTGGTGGACTTCAGGAGAACCAAGGCACAACTGACTGCAGTCCCTATAAAGGGGACGGATGTGGAAATGGTTGAGTCATACAAGTTCCTGGGTGTCCATATGGACAACAGACTGGAATGGGCTGGTAACACCGGGGCCCTGTACAAAAAGGGCCAGAGCCGACTCTACTTTCTGAGGAGGCTCAGGTCCTTTAACGTGTGCAGTAAACTACTGCATACCTTCTACCAGTCTGTGGTGGCCAGTGCCATCGTTTTTGCAGTGGTGTGCTGGGGAGCAAACATCAAAGCCGGTGATGCTTCTCGGGTAAATAAGCTGATCAGGAAGGCTAGCTCTGTCCTGGGGATGAGCCTTGACACTCTAGAGGAGGTGGCGGAGAGACGGATCCTGGCCAAACTGCTGGCCATCATGGACAACGTCACCCACCCTCTGCACACTATGGTTATGACGCAGAGGAGCACTTTCAGTCACAGACTGATCCCACCACGGTGTGCCAGAGAGCGCTACAGGAGGTCCTTCCTGCCGGCGGCTATGAGACTATATAATGCCTCACCGGGGTGCCGTGCCGTCGGCAACATAGATATGGAACTGTTGGGGTGAGTAACTCTGGTCCGCCAGCACTCATCCACTCAGGACCTATTTATTTATTCATACAGGTCTGTATATACATACTCATGTACAGTTGTTATATTATATCACATGCAATATTGTAAGTAATTATTGGACGTAGGCATTCACTCAGGAATGCATATTAGTATCCTGCCAGTTGCACCTTTTCTCATTGCTTTTAGTATATCGAATGTGCAATAAGTGCTGTTGTCTGTAATTAAACCCTGCGCACTAAGGACTGTATTTTAAGGGAATTACTATTATTACCCCAAATGATATCATACACACATTTAGCTATTAAAGTATCTCTTCCTGTCATTTACCTGTACAGTTTGTGTAAACATGCAAGTATTCACTTATCTGTAAATATAACTGTATACCTAACTGTACAGCTAATTTAACTAATTTAACCATGCAAAATTTTCACTTACCTGTTAATTTACCCAGTCTGTCTATTAAGTAAACTATTATTACCCTCGCTCATATCATACGCATTTTTAGCTACTGAAGTATTTCTCTGCCATCGACCTGTATAGTATAGTTAACCATCCAACATCCACCAATGTATAGTGTACATATTCAGCCAACCACTCATACTATGCAATGTCCTTTTATAGCTTTTTTTTTTTTTTTTTTTTTTGCACTCCAGATATCTTGTATTTCTATACTTTTTCATACTGCCGCTCTATGTATCATGTACCGTGTATCTGTCTTTTGTGTACTTTTCGTTGTGGCATTTTGCACCTGCCCTGTGTTTTGTTGTAGCTGCTTGACAATGAAATTTCCCCCCCGGGGGAGCAATAAAGTACCTATCTATCTATCTATCTATCTATCTATCTATCTATCTATCTATCTATAAAAGAATAAAGGAGTATTAAGGTCACTAGCAGAGTCCTTTCATCACCTCTGTGTTCCAGGTCATGGTGCTTCTTCTCATCTTTAACAGGGAGGTTAGCCTGGCTCCCCAGAGCTCCCAGGGCCAGCAGCCCAGACCCTGGGATTATAGCAGTGGGCTGGAGCCCTGAGGGGTGGGGAGGCAGGAGGGGAGGACCACCGTGAGCTGCATGGGACAAGTGCTGGGCCTGGAGCTGTTGATGCTGTAGAGGAGCAGAGATGGAGCGAGAAGAGGACAAGTGGGTTGGAGGGAAAGAAAAGAGACGCCATACAATAGAAACACCAGCCACTAAACATAGGCTGATCAGTTAAACCCTGCCTACTTGTGCATCACGGAGAGATATTAACACATTCACACGTCTATAGCTGTCTGGATCAGAGCGGATGACAGTGATACAGAGCTGTATCCCTCACAGTGCTATTCTATTTCAGTACAAGGGCTAGGGTGTCAATAAGGCAGGTTTAACCAGGATATAGAGAGATTAGATATTAACACATCTAATACTATCTGGATCAGAGAGCTACAGAGCCATCTCCCTCTCAGTGCTACAGAACTGTATCCACCTCTGTGCTATTTCAGTACCAGGCCAAGGTGCCATAAGCCACAGATATACCATGAGATACGACGTTCTGCTCTGAGACACCATGAGATCTTGGAATCCGCTCAGACACCATGAGATATGAGTCTCCACTCTGAGATACCATGAGATATGAGGTTCTGCTCTGAGACATCATGAGATATGAGGCTCCGCTCTGAAACAACATGAGATACGACGTTCTGCTCTGAGACACCATGAGATGAGGCTCTGCTCTGAGACATCATGAGATGAGGCTCCGCTCTGAGACACCATGAGATACGAGGTTCTGCTCTGAGACATCATGAGGTATGAGGCTCTGCTCTGAGACATCATGATATATGAGGCTCCGCTCTGAGACACCATGAGATATGAGGTTCTGCTCTGAGACATCATGAGATATGAGGCTGCACTCTGAGACACCATGAGATACGAGGTTCTGCTCTGAGACATCATGAGATATGAGGCTCCACTCTGAGACACCATGAGATATGAGGTTCTGCTCTGAGACACCATGAGATATGAAGCTCTGCTCTGAGACATCATGATATATGAGGCTCCGCTCTGAGACACCATGAGATATGAGGTTCTGCTCTGAGACACCATGAGATATGAGGTTCTGCTCTGAGACACCATGAGATATGAGGTTCTGCTCTGAGACACCATGAGATATGAGGTTCTGCTCTGAGACATCATGAGATATGAGGTTCTGCTCTGAGACATCATGAGATATGAGGTTCTGCTCTGAGACACCATGAGATATGAGGTTCTGCTCTGAGACACCATGAGATATGAGGTTCTGCTCTGAGACATCATGAGATATGAGGCTCCACTCTGAGACACCAAGTTTAAACTCCAAACAATAGGAACACTCATCATAGTCTAAACTGTATTAAAGGGGAATGGAAACACTAGGCTTTAGAACACCAGCTAACTAACTGTAAATCACCATATTGACATTGTTGCATCACTGGCAGGATTTCCCAGAAATGGCTGAATCCCAAAACTAGCTGAAAAAAAACTGTGTGCATTAATAAGCTAATTTTACTGTTGTCAACCCTTACATAGAAACATGATACATTTTAAAAGCTGAGAAACAGCTCTTTCAAATTATATGACATACAATAGCACCATATCAAACAAATGGTAATCAATCAAGAAAAAACACCTGTGAAAATGTGCATCTAATAGGAAAATCTATCCTTTTCTTCCAAACAACTTATGATGCAGAAACACTTTGGGCAACATTGTCTTCTTTATTTTGTAAGGATTGATCATCTCAAATCAGAATAGAAATACCTTTACTGTGAATGGGTTACAGACATTTTAGTGACCAATGGTATTTTTCTCAAATTCTATGGAATGTTCTGTGATAAGACACTTTCATAACTGGATAGTATATTAGGCACTGACAGTCCATTCGGAAAGTATTCAGACCCATTTTCCACATTTTGTTACGTTACAGCCTTATTGTTACCAGTCAAAAGTTAGGAAACACCTACTCATTCAAGGGTTTTTCTTTATTTTTACTATTTTCTACATTGTAGAATAATAGTGAAGACATCAAAACTATGAAATAACCCATATGGAATTATGTAGTAATCAAAAAAGTGTTAAACAAATCAAAATATATTTTAGATTATATAAAGTAAACACCCTTAGTCTTGATGACAGCTTTGCAAGTCAAGGGGTCTGAATACTTTCCAAATGCACTGTATATGCAAATAGCATTTAGTCTAACATATAATAAGGAAAGACATGAACAAGTGGTAGAATATTAATAAAACAACTTTATTGAAAAAATGATCTTAGGGGAATACATTGTCTCATTGAAACCTCACTACCATAACATTATACAACATTCATTACAGGGCTACTTTCATAAACATTGAACTGGAATTACAAAATATAAAACAATTATTAGCATTAACAACTTCAATTTCTACATTCAACTAGCATATAGTCCATCACACAGTCAGAACAGGAACAAGGCCTTTACATCCCCAAGGCCATTAGTCATGAATGAAACAGGGAGGGAGGCTGGCATGCAGGATGTCTTGGATAAGAAAGGGGGACATGCCAGGGAGAGGGGACCTGCAGGAGAAGGGGGACATGCCAGTGAGAGGGGACCTGCAGGAGAAGGGGGACATGCCAGGGAGAGGGGACCTGCAGGAGAAGGGGGACATGCCAGGGAGAGCGGACCTGCAGGAGAAGGGGGACATGCCAGGGAGAGGGGACCTGCAGGAGAAGGGGGACATGCCAGGGAGAGGGGACCTGCAGGAGAAGGGGTACATGCCAGGGAGAGGGGACCTGCAGGAGAAGGGGGACATGCAGGAGAAGGGGGACATGCAGGAGAAGGGGGACATGCCAGGGAGAGGGGACCTGCAGGAGAAGGGGGACATGCCAGGGAGAGGGGACCTGCAGGAGAAGGGGGACATGCCAGGGAGAGGGGACCTGCAGGAGAAGGGGGACATGCCAGGGAGAGGGGACCTGCAGGAGAAGGGGGACATGCAGGAGAAGGGGGACCTGCAGGAGAAGGGGGACATGCAGGAGAAGGGGGACCTGCAGGAGAAGGGGGACATGCAGGAGAAGGGGGACCTGCAGGAGAAGGGGGACATGCAGGAGAAGGAGGACATGCAGGAGAAGGGGGACATGCAGGAGAAGGGGGACATGCAGGAGAAGGCCCTTTAATAGTGCCTATTCCAGTAATGAGTCACACTCACTGGAGTTCCACAACCTAAAAACATTTTGATCCTCTACAATGCAAAACAGTTTGCCATCACATTCAGATGCCACACAAACAAACAAACAAACCAACCAAGTCCATTTCTCCTTTCTGTCTTTCCCGTAACCCAGACAACCACTTCTATACGGGGACTGTAGACTGGGCACGTGCTGTGTGAAGAGATGAGCTTACAGTTTTCACAGACAAAGGTCTGTCAAAAGATGGATACCTGTTATTAACATCAATACCTAGTGTTTTCTCTGAATGTAATCTGGCAGTAACCACTTTGATCTGGCAGTAACCACTTTGATCTGGCAGTAACCACTTTGATCTGGCAGTAACCAGTTTGATCTGGCAGTAACCAGTTTGATCTGGCAGTAACCACTTTGATCTGGCAGTAACCAGTTTGATCTGGCAGTAACCAGTTTGATCTGGCAGTAACCACTTTGATCTGGCAGTAACCACTTTGATCTGGCAGTAACCAGTTTGATCTGGCAGTAACCAGTTTGATCTGGCAGTAACCACTTTGATCTGGCAGTAACCAGTTTGATCTGGCAGTAACCACTTTGATCTGTCAGTAACCACTTTGATCTGGCAGTAACCAGTTTGATCTGTCAGTAACCAGTTTGATCTGGCAGTAACCAGTTTGATCTGGCAGTAACCACTTTGATCTGGCAGTAACCAGTTTGATCTGGCAGTAACCACTTTGATCTGGCAGTAACCAGTTTGATCTGGCAGTAACCCGTTTGATCTGCAGTAACCAGTTTGATCTGGCAGTAACCAGTTTGATATGTTCCTTGCCAGGTGCTGTGTGATTACACTTCTATTCCTGGAACAAAAGGTCATTGTTGACAACGGAAATTTCAACACAGTGGAAAAATGTGTTTTCCACCACTTCTAGGTCTTCAGCAAAACCTTGTAGGAGTTGATCAACCCCCCCATCTGTCTATTGTAACTGTGGATTACAGCAGGCTGGCGGACCACTGTCCTTTCCAAACACCATCCTGTCTGACTAGCCTTGTTGAGTGGAATCATTTGCATTGTGAAAATTGGAAAGGCCAGCAACAGTACGTGTGTCTCTCCACAGTATGGCCAATACATTACCTCCTATCCAACACCAACGCATATCTCCACGCTCGGTTTGACGTCCTTAAATGCATCAGGAAACTGTTTCCGGTTGACCCTACAAGTCCCACATGCATTCTCTCAGACTACTTACGAGTGATGTATAAAAGTTGTCGAACCAAAAGTTTTAACCCTAAAACCTCAACAACATTCCTGGCTAGGTCAACCACCCGACCATCCCGACTGCCGATGTAAACACTGAAATCTAAAGTGTGAATCTGTGTCAGACGACGCAATCACCCATAATTTGAATCCTCACCTTTTATATCCTGCTTGAATCCCCTTTGAGTTGACCCTGCGCTCATCTATGGCTCCGTTTTGGTTTGGCTGATACAGATCTGTTTCAGGTGGTCCAGTCCATACCAGTTTTCTAAGCCATCTGCATTCTCCTCAGTGATCCACAACGTGTGAAGCAGCCAACAGAGCTTTGAAGCGATTACACAACATGAAAGCTCTAGCCCAAGAATTCTGAAGAGACTTTGGTTTGGTAAATCCCATGTAAATGAGCAGTCCATGAAACCGGTAGAATTCAGTAGGTGTAACCTCAAGCAACGCACCAAGGGAATCACCATACAATGGGCACTCCAAAAACAAGACCCCCAACCCTGAGTATTTGTGAACCCACAAACCTCTGCCACCAATGCCTGCGTGAAAAGCAACAAGAAGTCTATTTCCCTCAGTCTTTCCTGAGTGGTCTATCGAACTGCTTGAAGTACACTGCCAAGATCTAAACCAACTGGATGTTCAGGCCTGAAAGGGATGGATTCCGGTGCCTGTGTATCAAAATCATCATAGAACTGAAACATGCTATTGGGCACGACATAGCTTTTACACTTACCGGGACATGGAGTAAGAACAGAAAGACTAGAGACTAGAGAAAATAGAGCATTGTTAGTATACTCAATAATATAAGGGAAAAAAAATATGTTCATATATAAAGGCCTGATGATACATAACAACACATTACTTGTAGTTACCTTCCAGTTGAAGAGCTGAGAGGTTTCAGGTGGCAGCTACTCAACTTCCTCTGGCTCCTTGATCTCCTTCTCTTCTCCCAGTAGCTCAGTATCTTCATCTTCCTCTAAGAAGGCCTCCCAGTAAGTAGCTCAGCATCTTCATCTTCCTCTAAGAAGGCCTCCCAGTAGCTCAGCATCACAGGCATCTTCCTCTAAGAAGGCCTCCCAGTAGCTCAGCATCACAGGCATCTTCCTCTAAGAAGGCCTCCCAGTAGCTCAGCATCACAGGCATCTTCCTCTAAGAAGGCCTCCCAGTAGCTCAGCATCAAAGGCATCTTCCTCTAAGAAGGCCATGCCGTCATGGTCCTCCTCATCCTGCAGGCTTTCCGCAGAAATTACCCGCAGCTCATCTGCCCTCATGGACAGGGCCTGCATTATCTTCTAGTGATGGTCTTCTCTGTCCATTTCTGAAACTCAAATAAAGTAAAACTGAAAATTAACATTTAAAATGTAAATCAGTGACAAATCCTCCAAATAATTGCCAAAGATTACACTTCAGTACATAGAAAAGGGAATCAATGAAAGTTAAGTGTATCCACAAGTTATCAATTGCAAGGTGACAAAGTAACATTTTACTATCCAAAAGGTTTGAGAAAACATGTAATACGATTGCATATCTGATAGTATATAATTGAAATAATATGATAATGTATACATGTAAGTAACAAAGTCACAACCAATTTGGACCAGGAACATTTAGTTACCAAGCTGACCACCAGTCATTATTTATAAGCTATTATCGTAGGTTTTAGGCTATAACGTTACATTCATTCTTACAACCAACAGCCAGAAGGCTTAATATTTTATAGGACTCATACCACAGATAAGCAGACACCTAATGAGATATAGAGATGTAGTTCATCAGGGGAAATGACTAGCTATTAGAATATACAGTTGAAGTCGGAAGTTTACATACAACTTAGCCAAATACATTTAAACTAAGTTTTTCACAATTCCTGACATTTAAACAGTAAGAATTCCCTGTCTTTGCTGTTGTTCTGGGATTGATTTGCACTTTTCGCACCAAAGTATGTTCATCTCTAGGAGACAGAACGCGTCTCCTTCCTGAGCGGTATGACGGCTGCGTGGTCCCATGGTGTTTATACTTGCGTACTATTGTTTGTACAGATGAACGTGGTACCTTCAGGCGTTTGGAAATTGCTCCCAAGGATGAACCAGACTTGTGGAAGTCTAAAAAATAATTGGCTGATTTCTTTAGATTTTCCCATGATGTCGAGCAAAGAGGCACTGAGTTTGAAGGTAGGCCTTGAAATAAATCCACAGGTACACCTCCAATTGACTCAAATTATGTCAATTAGCCTATCAGAAGCTTCTAAAGCCATGACATCATTTTCAAAAAGTGTATGTAAACTTCCGACTTCAACTGTAGCCTTCACAGCACCCCTCTCTATTTTGGCTGGCTAGCTAGGGACAACATATAAAAATCACTAGCCAGTTAGTTTTTAGCTCTAATACCTAATGACAAATGCAACATCAAAACAACAAGACAAGTGCTAAATTAAGTAGCCTACATTGATCCGTCTCAGGTGACTAACTTGACCAACAAGCCATAATAGTTAGCTACGTGGCTAGCTAGCAATCTAGATAATGCTAATATTATCTGAGGTGATTATTTATCTCTGACTCACTTCATAAAGCTTTTCGTGTACTTGAAAAAATGTTGATATCATTGATCAGAAAATATAAACTTTTACCTCAGATAGATATTGTCAACTCACTTTCAAGCAGATTCTACTCTTGGCAGCTAGCTGGCTCACCAGGAGTCAAAAGACAATTTCATAGACTCATCTTATCAATCTGAAAAAATACTCTAAAACGTAAATATCACTACCAACATAAAAACAAAATATATTTACTTCCTTACCTTGATACTGTTGTCCAAATCTTTATGATGGCACTGCCAAAATTGGTCATAACCTTTCAGATTGAGTGGGGGAGAGGCGCAGAGTAATGGCAATAGCATTACTTTTTCGTGTTGAGTTTTTCCTTTTGAGAGAAAGCCTAATTCCCACCCCTTAACACATCATATATAGTGCTTTCGGGAAGTATTCAGACCCCTTGACTTTTTCCACATGTGACTCGTTTCGGCAAACTAGGGCTGCGGTCCAAACACTTAAAAGACACACCCTGTCCCCTAAGCCCTCAAATTAAGTGGACACTTCTGATGACGTTTCATGACGTCTGACGAGTGTACACTTGTAGGGCAAGGGGGAGGGAGGAAGGAATGATTTTAAAAAATGGACCACCATTGCCCGGAAATTAGTCACTCGTTCATCCTGCAATGATTGTGTTTTCAGCCAACAGTAGCTTGTGTGTGATTTATCTGCGCTACAGTCAATTATGATTGCATATTTATTTACATTAACTATATAATTATTAATATACGCCTACTGTATGATAGCTAGCAAATTAATTAGCTAACTAACGTTAGCCTGCATAGCTGGAACTTCTGAAGAAGGAACATGTTTTATTTCTTCATTTTCCAAAAGTTTACCAAACAAAAACATCATTACTTTTACGAGACGTGTTTGTGCCGCCATGTGCATCGGTAGCACCATTTCTTATTTACATTAGTTTTTACTTACACTTGTATGTTGACTTTTAAGTTTCGGCTGACTTTAAATTACGAGCCTAGTTGGATTAGACAGAAAAAGACAACAACCTTCCCTCTAGCCATGATTGGCTGAGATAATGAGTTGGCTGGACATGCCGAGAGATGAGTTCGGATTGGTCTGCCATATAGCAGTTCTGGCCTCACAATGGCAGTCAAGCACCCAAGCTAACTGACTAATGTTGGCAAGCTTGCTAGCTACTTCCAGAAATAAATGAGAGAACACTTCACTCTGACCATTTTACTCGCCCTAGCACAGCTGGTTAGGCTGTGTTCATGTTATCCAGAGCTTTGGTGATTGTAACTGTGCTGCTGGCAACAATTTAATGAATTTTTTGCCGACGTTTACTGACACCGGTCATATTCAACGGGTGTTGCCTGTTCGTAAATTCATCAGTTATTCTGCACTCAAGTCTCTGAATGTCCTTGAGTGGCCCAGCCAGAGCCCGGACTTGAACCCCGATCGAACATCTTCGGAGAGACCTCTCGAAATAGCTGTGCAGCAACGCTCCCTATCCAACCTGACAGAGCTGCAGAGAAGAATGTGAATGTTTGTGTGAGTGTGTAGGGCCCTGTGAGTGTTTGTGTGAGTGTGTAGGGCCCTGTGAGTGTTTGTGTGAGTGTGTAGGGCCCTGTGAGTGTTTGTGTGAGTGTGTAGGGCCCTGTGAGTGTTTGTGTGAGTGTGTAGGGCCCTGTGAGTGTTTGTGTGAGTGTGTAGGGCCCTGTGAGTGTTTGTGTGAGTGTGTAGGGCCCTGTGAGTGTTTGTGTGAGTGTGTAGGGCCCTGTGAATGTTTGTGTGAGTGTGTAGGGCCCTGTGAGTGTTTGTGTGAGTGTGTAGGGCCCTGTGAGTGTTTGTGTGAGTGTGTAGGGCCCTGTGAGTGTTTGTGTGAGTGTGTAGGGCCCTGTGAATGTTTGTGTGAGTGTGTAGGGCCCTGTGAATGTTTGTGTGAGTGTGTAGGGCCCTGTGAATGTTTGTGAGAGTGTGTAGGGCCCTGTGAATGTTTGTGAGAGTGTGTAGGGCCCTGTGAATGTTTGTGTGAGTGTGTAGGGCCCTGTGAATGTTTGTGTGAGTGTGTAGGGCCCTGTGAGTGTTTGTGTGAGTGTGTAGGGCATAGACTGAGCAAAAATAAGAATAACGGTCTAAATAGAATGGTTAACTCAGACAGTCCGTGTTAGCTATTTAACAGTCTTATGGCCTGGGGATAGAAGCTGTTCAGGAGCCTGTTGGTGTCAGACTTGATGCACCGGTACCGCTTGCTGTGTGGAAGCAGAGAGAACAGCCAGTCTATGGCTTGGGTGGCCGAGTCTAACGATTTTACGGTCCTTCCTGATATAGAGGTCCTGGACTGCAGGGAGCTTGGTCCCAGTGATGTACTGGACTGTCCACAAAACCTCTGTAGCGCCATGCGAACGAGGATGGTGCTATTGCCATACCAACCAGTGATGCAGTTGGTCAAAATGCTCTCAATGGTATAGCTGTAGAACTTTGAGGATTTGAGGGGCCATGCCAAACCTTTTCAACCGCACCTTCTTCACAACTGTGTTCGTGGACCATTTTAAGTTCTTAGTGATTTGGAACTTGAAGCTGTCGACCCGCTCCACTGCGGCCCTGTCGATGTGGATGTTGGCATGCTCGCCCCCCACCCCTCTTCCTGTAGTCCAACTCCTTGATCTTACTTACGTTGAGGTTGTTCCGGCCCCATACTGCCAGGTCACTGACCTCCTCCCCATCAGCAAACTTGATGATGATGTCGGAGTCATGCGTGGCAATGCAGTCTTGGGGGAACAGGGAGTACAGCAGGGGATTAAGCACACACCCCTTCATTTCCTAATGAAGCCGGTGAGGTGTTATCGGCAGAGTCCCATAACATATTCCAATCAGCGCTAGCAAAGCAGTCCTGTAGCATAACCTCTGATCCTGGTGACCATTTCTCAACATGGGTAATTCCTGTTGGAGCTTCTGCTTGTAAACAGGAAGCAGGAGTACAGAGTCACGACTTGATTTGCCGAAACACAGACGAGGGAGGGCCTTTGCTTGTGGGTAGAATAACAGTAGTCTAAGACTTCATCGCCGCTAGTGGCGAGGGAGACGTGTTGATGGAAGTCGTGTCTTAATGACGCAGAATCATCATCATCATCATCAGCAGGAAACCAGCCTCTGGATGTAAGTTGTCCTGCTTGGTTACAGCCTTGTCCTGAGGTGGAATGTATACAACAGTCATGATAACAGATGAAAACTCCCTCAGGAGGTTGAAGGGTCAGCATTTGACCATCAGGTATTCCAAGACAGGTGAACAGTGGGTCGACACTTCCACCACGCTGGAGTTAGCACACCAGTTGTTGTTGATGAAGAGGCCATCGAGCTGGATAGCCATGAGAGAAAAGCAGAGAATATTGCAATTTCGAGAGTCCCGTTGGTAGCAAATCCATGATCGGAGGTCAATCATCTTATTATCAAGTGATTGGCCAGTAGAATGAGGGAAGAAGTGGCAGATTCAAAACGGCAGCCATCCAGTATGGCGCGAAGAGGGAGAGGCAAGGGGGAGAGGCAGGGGGGAGAGGCAGGGGTCTGAAGAGAGGGGAGTGGAGTCTGAAGAGAGGGAGGGTGGAGTCTGAAGAGAGGGGAGTGGAGTCTGAAGAGAGGGAGGGTGGAGTCTGAAGAGAGGGGGGGTGGAGTCTGAAGAGAGGGGGGGTGGAGTCTGAAGAGAGGGGGGGTGGAGTCTGAAGAGAGGGGGATGGTCTGAAGCGCTAGCTGTCCTGACTCGGCCCTCATCTACAAAACACACAAAGAGACTGCAGAGGCTAGCTACACGCCTCATCTATACCCACACACAAAAAGGTCCTGAGGATAGCAGAGTATGAACACACAACTGAAAGCAGAGAGGATGCTAACAGCTACTGCAACTGACAGCCCTGTTGAACGCATCCATCCCTGCACTGCAGCACATTCCGCAGGTCAAATATAGTACTGATACAGCATAACAATAATATCAGACAGAAATAATACATGACAAAGGCAAAACTGCAGTAGGTGGAAACTGAACTGTATTAATAATCTGTCATTAATATTCCTCTGTAATAATGTGTCATTCACTGTCCTGTGTCTGCCAATCAGTGTAACTGTTGCCAGACAAGACCAGGCCTGGCTAGGCCAGCCGCTAGATACAGGTAGTCCTAAACATTACATTAGAATGGGTAGTCAGTACAGTAGTCACGTTAATGCAGGTTTGTCCCTGGCCTAGCTGATATTTAATAAATGAAGATGTAAAAAAAGGTTTACACACGGTGAGAGGCAGATTGGGAAGCCCACGTACCCCAATGGCATTGAGCTCAGTCATGGTGACCTGTTTAGCTCTGTCTACTGCCTGGGATACCTGCTGTTGGTGCTACAGGTGGAGAGGGAGAAACACAGAGGAAACGGTTAGGACATTAGCTCTGTCTACTGCCTGGGATACCTGCTGTTGGTGCTACAGGTGGAGAGGGAGAAACACAGAGGAAACGGTTAGGACATTAGCTCTGTCTACTGCCTGGGATACCTGCTGTTGGTGCTACAGGTGGAGAGGGAGAAACACAGAGGAAACGGTTAGGACATTAGCTCTGTCTACTGCCTGGGATACCTGCTGTTGGTGCTACGGTTAAGACACTAGCTCTGTCTACTGCCTGGGATACCTGCTGTTGGTGCTACAGGTGGAGAGGGAGAAACACAGAGGAAACGGTTAGGACATTAGCTCTGTCTACTGCCTGGGATACCTGCTGTTGGTGCTACGGTTAAGACACTCCATAATATATACAGCTGTAGGGTTGCAAAATGATGGTAACTTTCCCAAGATTCCCTGGTTTTCCATAAATACTGATTGGGGGATTCCAGATGTCATGCTTATTCCCATGTAATTAGTCTTCCATCTGTCCGCCGGAGGGGAAGGTTGCTGTTTCACAGCCTCTTAACCAACGAAGTCAATTTGTTAGTTTTCTCGCGTTGTTTGTAACTTATTGTTTTACTTATTGTACATAATGTTGCTGCTACCGTTTCTTATTACAGAAAATAACTCCTAGACATCAGAACAGCGATTACTGACCTCCAACTGGAATGGTTTTTCTTTAATGAGTCCGACGCCAAGGATATACTGCTTTCTCGGGAACCGACCCAAACGCCCGTCATCTTCGTGAATAAAAGACGGCGAAAAAGGGGGCGGAGGTCGGGCTCCCTTCTGAGAATTCGCAGTGAGTGAGTAAACCCCCACTAAAATCCGTTCTATTGGCCAACGTGGATGATTTAAGATCAAGGATATCCTACCAAAGGGACATTAAAAACTAATATCTTATGCTTCACCGAGTCGTGGCTGAACGACGACACGGATAATATAGAGCTGGAGGGATTTTCCATGCATCGCCAGGACAGAGAAGCTACGTCTGGTAAGACGAGGGGCAGGGGGTGTGTCTATTTGTCAATAACATCTGTTGCGCGATGTCTAATATTAAAGAAGTCTTGAGGTATTGCTCGCCTGAGGTAGAGTACCTCCTGATAAGCTGTAGACCACACTATCTACCAAGAGAGTTTTCATCTATATTATTTGTAGCCGTCTATTTACCACCACAAACCGATGCTGGCACTAAGACCTCACTCAACCAGCTGTATTAGGCCATAAACAAACAAGAAAATGCTCCTCCAGAAGAGGCGCTTCTAGTGGACGGGGATTTTTAAGGGAAACTTAAATCTGTTTGACCTCATTTCTACCAGCATGTCACATGTGCAACCAGAGGAAAAAAACTCTGGACCACCTTTACTCCACACAGAGACGCATACAAAGCTCACCCTCGCCCTGCATTTGGCAAATCTGACCATAATTCTAGCCATGAAGTGCTTTAAAAGGCTGGTCATGGCTCACATCAACAACATCATAATGACGCAATCTCAATCGCACTCCACACTGCCCTTTCCCACCTTCCTGACGGGCCGCCCCCAGGTGGTAAGGGTAGGCAACAACACATCTGCCACGCTGATCCTCAACACTGGGGCCCCTCAGGGGTGTGTGCTTAGTCCCCTCCTGTACTCCCTGTTCACCCACGACTGCATGGCCAAACACGACTCCATGATTAAGTTTGCTGACGACACAACAGTGGTAGGCCTGATCACCGACAACGATGAGACAGCCTATAGAGAGGAGGTCAGAGACCTGGCAGTGTGGTGCCACTCCAACACACACTCACTGGACTCTACTCACACACTCACTACACTGACACTCCACACACACACACACACACACACACACACACACACACACACACACACACACACACACACACACACACACACACACACACACACACACACACACACACACACACACACACACACACACACACACACACACACACACACACACACACACACACACACACTCTCTTCACATACACTGCTGCTACTGTGTTTGCCTAGTCACTTTTACCCCTACCTATGTACATAGTACCTCAACTACCTTGTACCCCTGGACAATGACTCAGTATCGGTACCTCCTGTATATAGACTAGTTATTGTTATTTAATTGTGTTACCTTTTATTATTTTAACTCTTTTTTTGAACTGCATTGTTGGTTAAGGGCTTGTAAGTAAGCATTTCACTGTAAGGTCTACACCTGTTGTATTGTTGGTTAAGGGCTTGTTAGTAACCATTTCACTGTAAGGTCTACACCTGTTGTATTGTTGGTTAAGGGCTTGTTAGTAAGCATTTCACTGTATGGTCTGCACCTGTTGTATTGTTGGTTAGGGGCTTGTTAGTAAGCATTTCACTGTAAGGTCTACACCTGTTGTATTGCTGGTTAAGGGCTTGTTAGTAAGCATTTCACTGTAAGGTCTACACCTGTTGTATTGTTGGTTAAGGGCTTGTTAGTAAGCATTTCACTGTATGGTCTACACCTGTTGTATTGTTGGTTAAGGGCTTGTTAGTAAGCATTTCACTGTATGGTCTACACCTGTTGTATTGTTGGTTAAGGGCTTGTTAGTAAGCATTTCACTGTATGGTCTGCACCTGTTGTATTGTTGGTTAGGGGCTTGTTAGTAAGCATTTCACTGTAAGGTCTACACCTGTTGTATTGCTGGTTAAGGGCTTGTTAGTAAGCATTTCACTGTAAGGTCTACACCTGTTGTATTGTTGGTTAAGGGCTTGTTAGTAAGCATTTGACTGTAAGGTCTACACCTGTTGTATTGTTGGTTAGGGGCTTGTTAGTAAGCATTTCACTGTAAGGTCTACACCTGTTGTATTGTTGGTTAAGGGCTTGTTAGTAAGCATTTCACTGTAAGGTCTACACCTGTTGTATTGTTGGTTAAGGGCTTGTTAGTAAGCATTTCACTGTAAGGTCTTTACCTGTTGTATTGTTGGTTAAGGGCTTGTTAGTAAGCATTTCACTGTAAGGTCTACACCTGTTGTATTGTTGGTTAAGGGCTTGTTAGTAAGCATTTCACTGTAAGGTCTACACCTGTTGTATTGTTGGTTAAGGGCTTGTTAGTAAGCATTTCACTGTAAGGTCTTTACCTGTTGTATTGTTGGTTAAGGGCTTGTTAGTAAGCATTTCACTGTATGGTCTACACCTGTTGTATTCGGCGCACGTGACAAATAGTTTGATTTGATTTGAACTGAACTGGGACTGAATTTTGCAACCCTACAGCTGTAAAAATAAATAAAACAGAGTTGACCTGGAAATGGGACTCATCTTTCCCACACAATAACACACTTTACATTCACAAGTGGAAACACCAATCTAGATGACATAGATTGTGTTTGACAATTTAAACAATTCCACTCACACAAGTGGATCCACTTGAATTAGGGACAAGTGCCATAGACAACTATTCAAAAGCATCTAATTCAAAAGGTATGGTGGTCTGACTAAATAAGCACCATAACTACCTCTAAGGTTTCACCTCCACAGTGTGACACTATAAATGAAGGCCATTTTAAACACTCACCTCTTGTGACAGGAAAGGCATCATTTGAGCTAGAATCGCGTTGAGCCGCTTGGCGATCTCTGTCTGAAAAACAAAAGATGATGAAATTCCCATTTAGGAAGCTGTAAAGTACATAGGTAGTAGAACGGCTTCATGCAACCCTGTCAGTACGCTAGTGATTACAGTGATTACTACTGCAGGCAGAAATCAACTCAACATCCTCTCTAAACCGCTTGATATTGACATGAGAGATATTTAAAACATTACACACAGAGAGAGTGAGGGAGAGAGAGAGAGAGGGATGGAGAGAGAGAGAGAGAGGATAGAGAGAGAGACAGAGAGAACAGCTGGGCTGACTGACTAAATGATGAGTGAGTGCTCTCCACTATAGACAAGAGGGAAACGGGGAGGCAGGCTGTGTGTGTGTGTGGTGTGTGTGTGTGTGTGTGTGTGTGTGTGTGTGTGTGTGTGTGTGTGTGTGTGTGTGTGTGTGTGGTGTGTGTGTGTGTGTGTGTGTGTGTGTTCCATCTGCCATGTTAACTGTCTGTCAACTGTCTGTTAACTGCCGACACGCGCCACCCGACCTGAAAACAACCCAGAATGACCACATTACTTACATTTATAGTTTGACGAAATGACCCAGAACATAATTACACATCAGGGTATATCAGAGTGCAAACCCTTTCTAAAGGTCTGGCTAGTGGTCAACCCTTTCTAAAGGTCTGGCTAGTGGTCAACACTTTCTAAAGGTCTGGCTAGTGGTCAACACTTTCTAAAGGTCTGGCTAGTGGTCAACACTTTCTAAAGGTCTGGCTAGTGGTCAACACTTTCTAAAGGTCTGGCTAGTGGTCAACACTTTCTAAAGGTCTGGCTAGTGGTCAACCCTTTCTAAAGGTCTGGCTAGTGGTCAACACTTTCTAAAGGTCTGGCTAGTGGTCAACCCTTTCTAAAGGTCTGGCTAGTGGTCAACACTTTCTAAAGGTCTGGCTAGTGGTCAACACTTTCTAAAGGTCTGGCAAGTGGTCAACACTTTCTAAAGGTCTGGCTAGTGGTCAACACTTTCTAAAGGTCTGGCTAGTGGTCAACCCTTTCTGTAATGAATAGCAAGACAGACTCGCTAATATTTATTAAATAGTCATTTGGGATGCAAGGTGAGAAGTAGATGTAGTGATTCTGCACAGTCTAGAATTTCAAACATGCACACTGTTTGAGTGTGGTCTTTGGCCTGTCTGTCTGTCTTTCTGGAACTAAGGCCCATTTGCCTGAAGCCTTTATGGCCCCTCCCTGCCAGCCTCAGGCCAGTCTGTCTGTCACTAATCACTGTAATGATCCATGCCTCCATTTAGAGCTAGCCCTCTGGCCTGCTCTGCTCTGAGTGGATCAATACAGGTCAATTCAGATGTCTAACTATTTGGACTGGGATTGGGTCTCAGGCTGCACATTAACAAAGGCTTTGAGTAGGAAAAGGCAGACGGGGTGCAACTAACATCTAAATTATACTGGATAGGCCTACATTAGCCTGTGGGTTACAGCAGGCATTCAACAACTGAAGAAAAATGTATTATGAAATAATGACGTTACAATGATTTTTAAAGAAAATTCAAAATCCAAAAATTGTGAACATTCAATTGAAAATATTCCATTGTCTCTGTCAGGTCTACATTGGGTAGACATCAATATAAAAACAGGAAATAACTATGAAATAATACAATATTACTTAGTTTTTATTTGATGACTATTATTTTATACCTAACGTTATCTCTGTTGTCCCCATAGTGTAATAGTCATCATATTTAGCAAGGCTAGCCTGCCTATGTCTGCTGTAGAGCTGTCTGATGAAATCATTTGACTAGTTCTTCAAAGTAGAAAAGGTATACGTTCACCAATTGTCTCTGTTCCTCTGGTTGTTGTGTATATTCCTCTGTCATGCGGCCTGTGTGTATCTAAATTAATGTAGCAGGCCGAAGTGCATCCTGAGTACCTGCCTGTAATTAACAGATCAGAGTACCTGCTGTAATTAACACATCAGAGTACCTGCTGTAAATAACAGATCAGAGTACCTGCCTGTAATTAACAGATCAGAGTACCTGCTGTAATTAACAGATCAGAGTACCTGCCTGTAATTAACAGATCAGAGAACCTGCTGTAATTAACAGATCAGAGTACCTGCCTTTAATTAACAGATCAGAGTACCTGCCTGTAATTAACAGATCAGAGTACCTGCCTGTAATTAACAGATCAGAGCACCTGCCTGTAATTAACAGATCAGAGTACCTGCCTGTAATTAACAGATCAGAGAACCTGCTGTAATTAACAGATCAGAGTATCTGCCTGTAATTAACAGATCAGAGCACCTGCCTGTAATTAACAGATCAGAGTATCTGCTGTAATTAACAGATCAGAGGACCTGCCTGTAATTAACAGATCAGAGTATCTGCCTGTAATTAACAGATCAGAGCACCTGCCTGTAATTGACAGATCAGAGTATCTGCTGTAATTAACAGATCAGAGGACCTGCCTGTAATTGACAGATCAGAGTATCTGCCTGTAATTAACAGATCAGAGGACCTGCCTGTAATTGACAGATCAGAGTACCTGCCTGTAATTAACAGATCAGAGTATCTGCTGTAATTAACAGATCAGAGTATCTGCTATAATTAACAGATCAGAGGACCTGCCTGTAATTAACAGATCAGAGCACCTGCCTGTAATTAACAGATCAGAGCACCTGCCTGTAATTAACAGATCAGAGTATCTGCTGTAATTAACAGATCAGAGGACCTGCCTGTAATTAACAGATCAGAGCACCTGCCTGTAATTAACAGATCAGAGTATCTGCTGTAATTAACAGATCAGAGGACCTGCCTGTAATTAACAGATCAGAGTACCTGCCTGTAATTAACAGATCAGAGTATCTGCTGTAATTAACAGATCAGAGGACCTGCCTGTAATTAACAGATCAGAGTACCTGCCTGTAATTAACAGATCAGAGTACCTGCCTGTAATTAACAGATCAGAGTACCTGCCTGTAATTAACAGATCTGAGTACCTGCCTCTAATTAATAGATCAGAGTACCTGCCTGTAATTAACAGATCTTTGGGATTCTCTAGCTGCTGCAGTATGGGCCGTTCCCTCTATGGGTTGTAAACCGGCCATTCACACCTCTCTTGCTAGGCCAGGTTGCCTTATCTAACTCTCCTGACTGGGGTCAGCCAATTGGGGGTTCTCCTACCCCAGGTGTGCCCCTAACACCATCTCAGAAATTCTCAGTCTCTCTCTGCAGCTTCAGGAGTCAACAGTTGGTTTCTAACTAGGGTTGCAAAGGGTCAGAAACTTTCCAGTAAATTTCCGGAAATTTTCCATGGGAAGTTAAGCCCGGGAATTCTGCTTAAATTCATCAAAAAAGTTAACTTATAACAGTGAACCTTTTTTTGTGGGATACACATAAGGCAATTCTAGGTCTTGTGGCATATTTTGGTTAAACTATCCCCAATTCAATGGAATTGCAACCCTCTGAATGCACAGTGCAACATCATTTTACAGATGTATGTTGAAAATGTTTTTGGGAGATGCGATGAATCATTAGGGATCATTCAATATTCCCTTTCTTTTGTTGTTCAGCTAAATCAATCCATGTAGAGTCAACTCATTTAATTCAAGTTCAATTCGTAACTAAATTGTTTTTTTTTTATCATTTGAAATGACGTCTACTTATGATAAGGTAAAAGGTTTATGTTTCTGTCTCCATATGATATGGTAAATAATATTAATATGAATGTCCATATATTTCCATGAATTCCCATATATTCCCATTAATTCCTACGGAAAGTTTCCACCTCCACTTTCCCCAATATCATGTTGGTGTTAGTGCATGAATACCATAAAACCACTATCCATCAGTTCTCTTCCTATCACTGTCTGTTCAGTGTGGTCATAAAGTGTGGAGTATCCCTGTCTCCTATTGGTCATTTACGTTCTCAAATCGAAATCAGCACCTCTTTTGGAGAGCACCACATGGTGGCACTCTCTTTCACCACAACTTCTCCACTGTAACAGAAAGCTTGAAAGAACAACTGGAGCTCCAGGCCCGGGATGGAGGGAGAGGTGCCAACAATCAAGGAGGTGGTGAGACAAGACAGTAAAACCTAATAGCGCCCGGACCAGACAACATCAATGGACGGCTGCTGAAGGAATGCTCAGATGAGCTTGCAGACATCTTCTGTACTTTCTTTAAGAGCTCCCTCTCAGAACACATTGTTCCCGCTCTGGAAGACCTCCAAGCTTCTCCCTCACAGAACACATGGTTCCCTCTCTGGAAGACCATGGATATCCTCCCTATCAGAACACATGGTTTGCTCTCTGGAAGACCTCAGATCCTCCCTCTCAGAACACATGGTGCCCTCACTCTGGAAGACCTCATAGATCCAACCAGTTCCAAAGAAGAACAACCCAGCAGAGCTGAATGACTACTGTCCCGTGGCATTAATGTCAGTCGAGCGCAGGCCTGACTGTGTTGCACAGTGCCGTGAAACACCCATCTTCTTCCTGGACTTGTCCTCTGCTTTTAACTGCATACAGCCTCACCTTGCGAAAATCCATCCATAGAAACGTGGAGGCAATTATGTTAGAAAGACTTCCTCATTTAAAAACATTTCTAACGTGTTCTATTGGTTTTCATATCATATCAAGGCACCATTAGCAACCCATCATAGTTGTTGCTATAAGATTCCCCCTCCTTCTACATTTCTAACAGAGATTTGAATGTCTGTCACATATGGAACTGCTTGCATTAGGTGCACTGTTTAGAACAGTGTTTTCCACAAATTGCATTTTTGCAAAAGTTGAAAATGATGTTTTATTAGATCCTTCATTACAGGAGTTGATTGTTTCAATAATAGGCTATAGCCTTTTAACTGTAAGACGAGGCCGTGGGCCAGACGGATTACTAGGATGTATACTCAGAGCATCCGCAGACCAACTGACAAGTGTCTACACTGACATTTTCAACCTCTCCCTGACCGAGTCATGTAATACCTACATGTTCCCTGTGCCCAAGAAAGCGAAGGTAACATGCCTCCCCCCGTGCTTTGAAAGGCTGGTCATGACTCACATCAACACAATCATCCGGGAAACACTAGACCCACTCCAATTCACATAACACCACAACAGATCCACAGATGACACAATCTCAATCGCACTTCACACTGCCCTTTCCCACCTTTCCCACCTGGACAACCGTTCAACACCATAGTTCCCACAAAGCTCATCACTAAGCTAAGGATCCTGGGACTAAACACCTCCCTCTGCAACTGGATCCTGGACTTTCTGATGGGCCGCCCCCAGGTGGTAAGGGTAGGCAACAACACATGTAACACGCTGATCCTCAACACTGGGGCCCCTCAGGGGTGCGTGCTTAGTCCCCTCCTGTACTCCCTGTTCACCCACGGCTGCGTGGCCAAGCACAACTCCAACACCATCATTAAGTTTCCTGATCACCGACAACGATGAGACAGTCTATAGGGAGGAGGTCAGAGACCTGGCAGTGTGGTGCCAGGATAACAACCTCTCCCTCAATGTGAGCAAGACAAAGGAGCTGATCGTGGACTACAGGAAAAGGCGGGCCGAACAGGCCTCCATTAACATCGACGGGGCTGTAGTGGAGTGGGTCGAGAGTTTCAAGTTCCTTGGTGTTTACATCACCAACAAACTATTGTGGTCCAAACACACCAAGACAGTCATGAAGAGGGCACGACAACACCTTTCCCCCCCAGGAGACTGAAAAGATATGGCATGGGTCCCCAAATCCTCAAAAAGTTATACAGCTGCAGCAGAGAGCATCCTGACCGGTTGCATTACCGCCTGGTATGGCAACTGTTCGGCATCCAACCATAAGGCGCTACAGAGGCTAGTGCCCTATGGTTAAGGGCTAAGGCTCTGGTCTGCCCTAGGAGTGAGGGTAGACGGTAGGCATGTTCTCTGCTATCCACTTTGTTTTCATTATTATTTGGGGTATAGGGGAGGGTCACTAGTTTATATTTTTTGAAGCGTTCAGAGGATCAGGTAA
Source organism: Thymallus thymallus (assembly GCA_023634145.1). NCBI lineage: Eukaryota > Metazoa > Chordata > Actinopteri > Salmoniformes > Salmonidae > Thymallus > Thymallus thymallus. Next base: position 35,654,145 of record CM042392.1, read on the forward strand.
AAATAGATTTCATTTTAATTTCAGAGGTCAGATTTTCTTCAGGTATCCCTCATTATAAATAAGGTACAGTCCCTTATACATTATCATCATCATCATTAAATAGCCTACCTAAAAGATCTCAACAGAACACTATGACACACTAAGCCCTGGTGAGGATGGAATGTACTCTGAGTTCCGTCACAGCGTTCTGATTTTCCGAGGCCTTTTAACTAATCGTGTCAAATGTTCCTGGAGGCTATTGACTGGGCTTATCCCTCCAAACAAGCATTACATTATACTAGTCATCAGCTTTACTGTGTGTGATGTTCTCTCTAGCTCATGAATACTTGGGATGAGGAAGCAGGCTATACTAGCTGTGTCAGATTACTGTCAGTGGTTCCAGGCATTTGCTCTCTCTCTGCATACTAGTGCAGTTTTCTATCTATATCTCCATTTAGCTGGCTGCTTGTCCCAGTGTCCCAATCCTTCCTTTCTGAAACTAATGACTATTACAACAGGGCCTTCCAAGGACAGACTCTATTGGGCATTAGATTGAGGCCCTTTCCTCTGAACATGACACACCACCCAGGCTCTGCTCTGCCCACTGCTAACGTCTGCTGTTCAGAGAGCTAATACACTGCTAACGTCTGCTGTTCAGAGAGCTAATACACTGCTAATGTCTGCTGTTCAGAGAACTAATACACTGCTAATGTCTGCTGTTCAGAGAGCTAATACACTGCTAGCGTCTGCTGTTCAGAGAGCTAATACACTGCTAACGTCTGCTGTTCAGAGAGCTAATACACTGCTAATGTCTGCTGTTCAGAGAGCTAATACACTGCTAACGTCTGCTGTTCAGAGAGCTAATACACTGCTGTTCAGAAAACTAATACACTGCTAATGTCTGCTGTTCAGAGAACTAATACAGTCTCTCATATCTCCCATTGGTTGCCAATTTCTGCTGCCTGGTCTGGCCTGTACCCGGTCCGGTCTGGCCTGTACCCGGTCCGGTCTGGCCTGTACCCGGTCCGGTCTGGCCTGTACCCGGTCCGGTCTGGCCTGTACCCGGTCCGGTCTGGCCTGTACCCGGTCCGGTCTGGCCTGTACCCGGTCCGGCCTGGCCTGTACCCGGTCCGGCCTGGCCTGTACCCGGTCCGGTCTGGCCTGTACCCGGTCTGGCCTAGCCTGTACCCGGTCTGGCCTGTACCCGGTCTGGCCTAGCCTGTACCCGGTCTGGCCTGTACCCGGTCTGGCCTGTACCCGGTCCGGTCTGGCCTGTACCCGGTCCGGTCTGGCCTGTACCTGGTCTGGCCTGGCCTGTACCCGGTCCGGTCTGGCCTGTACCCGGTCTGGCCTGTACCCGGTCTGGCCTGTACCCGGTCTGGCCTGTACCCGGTCCGGCCTGGCCTGTACCCGGTCTGGCCTGTACCCGGTCTGGCCTGTACCCGGTCCGGCCTGGCCTGTACCCGGTCTGGCCTGTACCCGGTCTGGCCTGTACCCGGTCCGGCCTAGCCTGTACCCGGTCTGGCCTGTACCCAGTCTGGCCTAGCCTGTACCCGGTCTGGCCTAGCCTGTACCCGGTCTGGCCTGTACCCGGTCCGGCCTAGCCTGTACCCGGTCTGGCCTATACCCGGTCTGGCCTAGCCTGTACCCGGTCTGGCCTGTACCCGGTCTGGCCTGTACCTGGTCTGGCCTGTACCTGGTCTGGCCTGTACCTGGTCTGGCCTGTACCCGGTCTGGCCTGTACCCGGTCTGGCCTGTACCTGGTCTGGCCTGTACCTGGTCTGGCCTGTAGTAGTACATTGCATGCTGATTCTGATGAGAAATGTTAGAAAGCCTGTGTGTGTGTTCAGCATTTGACCTGGGTTGAACTTGACCTGGGTTGAGGCTTGATAAATTCCATAGATGATCTTAGAGCTGCTGAGACGCTGTCATTTCTCATCCTGGGACAGAGGGAGGTGAAGTCCCACCCAGTTGACTAGTTCATAATGGTGATGCCTTCATGCATCTCTGTGGGGTTTTACACACACGCCACACGTACACACAATCTGTTCCGTCTGTGTGCATGAAGCCAGCTCCACCTCCTCCTCAGTAATAACAACAAGGGACTGTTAGAGAAATGGATCTCCTCAGATAAATCCCCTGCTTGGAAGATAGGTCTGTATCTGTGTGTACTGTGCATCCAACCCCAAACCTAGACTGTTATCCCTGTCCTCCCCTTCTTCCTCCCACAACTCCCTCTTCCTTTATTCCCCCCCCCCCCCTCCTCCTCCCCCTCCTCCTGTGTAAGCAGCTGCAGGATTGAAGCATTAGCATGCTTAGTTTGTTTTTCACAAACATCCTGTTCAGCTGGTTAGGGCTTCCTCCTCCTCCTCCTCCTCCTCCTCCTCCTCCTTCTCCTCCTCCTCCTCCTCCCTTGTAGCTGCTCTGTTTGCTTACTAACACTGTGTTCAGCAGGTTCAGGTCGGGGCCTGGTCAGACTGATGAATAATTCAGTCAGCTTCCATCAGCTCGGTTTCGTTGAGGTTCCTGATTAAAGTCAGCCTGCCTGCTGCTAAAATGGATCAAGTCAATTAACCCGTTTACACAGGGCCTGGCATGTTACCCCCTCCACACCACTAGCTACATCCAGCCCTCCCTCATCTACCCCTCCACACCACTAGCTACATCCAGCCCTCCCTCATCTACCCCTCCACACCACTAGCTACATCCAGCACTCCCTCATCTACCCCTCCACACCACTAGCTACATCCAGCCCTCCCTCATCTACCCCTCCACACCACTAGCTACATCCAGCCCTCTCTCATCTACCCCTCCACACCACTAGCTACATCCAGCCCTCTCTCATCTACCCCTCCACACCACTAGCTACATCCAGCCCTCTCTCATCTACCCCTCCACACCACTAGCTACATCCAGCCCTCCCTCATCTACCCCTCCACACCACTAGCTACATCCAGCCCTCCCTCATCTACCCCTCCACACCACTAGCTACATCCAGCCCTCCCTCATCTACCCCTCCACACCACTAGCTACATCCAGCCCTCCCTCATCTCCTGCCTCTTTAATTAGAAGCGGAAAATATTCAGTCATGAACTAGTGCATGAACTACCAGAGGAGAGGACTTTTACCCCCCCGGGCTTCCTGTAATGAACTACCAGAGGAGAGGACTAAGATCCCGGAGGTAACCCAGAAGCTGGTCGTGGGAAGCATCTGGGGGCTCTCGACCTGCGGTTGGGAGGAGGAGCCCGTGCCTGGACCAGCGTGCTACAACCATCGGGGCCCAAGGGGAGGAAGGACCGGCCGTGGGCAGCCCCGAAGGACCCCCATATAAACTGTGGGGGTGGGGGGGTTGTGGGGTCCTTGGGACGCGAGGGACAAGGAAGAGGAGGAGCGTTTGAGGAGATATTTTGGGTGGGCCGAGGAGGACGACGAGAAGGTGCGTTTAGTTTCCGGCCCCAGCACCAGATCTCCAGTGCACTTCAGGCCAATCTGTCCAGTGCGCCTCCCCAGCCCGGTACGGCCAGCGATGGCTTAGTGTATTTTCCTGGAACAGAAGGAAACACTGTCCTCCAGACGGGTCTGGCTGGAAGGCTTCGAAACACAAAGAGATGTAAAACCTATGATGCAGCCTCTTGGTCCAGTGGTTTAACAACAGGTAGAGATGTAAAACCTATGATGCAGCCTCTTGGTCCAGTGGTTTAACAACAGGTAGAGATGTAAAACCTATGATGCAGCCTCTTGGTCCAGTGGTTTTACAACAGGTAGAGATGTAAAACCTATGATGCAGCCTCTTGGTCCAGTGGTTTAACAACAGGTAGAGATGTAAAACCTATGATGCAGCCTCTTGGTCCAGTGGTTTTACAACAGGTAGAGATGTAAAACCTATGATGCAGCCTCTTGGTCCAGTGGTTTAACAACAGGTAGAGATGTAAAACCTATGATGCAGCCTCTTGGTCCAGTGGTATAACAACAGGTAGAGATGTAAAACCTATGATGCAGCCTCTTGGTCCAGTGGTTTTACAACAGGTAGAGATGTAAAACCTATGATGCAGCCTCTTGGTCCAGTGGTTTTACAACAGGTAGAGATGTAAAACCTATGATGCAGCCTCTTGGTCCAGTGGTTTTACAACAGGTAGAGATGTAAAACCTATGATGCAGCCTCTTGGTCCAGTGGTTTAACAACAGGTAGAGATGTAAAACCTATGATGCAGCCTCTTGGTCCAGTGGTATAACAACAGGTAGAGATGTAAAACCTATGATGCAGCCTCTTGGTCCAGAGGTTTTACAACAGGTAGAGATGTAAAACCTATGATGCAGCCTCTTGGTCCAGTGGTTTAACAACAGGTAGAGATGTAAAACCTATGATGCAGCCTCTTGGTCCAGTGGTTTAACAACAGGTAGAGATGTAAAACCTATGATGCAGCCTCTTGGTCCAGTGGTTTAACAACAGGTAGAGATGTAAAACCTATGATGCAGCCTCTTGGTCCAGTGGTTTAACAACAGGTAGAGATGTAAAACCTATGATGCAGCCTCTTGGTCCAGTGGTTTTACAACAGGTAGAGATGTAAAACCTATGATGCAGCCTCTTGGTCCAGTGGTTTAACAACAGGTAGAGATGTAAAACCTATGATGCAGCCTCTTGGTCCAGTGGTTTAACAACAGGTAGAGATGTAAAACCTATGATGCAGCCTCTTGGTCCAGTGGTTTAACAACAGGTAGAGATGTAAAACCTATGATGCAGCCTCTTGGTCCAGTGGTTTAACAACAGGTAGAGATGTAAAACCTATGATGCAGCCTCTTGGTCCAGTGGTTTAACAACAGGTAGAGATGTAAAACCTATGATGCAGCCTCTTGGTCCAGTGGTTTTACAACAGGTAGAGATGTAAAACCTATGATGCAGCCTCTTGGTCCAGTGGTTTTACAACAGGTAGAGATGTAAAACCTATGATGCAGCCTCTTGGTCCAGTGGTTTTACAACAGGTAGAGATGTAAAACCTATGATGCAGCCTCTTGGTCCAGTGGTTTTACAACAGGTAGAGATGTAAAACCTATGATGCAGCCTCTTGGTCCAGTGGTTTTACAACAGGTAGAGATGTAAAACCTATGATGCAGCCTCTTGGTCCAGTGGTTTAACAACAGGTAGAGATGTAAAACCTATGATGCAGCCTCTTGGTCCAGTGGTTTTACAACAGGTAGAGATGTAAAACCTATGATGCAGCCTCTTGGTCCAGTGGTTTTACAACAGGTAGAGATGTAAAACCTATGATGCAGCCTCTTGGTCCAGTGGTTTTACAACAGGTAGAGATGTAAAACCTATGATGCAGCCTCTTGGTCCAGTGGTTTTACAACAGGTAGAGATGTAAAACCTATGATGCAGCCTCTTGGTCCAGTGGTTTTACAACAGGTAGAGATGTAAAACCTATGATGCAGCCTCTTGGTCCAGTGGTTTTACAACAGGTAGAGATGTAAAACCTATGATGCAGCCTCTTGGTCCAGTGGTTTTACAACAGGTAGAGATGTAAAACCTATGATGCAGCCTCTTGGTCCAGTGGTTTAACAACAGGTAGAGATGTAAAACCTTTGATGCAGCCTCTTGGTCCAGTGGTTTTACAACAGGTAGAGATGTAAAACCTATGATGCAGCCTCTTGGTCCAGTGGTTTTACAACAGGTAGAGATGTAAAACCTATGATGCAGCCTCTTGGTCCAGTGGTTTTACAACAGGTAGAGATGTAAAACCTATGATGCAGCCTCTTGGTCCAGTGGTTTTACAACAGGTAGAGATGTAAAACCTATGATGCAGCCTCTTGGTCCAGTGGTTTTACAACAGGTAGAGATGTAAAACCTATGATGCAGCCTCTTGGTCCAGTGGTTTAACAACAGGTAGAGATGTAAAACCTATGATGCAGCCTCTTGGTCCAGTGGTTTAACAACAGGTAGAGATGTAAAACCTATGATGCAGCCTCTTGGTCCAGTGGTTTAACAACAGGTAGAGATGTAAAACCTATGATGCAGCCTCTTGGTCCAGTGGTTTAACAACAGGTAGAGATGTAAAACCTATGATGCAGCCTCTTGGTCCAGTGGTTTAACAACAGGTAGAGATGTAAAACCTATGATGCAGCCTCTTGGTCCAGTGGTTTAACAACAGGTAGAGATGTAAAACCTATGATGCAGCCTCTTGGTCCAGTGGTTTTACAACAGGTAGAGATGTAAAACCTATGATGCAGCCTCTTGGTCCAGTGGTTTAACAACAGGTAGAGATGTAAAACCTATGATGCAGCCTCTTGGTCCAGTGGTTTAACAACAGGTAGAGATGTAAAACCTATGATGCAGCCTCTTGGTCCAGTGGTTTAACAACAGGTAGAGATGTAAAACCTATGATGCAGCCTCTTGGTCCAGTGGTTTAACAACAGGTAGAGATGTAAAACCTATGATGCAGCCTCTTGGTCCAGTGGTTTTACAACAGGTAGAGATGTAAAACCTATGATGCAGCCTCTTGGTCCAGTGGTTTAACAACAGGTAGAGATGTAAAACCTATGATGCAGCCTCTTGGTCCAGTGGTTTAACAACAGGTAGAGATGTAAAACCTATGATGCAGCCTCTTGGTCCAGTGGTTTAACAACAGGTAGAGATGTAAAACCTATGATGCAGCCTCTTGGTCCAGTGGTTTAACAACAGGTAGAGATGTAAAACCTATGATGCAGCCTCTTGGTCCAGTGGTTTAACAACAGGTAGAGATGTAAAACCTATGATGCAGCCTCTTGGTCCAGTGGTTTTACAACAGGTAGAGATGTAAAACCTATGATGCAGCCTCTTGGTCCAGTGGTTTTACAACAGGTAGAGATGTAAAACCTATGATGCAGCCTCTTGGTCCAGTGGTTTTACAACAGGTAGAGATGTAAAACCTATGATGCAGCCTCTTGGTCCAGTGGTTTTACAACAGGTAGAGATGTAAAACCTATGATGCAGCCTCTTGGTCCAGTGGTTTTACAACAGGTAGAGATGTAAAACCTATGATGCAGCCTCTTGGTCCAGTGGTTTTACAACAGGTAGAGATGTAAAACCTATGATGCAGCCTCTTGGTCCAGTGGTTTAACAACAGGTAGAGATGTAAAACCTATGATGCAGCCTCTTGGTCCAGTGGTTTTACAACAGGTAGAGATGTAAAACCTATGATGCAGCCTCTTGGTCCAGTGGTTTTACAACAGGTAGAGATGTAAAACCTATGATGCAGCCTCTTGGTCCAGTGGTTTTACAACAGGTAGAGATGTAAAACCTATGATGCAGCCTCTTGGTCCAGTGGTTTTACAACAGGTAGAGATGTAAAACCTATGATGCAGCCTCTTGGTCCAGTGGTTTTACAACAGGTAGAGATGTAAAACCTATGATGCAGCCTCTTGGTCCAGTGGTTTTACAACAGGTAGAGATGTAAAACCTATGATGCAGCCTCTTGGTCCAGTGGTTTAACAACAGGTAGAGATGTAAAACCTTTGATGCAGCCTCTTGGTCCAGTGGTTTTACAACAGGTAGAGATGTAAAACCTATGATGCAGCCTCTTGGTCCAGTGGTTTTACAACAGGTAGAGATGTAAAACCTATGATGCAGCCTCTTGGTCCAGTGGTTTTACAACAGGTAGAGATGTAAAACCTATGATGCAGCCTCTTGGTCCAGTGGTTTTACAACAGGTAGAGATGTAAAACCTATGATGCAGCCTCTTGGTCCAGTGGTTTTACAACAGGTAGAGATGTAAAACCTATGATGCAGCCTCTTGGTCCAGTGGTTTAACAACAGGTAGAGATGTAAAACCTATGATGCAGCCTCTTGGTCCAGTGGTTTTACAACAGGTAGAGATGTAAAACCTATGATGCAGCCTCTTGGTCCAGTGGTTTAACAACAGGTAGAGATGTAAAACCTATGATGCAGCCTCTTGGTCCAGTGGTTTTACAACAGGTAGAGATGCAAAACCTATGATGCAGCCTCTTGGTCCAGTGGTTTTACAACAGGTAGAGATGTAAAACCTATGATGCAGCCTCTTGGTCCAGTGGTTTAACAACAGGTAGAGATGTAAAACCTATGATGCAGCCTCTTGGTCCAGTGGTTTTACAACAGGTAGAGATGTAAAACCTATGATGCAGCCTCTTGGTCCAGTGGTTTTACAACAGGTAGAGATGTAAAACCTATGATGCAGCCTCTTGGTCCAGTGGTTTTACAACAGGTAGAGATGTAAAACCTATGATGCAGCCTCTTGGTCCAGTGGTTTTACAACAGGTAGAGATGTAAAACCTATGATGCAGCCTCTTGGTCCAGTGGTTTTACAACAGGTAGAGATGTAAAACCTATGATGCAGCCTCTTGGTCCAGTGGTTTTACAACAGGTAGAGATGTAAAACCTATGATGCAGCCTCTTGGTCCAGTGGTTTTACAACAGGTAGAGATGTAAAACCTATGATGCAGCCTCTTGGTCCAGTGGTTTTACAACAGGTAGAGATGTAAAACCTATGATGCAGCCTCTTGGTCCAGTGGTTTTACAACAGGTAGAGATGTAAAACCTATGATGCAGCCTCTTGGTCCAGTGGTTTTACAACAGGTAGAGATGTAAAACCTATGATGCAGCCTCTTGGTCCAGTGGTTTAACAACAGGTAGAGATGTAAAACCTATGATGCAGCCTCTTGGTCCAGTGGTTTTACAACAGGTAGAGATGTAAAACCTATGATGCAGCCTCTTGGTCCAGTGGTTTTACAACAGGTAGAGATGTAAAACCTATGATGCAGCCTCTTGGTCCAGTGGTTTTACAACAGGTAGAGATGTAAAACCTATGATGCAGCCTCTTGGTCCAGTGGTTTTACAACAGGTAGAGATGTAAAACCTATGATGCAGCCTCTTGGTCCAGTGGTTTAACAACAGGTAGAGATGTAAAACCTATGATGCAGCCTCTTGGTCCAGTGGTTTTACAACAGGTAGAGATGTAAAACCTATGATGCAGCCTCTTGGTCCAGTGGTTTTACAACAGGTAGAGATGTAAAACCTATGATGCAGCCTCTTGGTCCAGTGGTTTTACAACAGGTAGAGATGTAAAACCTATGATGCAGCCTCTTGGTCCAGTGGTTTTACAACAGGTAGAGATGTAAAACCTATGATGCAGCCTCTTGGTCCAGTGGTTTTACAACAGGTAGAGATGTAAAACCTATGATGCAGCCTCTTGGTCCAGTGGTTTTACAACAGGTAGAGATGTAAAACCTATGATGCAGCCTCTTGGTCCAGTGGTTTTACAACAGGTAGAGATGTAAAACCTATGATGCAGCCTCTTGGTCCAGTGGTTTAACAACAGGTAGAGATGTAAAACCTATGATGCAGCCTCTTGGTCCAGTGGTTTTACAACAGGTAGAGATGTAAAACCTATGATGCAGCCTCTTGGTCCAGTGGTTTTACAACAGGTAGAGATGTAAAACCTATGATGCAGCCTCTTGGTCCAGTGGTTTTACAACAGGTAGAGATGTAAAACCTATGATGCAGCCTCTTGGTCCAGTGGTTTTACAACAGGTAGAGATGTAAAACCTATGATGCAGCCTCTTGGTCCAGTGGTTTTACAACAGGTAGAGATGTAAAACCTATGATGCAGCCTCTTGGTCCAGTGGTTTTACAACAGGTAGAGATGTAAAACCTATGATGCAGCCTCTTGGTCCAGTGGTTTTACAACAGGTAGAGATGTAAAACCTATGATGCAGCCTCTTGGTCCAGTGGTTTAACAACAGGTAGAGATGTAAAACCTATGATGCAGCCTCTTGGTCCAGTGGTTTTACAACAGGTAGAGATGTAAAACCTATGATGCAGCCTCTTGGTCCAGTGGTTTTACAACAGGTAGAGATGTAAAACCTATGATGCAGCCTCTTGGTCCAGTGGTTTTACAACAGGTAGAGATGTAAAACCTATGATGCAGCCTCTTGGTCCAGTGCAACATGTTTTGTACTCTTTAAAATAATGGGAATCAGTAATTATTGTATTTATCATTTTTGCCAGACTGCGTAAGCAAAGCCAGCCAAGAAGAGCGGACGGCTCTGACTGAGTGACTACCCATTGTTAAATAACGTAGTGGTTAGATGCCGACTGCCGCCCAATAGACCGGGTATGGAATCTGGCCAGGGACAAGAAAGATGAGCTGAGGATAAAATTCACTGGCTACATACTGTGAACCAAGGCCAACTAATACAGATGATGGTTCTGTTGTAAGGGTGCTAATAACGGGGAACAACGACGAATAGCAACCGACATCACTTGAAGTGTTGGACTGTCTCTTGAAAAACGCAGCTCTCACTCCTTGCTAGAGCAAGGGCAACATCCTAGGGCGATATTGCTCTCTGCTAGACTAATGCAATAGATAGAACTTTGTAAAGAAAAATATTATCTATGTGAAAAACAAGAGGCTTGTACCATAAATACCATTTAAATATCTAGTATTTACTTCAACACTTAACTGGTCAAGTTCTAATACGTATTTTCATGTTTACATAAGGAATCACAGAGGCTGCAGCTGATAGACCTAAGAAAAAAAAGATACGTGAAACAGATAATGAAGTTAATACAGCCACTTTGTCCAGTGGTTTGAAAGCAGCTAAATTGGCGAGTTTTTGTAATAATTCAGAACAGTTTTTAAAATAAACTGCTTGATAACATGACTTGACTTTCAACTGTTTGATTAGTCATAGAAACCAATTAGTTGGGTTAAAGTCAGATAAGACGTGGGTATAGAGTTCTTTAATAAATCAGTGGTAAAGCATCATTGTTTTAATACAACCATTTTAAAACGAATTTGATAAACGTATTGGGATATGCATCAAACAATAGAGCAACGTAAGATGTGAATTTGTGTCCTAAAGCAATAATGAACAGCATGCTGTCCTTAGTCGTAGGGGGCAGAACATACAATGGAATTATGACATAATTCCCTCATACTTGTTCTTGCGTGAAACGTATCAGCTCAGTTGTAACTTTTGTGTGTCAGGTAATGTATCAACTCAGCCACACTAATCATGTCAATAACCATTTAATCATTTTTATGGAGGTGCCTCAAGATCATCAGTGACTACCACTTAGTGATTCAGGGCCCAACACTATACATTTGACTTGCAGGTGTTTTTCTTTTATTTAAACTTTATTTTACCAGGTACGTTGATTTGAGAACCAATTCTCATTTGCAATGACGACCTGGACATTAAATGAACAACTGTGGATGGAAACGTGGTATTAGAAGGCAACTTCCTTTAAATGATTGTACAACGAGTTGACTTATTCTTATTGCACCTCTAAACTAGTTCTATATAATGTTATTTACACTTAGTTGAGACAGAAAGGATCGTTAGGAGACACCAGGGTTCAAGGGGGAAATTGAACCCTGGTGTCTTGTGTGGAAAGGTGTTTTGTTGAAGCCAGGAACGTTAATGCTAGACCCCAGGCTCTGAATTGCCTTTCATTGTATTCATATTTCACTTTGTAGTGTTCTTATTGTACTTGTAGATTAAGTCTGCTTTGTTTCCTCTTGCAGAAGTGACCACACAAAAACCAAGGAGGCTGTGGACTGAAGAGGAGAAAGCTGCCGTGGCAAAACACCTTGCTAAGTTCCTGGCTTTATGAAGAGTACCGGGAAAGAGCCTATGTATCCGCTGTGCTGAAAATGAGGAAGTCGTCAAGAATAGATCCTGGAAGGACATCAAAAATTTGGTGCATAACTCAATCGTTAGCTTAAACCAGAAAATGACCCCATGCCCTAAGAAGTAAAAGGAAGTTGCTATTTAAAGGCTGATTTCCAGCAGTTCAAGCTGCACATCTTTTTAATTATGCCGTGTTTAATGACAAGTTACATTGCCTTTCTCCATTGTGTATAAAAACAACATGTATTACCTAAAAAGGTGGAGTGGTACAAAGCCTAGTGGTTACTTGGGACCAGTAGCTGAAACACTAATGTTTATTACTTCAGGAACTAAGCCAGGTGTTCTGTTACTGTTGTGCCTTTCAGCATGGGCAGCTATTCCTCATTTTCTACTGTGTTAAGCTAGAGATTAATACAGTAATGACTTGTATTTTGGACAACAACCATTTTAACATCACCAGAAACAAATACAACATGTAGCAAACATACCTTTTTGTATTTTAGAAGACAAAAGAAGGTTACCAGTTTCCTCAAGGACAAAACTACAGACTTATATTACTTTGCCATCTCTGCAGTTTCATCCGACAGCCTTTCAGATGCTGGTCAGATGGCTTTAACCGCTAGGCTATTCGCTGACCCACAGTGGTGGAAGAATGTAGTTTTGAGTTGGCAGGCAACTAACCGTTTACCAAACTAGTACGTTCTACTATGGTTAAAAGTCAAACAAAGTTGAAGAATATAGTCTGAAATTGTCAGGAAACTAACTATACCTGGCAATAAAGCTTTTCTTAAGGCTATTCATACCAAACCAGTACGTTCTACTACGGTTAACAATACAATAAACTGGAAGAATTTAGTCTTGAGTTGTCAGGGCAACAGCACTATTATTAAAGGGGAACAATGATGGATATCTATATGTCTAAATTCATATATTCCTTGAAGTAATTTCTGGACTGTCTCTCTATGCACGCAACTCTTAGGGAGTGCAGGGGCGGGTGCTGCGTCAGAGGGTTATATTACTCTGGGTTACATTACTCTGGGTTACATTACTCTGGGTTACATTGCTCTGGGTTATATTGCTCTGGGTTATATTGCTCTGGGTTACATTACTCTGGGTTATATTGCTCTGGGTTATATTGCTCTGGGTTACATTACTCTGGGTTACATTACTCTGGGTTACATTACTCTGGGTTACATTGCTCTGGGTTATATTGCTCTGGGTTATATTGCTCTGGGTTATATTGCTCTGGGTTACATTGCTCTGGGTTACATTGCTCTGGGTTACATTACTCTGGGTTACATTGCTCTGGGTTACATTACTCTGGGTTACATTGCTCTGGGTTATATTGCTCTGGGTTATATTGCTCTGGGTTACATTGCTCTGGGTTATATTGCTCTGGGTTATATTACTCTGGGTTATATTGCTCTGGGTTACATTGCTCTGGGTTACATTGCTCTGGGTTATATTGCTCTGGGTTATATTGCTCTGGGTTACATTACTCTGGGTTATATTGCTCTGGGTTATATTGCTCTGGGTTACATTGCTCTGGGTTATATTGCTCTGGGTTATATTGCTCTGGGTTACATTGCTCTGGGTTACATTGCTCTGGGTTATATTGCTCTGGGTTATATTACTCTGGGTTATATTACTCTGGGTTATATTACTCTGGGTTACATTGCTCTGGGTTATATTGCTCTGGGTTATATTGCTCTGGGTTACATTGCTCTGGGTTATATTGCTCTGGGTTATATTACTCTGGGTTATATTGCTCTGGGTTATATTGCTCTGGGTTACATTGCTCTGGGTTATATTACTCTGGGTTACATTGCTCTGGGTTATATTGCTCTGGGTTATATTGCTCTGGGTTATATTGCTCTGGGTTATATTGCTCTGGGTTATATTGCTCTGGGTTATATTGCTCTGGGTTACATTGCTCTGGGTTACATTGCTCTGGGTTACATTGCTCTGGGTTACATTGCTCTGGGTTATATTGCTCTGGGTTATATTGCTCTGGGTTATATTGCTCTGGGTTACATTGCTCTGGGTTACATTGCTCTGGGTTATATTGCTCTGGGTTACATTGCTCTGGGTTACATTGCTCTGGGTTACATTGCTCTGGGTTATATTGCTCTGGGTTACATTGCTCTGGGTTACATTGCTCTGGGTTATATTGCTCTGGGTTACATTGCTCTGGGTTATATTGCTCTGGGTTACATTGCTCTGGGTTATATTGCTCTGGGTTATATTGCTCTGGGTTACATTGCTCTGGGTTATATTGCTCTGGGTTACATTGCTCTGGGTTATATTGCTCTGGGTTATATTGCTCTGGGTTACATTGCCCTGGGTTACATTGCTCTGGGTTATATTGCTTTCCCCCCACTAAAGCAAATTGATAGAAGTCAAGTAAAAATAAAGATTATCTAAGTGTAAAAATGAATTTAAGACAACAGTGGGGAACCCCAACCGAGACATACAGTTGGGAGAACAAGTATTTGATACACTGCCGATTTTGCAGGTTTTCCTACTTACAAAGCATGTAGAAGTCTGTAATTTTTATCATAGGTACACTTCAACTGTGAGAGACGGAATCTAAAACAAAAATCCAGAAAATCACATTGTATGATTTTTAAATAATTAATTTGCATTTTATTGCATGACATAAGTATTTGATCACCTACCAACCAATAAGAATTCCGGCTCTCACAGACCTGTTAGTTTTTCTTTAAGAAGCCCTCCTGTTCTCCACTCATTACCTGTATTAACTGCACCTGTTTGAACTCGTTACCTGTATAAAAGACACCTGTCCACACACTCAATCAAACAGACTCCAACCTCTCCACAATGGCCAAGGCCAGAGAGCTGTGTAAGGACATCAGGGATAGAATTGTAGACCTGCACAAGGCTGGGATGGGCTACAGGACAATAGGCAAGCAGCTTGGTGAGAAGGCAACAACTGTTGGCGCAATTATTAGAAAATGGAAGAAGTTCAAGATGACTGTCAATCTCCCTCGGTCTGGGGCACCATGCAAGATCTCACCTCGTGGGGCATCAATGATCATGAGGAAGGTGAGGGATCAGCCCAGAACTACACGGCAGGACCTGGTCAATGACCTGAAGAGAGCTGGGACCACATTCTCAAAGAAAACCATTAGTAACACACTACGCCGTCAGGATTAAAATCCTGCAGCGCACCCAAGGTCCCCCTGCTCAAGCCAGTGCATGTCCAGGCCCGTCTGAAGTTTGCCAATGACCATCTGGATGATCCAGAGGAGGAATGGGAGAAGGTCATGTGGTCTGATGAGACAAAAATTGAGCTTTTTGGTCTAAACTCCACTCGCCGTGTTTGGAGGAAGAAGAAGGATGAGTACAACCCCAAGAACACCATCCCAACCGTGAAGCATGGAGGTGGAAACATCATTCTTTGGGGATGCTTTTCTGCAACGGGGACAGGACGACTGCACCGTATTGAGGGGAGGATGGATGGGGCCATGTATCGCGAGATCTTGGCCAACAACCTCCTTCCCTCAGTAAGACCATTGAAGATGGGTCGTGGCTGGGTCTTCCAGCATGACAACGACCCGAAACACACAGCCAGGGCAACTAAGGAGTTGCTCCGTAAGAAGCATCTCAAGGTCCTGGAGTGGCCTAGCCAGTCTCCAGACCTGAACCCAATAGAAAATCTTTGGAGGGAGCTGAAAGTCCGTATTGCCCAGCGACAGCCCCGAAACCTGAAGGATCTGGAGAAGGTCTGTATGGAGGAGTGGGCCAAAATCCCTGCTGGAGTGTGTGCAAACCTGGTCAAGAACTACAGGAAACGTATGATCTCTGTAATTGCAAACAAAGGTTTCTGTAGAAAATATTAAGTTCTGCTTTTCGGATGTATCAAATAATTATGTCATGCAATAAAATGCAAATTAATTACTTAAAAATCATACAATGTGATTTTCTGGATTTTTGTTTTAGATTCCGTCACTCACAGTTGAAGAGTACCTATGATAAAAATTACAGACTTCTACATGCTTTGTAAGTGGGAAAACCTGCAAAATCGGCAGTGTATCAAATACTTGTTCTCCCCACTGTATCAAATAGCTTTAGTGGAGGGAGAGCAATGTAACCCTGTGATGCGGCCTCTGCCCTGAGAGAGCTGTGTGTATAGAGACACAGTCCAGCAATTACTTCAAGGAATATATGAACTTAAACAAATCGTAGATATTCTTAGTTATTCCCCTTTATGGTTGTTCAATCTAAACTAGTATGTGCTACTATGATTAACAATAAAATACATAAAATATCATCTGGGATTGTAAAGCAAATAAATATACCTGACAAAAAAGCTACTAATTTACTTCATAACTAACTAGTACATTTGAGTATGTTACATTTATTGTTCTGGTTGTTTATACAAAACCAGTATGTTGTAGTATGGTATCAACAAACAATTACATGTACAATAAAAAAGTGGTGTTCACATCAAAGGCTTGTGATGGAAGCATTGGTTGTGTGGGTGTATTTGATTTAATGTGCGTATACTGCAGGGTGGGTGATGGAAGCATTGGTTGTGTGGGTGTATTTGATTTAATGTGTGTGTACTGCAGGGTGGGTGATGGAAGCATTGGTTGTGTGGGTGTATTTGATTTAATGTGCGTATACTGCAGGGTGGGTGATGGAAGCATTGGTTGTGTGGGTGTATTTGATTTAATGTGCGTATACTGCAGGGTGGGTGATGGAAGCATTGGTTGTGTGGGTGTATTTGATTTAATGTGTGTATACTGCAGGGTGGGTGATGGAAGCATTGGTTGTGTGGGTGTATTTGATTTAATGTGCGTATACTGCAGGGTGGGTGATGGAAGCATTGGTTGTGTGGGTGTATTTGATTTCATGTGCGTATACTGCAGGGTGGGTGATGGAAGCATTGGTTGTGTGGGTGTATTTGATTTAATGTGCGTATACTGCAGGGTGGGTGATGGAAGCATTGGTTGTGTGGGTGTATTTGATTTAATGTGCGTATACTGCAGGGTGGGTGATGGAAGCATTGGTTGAATGCTGATAAAGTACTGCCTTTCCTCACCATACTTTCTGCCCTAAAGTGGCTTTCTGAGGTATTTCTCATTAAGGACTGCTGGGTGTCATTAAAGGATTAGATTTTCCAAATAGTGTTTGCTAGACACACCAAACATGTTCTTCCAATAGGTTCATTAGGAAGCATTTGTTCATACATATGTTGAACAATTATAATGTGTTAATACATAAGAAAATCCAAGTAGACTAACTTAAAACAATTGGCAAAACAAGAAAAACAAGACGCATCCAAATGTAACAGAGTTAAGAAAGTAACATAAGCTCATTCCACAGCTAGCTTGAAACGTTGCCAATGGGGCTTTATAAGTTGTATAGCTCAAGTTGTATAGCTCAAGTTGTATAGCTCAAGTTGTATAGCTCAAGTTGTATAGCTCAAGTTGTATAGCTCAAGTTGTATAGCTCAAGTTGTATAGCTCAAGTAGTATAGCTCAAGTTGTATAGCTCAAGTTGTATAGCTCAAGTAGTATAGCTCAAGTAGTATAGCTCAAGTTGTATAGCTCAAGTAGTTGGAGCGTTGTAAAGGAGGGTGGTCACCTGTGTTGTGAAGCAGATTGCTGCAACTTCACACCCAGTGTTAGGCTGTTATCTGTTAGCGTAGGAAGCTTGGCTGTTTGCAACAGCATGTTGACGTCTGTAACACTGGTGTCGTATGACCCAGATCGTAAGTCGGAACAATGCACTTCAAATTATTGTGAGTTGAGCAGTGCCTCCTTATATTTCTGGTACATTTCTGTTATGTTTCAGTACAGTGGAGAAAGGCAGGGGTGTGTTAGAACTGGGACGGAGGTGAATAATGTTTGTTTCTTCACTAAAGATGGATAGAGGCCTCTTGTAGCCTTAAGGCGGTTTGACCTTTGACATTGCCATTAAATGCATCCACCATGTTCAACTAGTGAACTGAGTGGGACACTCCACTTCACCAACGGATCCTTCCTAATGATCTGGTAGGAATCGTAAAACCGGGAAGTCAGGAAGAATGAACTTGGAAGTCCCACTCAGTTGACTAGATTAAAATGGTGTCTGCCTTGACACTACGTATATACTGAGTCCCCCTCTGCACTCAGCCACATTCATTTGACTTTTATATCCATGTATTCTACTAATATCTCATTGAGATCTATTTATTAAATCTCAGATCAGTAATGCTGTATTATCCATAAAGGGAACTGTGTAGAATCCTGCATCTAACGTTTTCCACACTGAACGAAGCCAGAATAGTATTAGCTGGTTTAGGGTGGGGGGGGGGGGGGACGTACTGCGAGTGTCAAGTGAGTATGAGAATACTACATGTCAATTCAAACTGATAGACGGACCATGAGAACGTTTAAATGGGGAATATCTCTGGCTCCATAAATCATTATTTAAATGTTTTAAACATGACCTTAAAACTAACTGTTGATGTCTTCTGCTCATTTATGTTTGTATTTATGCTGGTAGTAAAGTAACAATCCATATGACCCCTTTAAACCCCAGGGACCTTTAAAGTTAACCATTATCAAATATTGGGAATTTCATTGAAATCTGCCCGACAACAAGAAAGTCCTCACTTAGGTGGTCAAATATTAATTAGGTAGTAAAATATTAAAACGTCATCTCACTGTGAACTGCGTTTATTTTTCAGCAAACTTAACGTGTAAATATTTGTATGAACATAACAAGATTCAACAACTGAGACATAAACTGAACAAGTTCCACAGACATGTGACTAACAGAAATGGAATAATGTGTCCCTGAACAAAGGGGGGTGAAAATCAATAGTATCAGTCAGTATCTGGTGTTTCCACCAGCTGAATTAAGTACTGCAGTGCATCTCCTCCTCATGGACTGCACCAGATTTGCCAGTTCTTGCTGTGAGCACTGATGGAGGGATTGTACGTTCCTGGTGTAACTCGGGCAGTTGTTGTTGCCATCCTGTACCTGTCCCGCAGGTGAGATGTTCGGATGTACCGATCCTGTGCAGGTGTTGTTACACGTGGTCTGCCACTGCGAGGACGATCAGCTGTTCGTCCTGCCTCCCTGTAGCGCTGTCTTAGGCGTCTCACAGTACGGACATTGCAATTTATTGCCCTGGCCACATCTGCAGTCCTCATGCCTCCTTGCAGCATGCCTAAGGCACGTTCACCCAGATGAGCAGGGACCCTGGGCATCTTTCTTTTGGTGTTTTTCAGAGTCAGTAGAAAGGCCTCTTTAGTGTCCTAAGTTTTCATAACTGTGACCTTAATTGCCTTCCGTCTGTAAGCTGTTAGTGTCTTAATGACCGTTCCAGATGTGCATGTTCATTAACTGTTTATGGTTCATTGAACAACATGGAAACAGTGTTTAACCCCTTTACAATGAAGATCTGGGAAGTTATTTGGATTTTTACAAATTATTTTTGAAAGACAAGGTCCTGAAAAAGGGACATTTCTTTTTCTGCTGAGTATATTTGTGTCTGTATGACCTTCAGAAGTCATGGTCCTCAGTTCTACAGTGTATTTACCCAGTCCTCACTTTGATAGCAATTCAAGTATGTGTATGTGTGTGTGTGTGTGTGTCTATGTCCAGACCTGGTAAGTGAATCCAGGTCTTGTCACTGATTCACAGCTCAGCTCACAACACAAGCATGTATCCAGTTCCTCCCTCTCCAGTTCCTCCCTCTCCTCCTCTGAGCTGTCCTCCTCTGAGCTGTCCTCCTCTGAGCTGTCCTCCTCTGAGCTGTCCTCCTCTGAGCTGTCCTCCTCTGAGCTGTCCCCTGACACTGAGACAATCTCTCTCGACACATTTTTTGCAGTACTTTAGTGCCTTATTGCAAACAGGATGCATGTTTTGGAATATTTTTCTTCTGCACAGGCTTCCTTCTTTTCACTCTGTCATTTAGGTTAGTATTGTGGAGTAACTACAATGTTGTTGATCCATCCTCAGGTTTCTCATATCACAGCCATTAAATTAGAACTGTTTTAAAGTCACCATTGGCCTCATGGTGAAATCCCTGAGTGGTTTCCTTCCTCATCGGCAACTGAGTATCTTTGTAGTGACTGGGTGTACTGATACACCATCCAAAATGTAATTAATAACTTCACCATGCTCAAAAGGATATTAAATGTCTGTTTTTTGTTTTTTTACCCATCTACCAATAGGTTCCCTTCTTTGCGAAGCTTTGGAAAACCTTCCTGGTCTTTGTAGTTGAATCTGTGTTTGAAATTCACTGCTCGACTGAGGGACTTTACAGATCATTGTATGTGTGGAGAACAGAGATGAGGTAGTCATTAAAAAATCATGTTCAACACTATTATTAAACAGTGTGAGTCCATGCAACTTATTATGTGACTTGTTAAGCAAATGTTTATTCCTAAACTTATTTGCCATAACAAAGGGGTTGAATACTAATTTATTTAATGTGCGTATACTGCAGGGTGGGTGATGGAAGCATTATGTCTAAAAACATAATTCCACTGATATTATGGGGTATTGTGTGTACGCCAGTGACACAAAATCTATATTTAATCAATTTTAAATTCAGACTATCTACAAAATGTGGAAAAAATCAAGGGGTGTGAATACTTTCTGAAAGCACTGTACAGCCAATAAGCAGACACTTTTATTCAACGTGCAGTGCAGTGAGTGTTCATTGTTACTGTAATCCCTGCAAACATTGTTAGCACCCACTGAGCCACACAGACAGGACCACAGCAGAATGACAGTGGTAGTGATGGTAACAGACCTGTTACACCCACTGAGCCACACAGACAGGACCACAGCAGAATGACAGTGGTAGTGATGGTAACAGACCTGTTACACCCACTGAGCCACACAGACAGGACCACAGCAGAATGACAGTGGTAGTGATGGTAACAGACCTGTTACACCCACTGAGCCACACAGACAGGACCACAGCAGAATGACAGTGGTAGTGATGGTAACAGACCTGTTACACCCACTGAGCCACACAGACAGGACCACAGCAGAATGACAGTGGTAGTGATGGTAACAGACCTGTTACACCCACTGAGCCACACAGACAGGACCACAGCAGAATGACAGTGGTAGTGATGGTAACAGACCTGTTACACCCACTGAGCCACACAGACAGGACCACAGCAGAATGACAGTGGTAGTGATGGTAACAGACCTGTTACACCCACTGAGCCACACAGACAGGACCACAGCAGAATGACAGTGGTAGTGATGGTAACAGACCTGTTACACCCACTGAGCCACACAGACAGGACCACAGCAGAATGACAGTGGTAGTGATGGTAACATACCTGTTTCTGCATCTCTATGTTGAGCCCATAGGACATCTCGTAATACTGCAATAGAAGAGGAGATATGATTATTTTGACCACAAGATTATTTTAGCTAAAACAATATGGCGGCGTCTGAAATGGTACCATATTCCCTATAGTGCACTACATATGACCAAGGCCCCTATATACTGTATATATACACTGAAGGAAATTATAAAACTCAACCATTTCAAAGATTTTACTGAGTTACAGATCATATAAAAGAAAATCAGTCAATTAAAATACATTTAGGCCCTAATTTGTGGATTTCAGATGACTGGGAAAACAGATATGCATCCGTTGGTTACAGATACCTTAAAAAAAGGTAGGGTCGTGGATCAGAAAACCAGTCAGTATCTGGTATGACCACCATTTGTCTCAAGCAGCGTGACACATCTCCTTCACATAGAGTTGATCAGGCTGTTGATTGTTGCCTGTGGAATGTTGTCCCACTCCTCTTCAATGGCTGTACGAAGTTGATGGATATTGGTGGGAACTGGAACACGCTGTTGTACACGTCGATCCAGAGCATCCCAAACATGCTCAATGGGTGACATGTCTGGTGAGTATGAAGGCCATGGAAGAACTGGGATATTTTCAACTTCCAGGAATTGTGTACAGATCCTTGCGACATGGGGCCGTGCATTGTCATGCTGAAACATGAGGTGATGGCGGCGGATGAATGGCACGACAA
This sequence comes from Thymallus thymallus, assembly GCA_023634145.1. Lineage (NCBI taxonomy): Eukaryota > Metazoa > Chordata > Actinopteri > Salmoniformes > Salmonidae > Thymallus > Thymallus thymallus. The sequence continues at coordinate 35,675,805 of CM042392.1, forward strand.
TGGGCCTCAGGATCTTGTCATGGTATCTCTGTGCATTCAAATTGCAATCAATAAAATGTGAGTGTGTTGATTTTCCGTAGCTTATGCCTGCCCATACCATAACACCACCGCCACCAGGGGGCACTCTGTTCACAACATTGACATCAGCAAACCGCTCACACATACAACGTCATACATGTGGCCTGCAGTTGTGAGGCCGGTTGGACATACTTCTCTAAAACAACAATTCTGGTCTACAGTCGTGGCCAAAAGTTTTGAGAATGACACAAGTATTGGTCTCCACAAAGTTTGCTGCCTCAGTGTTGATGTTGATATACTCCAGAATGCCATGAGTGATCAGATGAATTGCAATTAATTGCAAAGTCCCTCTTTGCCATGAAAATGAACTTAATCCCAAAAAAACATTTTACACTTCATTTCAGCCCTGCCACAAAAGGACGAGCTGCCATCATGTCAGTGATAGTCTCGTTAATACTGGTGAGAGTGTTGACGAGGACAAGGCTGGAGATCACTCTGTCATGCTGATTGAGTCAGAATAACAGACTGGAAGCTTTAAAAGGAGGGTGGTGCTTGAAATCATTGTTCTTCCTCTGTCAACCATGGTTACCTGCAAGGAAACACGTACCGTCATCATTGCTTCGCACAAAAAGGGCTTCACAGGCAAAGGATATTGCTGCTGGTAAGATTGCACCTAAATCAACCATTTATCGGATCATTAAGAACTTCAAGGAGAGAGGTTCAATTGTTGTGAAGAAGGCGTCAGGGCGCCCAAGAAAGTCCAGCAAGCGCCAGGACCGTCTCCTAAAGTTGATTCAGCTGCGGGATCGGGGCACCACCAGTGCAGAGTTTGCTCAGGAATGGCAGCAGGCAGGTGTGAGTGCATCTGCACGCACAGTGAGGCGAAGACTTTTGGAGGATGGCCTGGTGTCAAGAAGGGCAGCAAAGAAGCCACTTCTCTCCAGGAAAAACATTAGGGACAGACTGATATTCTGCAAAAGGTACAGGGATTGGACTGCTGAGGACTGGGGTAGAGTCATTTTCTCTGATGAATCCCCTTTCCGATTGTTTGGGCCATCCGGAAAACACCTTGTCCGGAGAAGACAAGGTGAGCGCTACCATCAGTCCTGTGTCATGCCAACAGTAAAGCATCCTCAGACCATTCATGTGTGGGGTTGCTTCTCAGCCAAGGGAGTGGGCTCACTCACAATTTTGCCTAAGAACACAGCCATGAATAAAGAATGGTATCAACACATCCTCCGAGTGCAACTTCTCCCAGAGGCGGGTGGACAAACAAAAACCCACAACTTTTGACAGACTCCAAGCATTGATTATGCAAGAATGGCCTGCCATCAGTCAGGATGTGGCCCAGAAGTTAATTGACAGCATGCCAGGGCGGATTGCAGAAGTCTTGAAAAAGAAGGTTCAACACTGCAAATATTGACTCTTTGCATAAACTGAATGTCATTGTCAATGAAAGCCTTTGACACTTATGGAATACTTGTAATTATACTTCAGTGTACCATAGTAACTACTGACATAAAGATCTAAGAACACTGAGGCAGCAAACTTTGTGGAGACCAATACTTGTGTCATTCTCAAAACTTTTGGCCACGACTGTATACAGTAGTGATAAAACAATACGAAATAAATATATTCAAATTATTGATAGTTACATATCACAATATTATTTTGGACAAAATCGCAATATTACTTGCGCACTAGTCAGCTATACCTGCACAATAATGGCAGTATTTTCCTTCATAGCTTGACAGATAAAAACTAATCGTCTCTTGTCCTTCTGCAGCAGACATATGGTGAGCAATATGTTTGGAATACATATCGTATCAGCACCTAAGCATCGTGGTATCATGAGGTCCACTCTATTATAGACCAGCCCTACAACACAGTACACTACATACTGTAGGGAATAGGGTGCCAGGACAGGGCTGGTCTATAATGGAGTCCCTACAAACAAATAAATGCATACAACCTCCCCCCCCCACTACAGTTCCCAGCAAGGCACTTAACCCTAATCTGCTTCAGGGGCTGACTCTGTAGGGAGGCCGTCATTGTAAATAAGAATGTGTTCTTAACTGACTTGACTAGTTAAATAAAGGTTAAATAAAAATAACATTATTTTTTTATTTGTATTCAGCCATCCTCCCTCCCCAACCAGAAACCATGCTTCCCACCCTGCCTAATTGGAGGAAATTGGTTTTAAAACTGCTACATTCTCTCCTCTACAAGATGACGACCTCAAAATGCCCAGACAGAACTCAGTCCATTGCCACGCCCCCTGTCATGCCCACCAGCTAAGCCCCTTCTTTATGTTTTTATGTGGGGTCTAAACCAATACACTTAAGTTCAACATGGTGTAGTTCAACATGGTGTAGTTCAACATGGTGTAGTTCAACATGGTGTAGTTCAACATGGTGTAGTTCAACATGGTGAAGTTCAACATGGTGTAGTTCAACATGGTGTAGTTCAACATGGTGAAGTTCAACATGGTGTAGTTCAACATGGTGAAGTTCAACATGGTGTAGTTCAACATGGTGTAGTTCAACATGGTGTAGTTCAACATGGTGTAGTTCAACATGGTGTAGTTCAACATGGTGAAGTTCAACATGGTGTAGTTCAACATGGTGTAGTTCAACATGGTGAAGTTCAACATGGTGTAGTTCAACATGGTGTAGTTCAACATGGTGAAGTTCAACATGGTGAAGTTCAACATGGTGTAGTTCAACATGGTGAAGTTCAACATGGTGTAGTTCAACATGGTGAAGTTCAACATGGTGTAGTTCAACATGGTGAAGTTCAACATGGTGTAGTTCAACATGGTGAAGTTCAACATGGTGTAGTTCAACATGGTGTAGTTCAACATGGTGTAGTTCAACATGGTGTAGTTCAACATGGTGAAGTTCAACATGGTGAAGTTCAACATGGTGTAGTTCAACATGGTGTAGTTCAACATGGTGTAGTTCAACATGGTGTAGTTCAACATGGTGAAGTTCAACATGGTGTAGTTCAACATGGTGTAGTTCAACATGGTGAAGTTCAACATGGTGTAGTTCAACATGGTGTAGTTCAACATGGTGTAGTTCAACATGGTGTAGTTCAACATGGTGTAGTTCAACATGGTGAAGTTCAACATGGTGTAGTTCAACATGGTGTAGTTCAACATGGTGAAGTTCAACATGGTGTAGTTCAACATGGTGTAGTTCAACATGGTGTAGTTCAACATGGTGTAGTTCAACATGGTGTAGTTCAACATGGTGTAGTTCAACATGGTGTAGTTCAACATGGTGTAGTTCAACATGGTGTAGTTCAACATGGTGTAGTTGGACAGGGGAAATGGCACCCTATTAGACAATCTATAGTGGCAAAAACAAGTATGTGAACCCTTTGGAATGACCTGGATTTCTGCATAAATTGGTCATAAAGTTTGATCTGATCTTCATCTAAGTCACAACAGTAGACAAACAGTCTGCTTAAACTAGTAACACACAAACAATTATACGTTACATTCTCGTGCAAAATAACACACAAACAATTATACGTTACATTCTCCTGCAAAATGTCTTGATAAACCTGGGAATCCATGTTTCTGTCGTTGATAGCAAGCGGTCCAAACCATGATGCTCCCTCCACCATCCTTTACAGTTGGGATGAGGTTTTGATGTTGGTGTGCTGTGCTTTTTTTTCTCCACACAGTGTTGTGAGGTCCTTCCAAATAACTCAACTTTAGTTTAACCTGTCCACAGAATATTTTGCCAGTAGCGCTGTGGAACATCCAGGTGCTCTTTTGGGTACTTCAAACGTGCAGCAATGTTTTTTTTTAACAGCAGAGGCTTCTTCCGTGGTGTCTCCCATGAATACCATTTTTGTTTAGTGTTTTACGTATAGTAGACTCGTCAAAAGAGATGTTCTAGAGATTTCTGTAAGTCTATAGCTGACACTCTAGGATTCTTCTTAACCTCATTAAGCATTCTGCGCTGTGCTCATAGATAGATAGATAGATAGATAGATAGATAGATAGATAGATAGATAGATAGATAGATAGATAGATAGATAGATAGATAGATAGATAGATAGATAGATAGATAGATAGATAGATAGATAGATAGATAGATAGATAGATAGATACTTTATTGATCCCAGAGGGGGAAATTTCTTGCAGCTCTTGCAGTCATCTTTGCAGGACGGCCACTCCTAGGGAGAGTTGTCCTCGTCAACACTCTCACCAGACAATTTGTCTTACCGTGGACTGATGAACATCAAGGCTTTTAACGATACTTTTATAACTCTTTCCAGCTTTATGCAAGTCAACAATTATTAGGTAATTATTATTAGGTCTTCTGAGATCTCTTTTGTTCGAGGCATGGTTTACATCAGGCAATGCATCTTGTGAATTGCAAACTCAAATTTTTAAAGTTTGGTATATAGTCACATTGACTGGACTCCAGGTTAGCTTTTAGAGAAGTCATTAGCCTAAGGGTTCACATACACTTTCCAACCTACACTGTGAATGTTTAAATGATGTATTCAATATAGACAAGAAAAATACAATCATTTGAAAAAATACAACAACAAAAAAATATTACACACACACACACACACACACACACACACACACGAAAGCCATTTCTGCCCTGAGTCTCTGACCACCACTGCCTGTGGTCTCGGTGGATTACATTTCACTCACACACAGCTGCCTGAGGTATCGTAGGAGAACAGAGCTACAGCGTTAAGCTGAGCAAATAAGACATTTCTGTGTGATCTTCTAGACGTGTGTGATCTAATAGACCTGTGTGTTCTAATAGACCTGTGTGTTCTAATAGACGTGTGTGTGTTCTAATAGACCTGTGTGTGTTCTAATAGACCTGTGTGTGTTCTAATAGACCTGTGTGTGTTCTAATAGACCTGTGTGTTCTAATAGACCTGTGTGTTCTAATAGACGTGTGTGTTCTAATAGACCTGTGTGTTCTAATAGACGTGTGTGTTCTAATAGACCTGTGTGTTCTAATAGACCTGTGTGTTCTAATAGACGTGTGTGTTCTAATAGACGTGTGTGTTCTAATAGACGTGTGTGTTCTAATAGACGTGTGTGTTCTAATAGACCTGTGTGTTCTAATAGACGTGTGTGTGTTCTAATAGACCTGTGTGTTCTAATAGACCTGTGTGTTCTAATAGACGTGTGTGTGTTCTAATAGACCTGTGTGTTCTAATAGACGTGTGTGTTCTAATAGACGTGTGTGTTCTAATAGACCTGTGTGTTCTAATAGACCTGTGTGTTCTAATAGACCTGTGTGTTCTAATAGACCTGTGTGTTCTAATAGACCTGTGTGTTCTAATAGACCTGTGTGTTCTAATAGACGTGTTTGTTCTAATAGACGTGTGTGTTCTAATAGACCTGTGTGTGATCTAATAGACCTGTGTGTTCTAATAGACGTGTGTGTTCTAATAGACGTGTGTGTTCTAATAGACCTGTGTGTGATCTAATAGACGTGTGTGTTCTAATAGACCTGTGTGTGTTCTAATAGACGTGTGTGTTCTAATAGACGTGTGTGTTCTAATAGACCTGTGTGTTCTAATAGACCTGTGTGTGATCTAATAGACCTGTGTGTTCTAATAGACGTGTGTGTTCTAATAGACCTGTGTGTTCTAATAGACCTGTGTGTTATCTAATAGACCTGTGTGTTCTAATAGACGTGTGTGTGTTTGTTTGTGTGTGAGATTAACCTGTAATAACCTGTAATAACCCACCTATCAGATTAACCTGTAATAACCCACCTATCAGATTAACCTGTAATAACCCACCTATCAGATTAACCTGTAATAACCTGTAATAACCCACCTATCAGATTAACCTGTAATATCCCACCTATTAGATTAACCTGTAATAACCCACCTATCAGATTAACCTCTAATAACCCACCTATCAGATTAACCTGTAATAACCTGTAATAACCCACCTATCAGATTAACCTGTAATAACCCACCTATCAGATTAACCTGTAATAACCTGTAATAACCCACCTATCAGATTAACCTGTAATAACCCACCTATCAGATTAACCTGTAATAACCTGTAATAACCCACCTATCAGATTAACCTGTAATAACCCACCTATCAGATTAACCTGTAATAACCCACCTATCAGATTAACCTGTATTATAAACTGAGTGGTTCAAGTCCTGAATGCTGATTGGCTGACATCCGTGGTATATCAGACTGTATACCATGGGTATGACAAAACATGTATTTTTACTGCTCTAATTACATTGGTAACCAGTTCATAATAGCAATAAGGCTCCTCAGGGGTTTGTGGTATATGGCCAATATACCACAGCTAAGGGCTGTATCCAGGCACTAAACAGCTCTTAGCCGTGGTATATTGGCCATATACCACACCCCCTCTGGCCTTATTGCTTAAATAACCCACCTATCAACCATAGGCACAACACACACACACACACACCTATCAACCACAGGCACAACACACACACACACACACACACACACACACACACACACACACACACACACACACACACACACACACACACACACACACACACACACACACACACACACCAACCACAGGCACAACACACACACACACACACACACCTATCAACCACAGGCACAACACACACACACACACACACACACACACACACACACACACACACACACACACACACACACACACACACACACACACCAACCACAGACACTCTACTAGCCTGCTATTGCACTATAATCTTACCATGACATAGTGGCGCTGCATCTCTGTCTTCTCATTGGACAGCTTGTCGTACTCCACCTTAAGACTTTAAATAGGGAGACAAGGTGTCAATTTACAGGCGTCTCTCAGGATGCCTCCCTAATGGCACCCTATTCCCCTGTGGGCCCTGGTCACAAGTACTGCCCTATAAAGGGATTAGGGTGCCATTAGGCTCTGCTCTAGTTGGAAAACCTTTACTACTCTGTAAACTTCAGCACATGTGTTCCCTCTCAGACATCAACAACATTGAGAGGTCAATATGTGAGTTGTCAGACATCAACAACATTGAGAGGTCAATATGTGAGTTGTCAGACATCAACAACATTGAGAGGTCAATATGTGAGTTGTCAGACATCAACAACATTGAGAGGTCAATATGTGAGTTGTCAGACATCAACAACATTGAGAGGTCAATATGTGAGTTGTCAGACATCAACAACATTGAGAGGTCAATATGTGAGTTGTCAGACATCAACAACATTGAGAGGTCAATATGTGAGTTGTCAGACATCAACAACATTGAGAGGTCAATATGTGAGTTGTCAGACATCAACAACATTGAGAGGTCAATATGTGAGTTGTCAGACATCAACAACATTGAGAGGTCAATATGTGAGTTGTCAGACATCAACAACATTGAGAGGTCAATATGTGAGTTGTCAGACATCAACAACATTGAGAGGTCAATATGTGAGTTGTCAGACATCAACAACATTGAGAGGTCAATATGTGAGTTGTCAGACATCAACAACATTGAGAGGTCAATATGTGAGTTGTCAGACATCAACAACATTGAGAGGTCAATATGTGAGTTGTCAGACATCAACAACATTGAGAGGTCAATATGTGAGTTGTCAGACATCAACAACATTGAGAGGTCAATATGTGAGTTGTCAGACATCAACAACATTGAGAGGTCAATATGTGAGTTGTCAGACATCAACAACATTGAGAGGTCAATATGTGAGTTGTCAGACATCAACAACATTGAGAGGTCAATATGTGAGTTGTCAGACATCAACAACATTGAGAGGTCAATATGTGAGTTCTCAGACATCAACAACATTGAGAGGTCAATATGTGAGTTGTCAGACATCAACAACATTGAGAGGACAATATGTGAGTTGTCAAACATGAGGCTAAAAAGCTCTCACAATTTAGATGAGTTTGCAATATAGAAGTACTAGAAATATTTGAGGTAATAAAACGTTTTCTTTGTAGTAATGGTGCCAGCATGGCGGCATGAATCTGCGCTCAGTGTATTCTCCACTCACCACTCTTGGTGATATTTTTCTAGGCACACTGGTGCTCCTAAATTAACATTCCAGGTCGCACAGCTAAATATTTAGTCACATATGCTCAAAATGGCTACCATACTGTAGAGCCCTGTACAGGCTACCATACTGTAGAGCCGCTACCAGACTGTAGAGCTCTGTACAGGCTACCATACTGTAGAGCTCTGTACAGGCTACCAGACTGTAGAGCCCTGTACAGGCTACCAGACTGTAGAGCCCTGTACAGGCTACCAGACTGTAGAGCCCTGTACAGGCTACCATACTGTAGAGCCCTGTACAGGCTACCATATTGTAGAGCCCTGTACAGGCTACCATACTGTAGAGCGCTGCACAGGCTACCATACTGTAGAGCCCTGCACAGGCTACCATACTGTAGAGCCCTGTAAAGGCTACCATACTGTAGAGCCCTGTACAGGCTACCAGACTGTAGAGCTCTGTACAGGCTACCATACTGTAGAGCTCTGTACAGGCTACCATACTGTAGAGCTCTGTACAGGCTACCATACTGTAGAGCCCTGTACAGGCTACCATACTGTAGAGCTCTGTACAGGCTACCATACTGTAGAGCTCTGTACAGGCTACCAGACTGTAGAGCCCTGTACAGGCTACCACACTGTAGAGGCCTGTACAGGCTACTAGACTGTAGAGCCCTGTACAGGCTACCAGACTGTAGAGCTCTGTACAGGCTACCATACTGTAGAGCCCTGTACAGGCTACCAGACTGTAGAGCTCTGTACAGGCTACCAGACTGTAGAGCCCTGTACAGGCTACCAGACTGTAGAGCTCTGTACAGGCTACCATACTGTAGAGCTCTGTACAGGCTACCATACTGTAGAGCTCTGTACAGGCTACCATACTGTAGAGCTCTGTACAGGCTACCATACTGTAGAGCTCTGTACAGACTACCATACTGTAGAGCCCTGTACAGGCTACCACACTGTAGAGGCCTGTACAGGCTACCAGACTGTAGAGCCCTGTACAGGCTACCAGACTGTAGAGCTCTGTACAGGCTACCATACTGTAGAGCTCTGTACAGGCTACCATACTGTAGAGCTCTGTACAGGCTACCATACTGTAGAGCTCTGTACAGGCTACCATACTGTAGAGCTCTGTACAGACTACCATACTGTAGAGCCCTGTACAGGCTACCACACTGTAGAGGCCTGTACAGGCTACTAGACTGTAGAGCCCTGTACAGGCTACCAGACTGTAGAGCTCTGTACAGGCTACCATACTGTAGAGCCCTGTACAGGCTACCAGACTGTAGAGCTCTGTACAGGCTACCATACTGTAGAGGCCTGTACAGGCTACCAGACTGTAGAGCTCTGTACAGGCTACCATACTGCGATGATATAGGCTTGTATGTGACTAGTTACCTGTGATATTGGGCCTGCAGGAACTGAAACTCATCTTTGATCCTGTCGCAGGACTCTGCTACGGTGAACTTGAACCCAGGCTGACTCGGCTGGCCATGTCCAGGTGCCTGAAAAAACAAGGTGAGAACATCACACATCAGATGAGATCATTAGACAGGCTGTGTAGAGAGCTATGGTGCACATGCAAGAAGTACATGTTTGATCTTGTTTAGTCATCACATTTATTTAATTCAATAGGCTATATTTCAGCCCATCATTTGGACAGGACGTGTGTATATATTTCAGCCCATCATTTGGACAGGACGTGTGTATATATTTCAGCCCATCATTAGGACAGGACATGTGTATATATTTCAGCCCATCATTAGGACAGGACATGTGTATATATTTCAGCCCATCATTTGGACAGGACATGTGTATATATTTCAGCCCATCATTAGGACAGGACATGTGTATATATTTCAGCCCATCATTAGGACAGGACATGTGTATATATTTCAGCCCATCATTAGGACAGGACATGTGTATATATTTCAGCCCATCATTAGGACAGGACATGTGTATATATTTCAGCCCATCATTAGGACAGGACATGTGTATATATTTCAGCACATCATTAGGACATGACGTGTATATATTTCAGCCCATCATTAGGACAGGACATGTGTATATACAGTGGGGAGAACAAGTATTTGATAACCTGCAAAATCAGCAGTGTTTCCCACTTACAAAGCATGTAGAAGTCTGTAATTTTTATCATAGGTACTCTTCAACTGTGAGAGACGGAATCTAAAACAAAAATCCAGAAAATCACATTGTATGATTTTTAAGTAATTAATTTGCATTTTATTGCATGACATAAGTATTTGATACATCAGAAAAGCAGAACTTAATATTTGGTACAGAAGCCTTTGTTTGCAATTACAGAGATCATACGTTTCCTGTAGTTCTTGACCAGGTTTGCACACACTGCAGCAGGGATTTTGGCCCACTCCTCCATACAGACCTTCTCCAGATCCTTCAGGTTTTGGGGCTATCGCTGGGCAATACAGACTTTCAGCTCCCTCCAAAGATTTTCTATTGGGTTCAGGTCTGGAGACTGGCTAGGCCACTCCAGGACCTTAAGATGCTTCTTACGGAGCCACTCCTTAGTTGCCCTGGCTGTGTGTTTCGGGTCGTTGTCATGCTGGAAGACCCAGCCACGACCCATCTTCAATGCTCTTACTGAGGGAAGGAGGTTGTTGGCCAAGATCTCGCGATACATGGCCCCATCCATCCTCCCCTCAATACGGTGCAGTCGTCCTGTCCCCTTTGCAGAAAAGCATCCCCAAACCATGATGTTTCCACCTCCATGCTTCACGGTTGGGATGGTGTTCTTGGGGTTGTACTCATCCTTCTTCTTCCTCCAAACACGGCGAGTGGAGTTTAGACCAAAAAGCTCTATTTTTGTCTCATCAGACCACATGACCTTCTCCCATTCCTCCTCTGGATCATCCAGATGGTCATTGGCAAACTTCAGACGGGCCTGGACATGCGCTGGCTTGAGCAGGGGGACCTTGCGTGTTCTGCAGGATTTTAATCCATGACGGCGTAGTGTGTTACTAATGTGGTCCCAGCTCTCTTCAGGTCATTGACCAGGTCCTGCTGTGTAGTTCTGGGCTGATCCCTCACCTTCCTCATGATCATTGATGCCCCACGAGGTGAGATCTTGCATGGTGCCCCAGACCGAGGGAGATTGACCGTCATCTTGAACTTCTTTCATTTTCTAATAATTGCGCCAATAGTTGTTGCCTTCTCACCAAGCTGCTTGCCTATTGTCCTGTAGCCCATCCCAGCCTTGTGCAGGTCTACAATTTTATCCCTGATGTCCTTACACAGCTCTCTGGTCTTGGCCATTGTGGAGAGGTTGGAGTCTGTTTGACTGTGTGGACAGGTGTCTTTTATACAGGTAACGAGTTCAAACAGGTGCAGTTAATACAGGTAATGAGTGGAGAACAGGAGGGCTTCTTAAAGAAAAACTAACAGGTCTGTGAGAGCTGGAATTCTTACTGGTTGGTAGGTGATCAAATACTTATGTCATGCAATAAAATGCAAATTAATTATTTAAAAATCATACAATGTGATTTTCTGGATTTTTTTTAGATTCCGTCTCTCACAGTTGAAGTGTACCTATGATAAAAATTACAGACCTCTACCTGCTTTGTAAGTAGGAAAACCTGCAAAATCGGCAGTGTATCAAATACTTGTTCTCCCCACTGTATTTCAGCCCATCATTAGGACAGGACATGTGTATATATTTCAGCCCATCATTAGGACAGGACGTGTGTATATATTTCAGCCCATCATTTGGACAGGACATGTGTATATATTTCAGCCCATCATTAGGACAGGACATGTGTATATATTTCAGCCCATCATTAGGACAGGACATGTGTATATATTTCAGCCCATCATTAGGACAGGACATGTGTATATATTTCAGCCCATCATTAGGACAGGTATATTTTTGACATGTTACTGGTCAGTCTGCATCCATAGCTTTAGCTCGTGTTACAGTTTCTTCTAAATTAGATGGGGCATCAATATTTCATATTTGATGGGTAGGGTGTATCAAATGTGTATTACACACTGTTTGCTGAGTGGCACTCTGTGACAGTATTCATAAAGTGTCTCAGAGTAGAAGTCCCCCCCCCCTGTTCATGTAATATAATTCATAATGAAAGGCAAAACTGATCCTAGAATGCACTCCTTCTCTGAAACACTTTGTGAACACAGGATTGAATTCATAGATCTGGCTATTACTGTGTTACAGATTCTATGAGTGTTTGTGTATGGGTCCATCTGGGGTAACTAATATAAGACTCCTAGCTACTGCAGCAGCTAAGCCAACAGTAGCATTCTGACAAAAGGAGGGAGTGAGATTTTACAGCCAGCTCCAGACATGCAGCCCTTGTAATGCTGAGCATAAACACCATCACATTCACAGCGCCTTACTTCGCATGGATGGATGGGCTGACTGTGCCAGAGAGGAGAGACAGGGCTGGTCTAAATCACTATTTTTACCTATGAAATTCAAAGCAGGTGTCACTTCCAAAAAAAGTGGGTAGAGCATGTTAACAATCATCTCTCCAACATCACACGATTAGGCACATACGAACATGACTTCTGATATGAGTATGATATCTAATTGTTAATGTAGCTAGCTACAGTAACAGTAGCAATAGTAGTTCAGTCATTTCAGTTCATGGCAACATTATGGTGAAATAAATATTTTGAAAGCCAGATAGCTAGAACAGAACTCAAGTGTTGCAGGACTCTCCATGCAACAATGCAATTCAGTGTTCAGAGAAGGATAAAACATTACAGAGGCACCAACATACCGGATGTCGGCCCTGTGGATACATCTTGAAATGTATTCTTTGTTTATTTGTAGGAGAAGCGAGACTTCGGTACTCTGTTGATGAGACGGTCACTGTCTGTGCTCCTCTCACAAAAACACTCCTCGGCAAAATCCTCTGGTACAAAATCCTTCAATGACGCGATGTAATCTGTTGGTTGAAAACCGGAGAAAACTAAGACTTATTTTCAACCCAGACTGGCTAATACTATCAGTTGGCAAAAACTGTCAAAGGAAATGGGAATTATTAAAGGCGACGCACATAATTCACATGAACTAGTAGTTCCACATTTTACACCAGCAGCAGTGTAACATGCTGACCCTCGGCGTGACTGTAAATTCCACTTTCCCAACTTGATCCAGCAGCGACGACTAGTTAACGGTAAGTAACCTGTTTAACCAAACCAGCTAGTTTACCCTGCGCTAGCCTAGCCACACATGTTAACGTTAGCTATGTGGCAAGTGAAGCTAGCTAAGTTACCTAACTACGTCCTCCGTCTTGACTTTATTTGTCCTCCTCCTACCTGTATGCTTAGTACTCAGATGATTTTATGTCAAAAGTACGGATATTAAGTTACACAAATCGGTTTTAAATCCCTCCAAGGGTATCTGGATGGCGAGAAGGTTCTTTATCAACCCAGACCACGACAGTGCGCGCACCCCGCTTCTCGAGAACGAATTTGGTCTGGTTCAAGACGAACGTTTTCTCTAGCTACATTACTTGAGACGTTTTGTTTGAAAAAGATGTCTGCTTAATCCCAATGTATGTTCTCAAATATGTCTTCCGAATTTGAAGAGTTTTAAATTCTTTAAATGGTAACATGTTAACAGTTACTCCTTCGACAAGCTCACGTATCGCAGTTGCCCACAGCACTAGGGCTGAACAGCCGTGAAAGCGCGCCTCTGTCTGTCCAATCAGATTTGCTCTGATGGAGTACGGCTGCTCCGGCCTATCAGAGAACGACGTTCCCACGTGGGGCCTCGGTTCTACTTGAGTGTTCCGTTTTGTACTACGGTTCGGGTTAGTAGAGTTTGCGTTCGTTTTGTAACGCGGGCTTTCTCGCCAGATGAGCCAGATTAATCGGTTCAAATCAAAGTGACGTAGGTTAAGGACAGCCTTGGAGGGATTTAAAAGCGAATAGCCATAATACTGCTAAATAGTTGTTAGATCCATTCAGTGTATAGCTCCATTCTGTATATAGCTCCATTCAGTGTATAGCTCCATTCAGTGTATAACTCCATTCAGTGTATAGCTCCATTCAGTGTATAGCTCCATTCTGTATATAGATCCATTCTGTATATAGCTCCATTCTGTATATAGCTCCATTCAGTGTATAGATCCATTCTGTATATAGCTCCATTCAGTATATAGCTCCATTCAGTGTATAGCTCCATTCTGTATATAGCTCCATTCTGTATATAGCTCCATTCTGTATATAGACCCATTCAGTGTATAGATCCATTCTGTATATAGCTCCATTCAGTGTATAGCTCCATTCAGTGTATAGCTCCATTCTGTATATAGCTCCATTCAGTGTATAGCTCCATTCAGTGTATAGCTCCATTCTGTATATAGCTCCATTCAGTGTATAGCTCCATTCAGTGTATAGCTCCATTCTGTATATAGATCCATTCAGTGTATAGCTCCATTCAGTGTATAGCTCCATTCTGTATATAGCTCCATTCAGTGTATAGCTCCATTCAGTGTATAGATCCATTCTGTATATAGACCCATTCAGTATATAGATCCACTCAGTGTATAGCTCCATTCTGTATATAGATCCATTCAGTATATAGCTCCATTCAGTGTATAGCTCCATTCAGTGTATAGCTCCATTCTGTATATAGATCCATTCAGTGTATAGCTCCATTCAGTGTATAGCTCCATTCTGTATATAGCTCCATTCAGTGTATAGCTCCATTCAGTGTATAGATCCATTCTGTATATAGACCCATTCAGTATATAGATCCACTCAGTGTATAGCTCCATTCTGTATATAGATCCATTCAGTATATAGCTCCATTCAGTATATAGCTCCATTCTGTATATAGCTCCATTCTGTATATAGCTCCATTCTGTATATAGATCAATTCTGTATATAGATCCATTCTGTATATAGCTCCATTCTGTATATAGCTCCATTCAGTATATAGCTCCATTCTGTATATAGCTCCATTCAGTATATAGCTCCATTCTGTATATAGCTCCATTCTGTATATAGATCCATTCAGTATATAGCTCCATTCTGTATATAGCTCCATTCTGTATATAGCTCCATTCTGTATATAGATCCATTCTGTATATAGATCCATTCAGTATATAGATCCATTCTGTATATAGATCCATTCAGTATATAGCTCCATTCTGTATATAGATCCATTCAGTATATAGATCCATTCAGTATATAGATCCATTCTGTATATAGCTCCATTCTGTATATAGATCCATTCAGTATATAGATCCATTCAGTATATAGATCCATTCTGTATATAGATCCATTCTGTATATAGATCCATTCAGTATATAGATCCATTCAGTATATAGATCCATTCTTGTGCATTTTATGCCTCTTGTGTTACTATTTGTGTTTGTATTATTATTATTTAACACTGCATCGTTGGTAAGGGCTTCTAATCAAGCATTTCACGGTTAAGTCTACACCCGTGCCATTCAGCCCATGTGACAAATAAAATGTGATTTTCACCGGTTGCAGTTATAGATAGATAGATAGATAGATAGATAGATAGATAGATAGATAGATAGATAGATAGATAGATAGATAGATAGATAGATAGATAGATAGATAGATAGATAGATAGATAGATAGATAGATAGATAGATAGATAGATAGGTAGATAGGTAGATAGATAGATAGGTAGATAGATAGATAGATAGATAGATAGATAGATAGATAGATAGATAGATAGATAGATAGATAGATAGATAGATAGATAGATAGGTACTTTATTGATCCCCGAGGGGAAGTTTCTTTGTCAAGCTTCTACAACGGTTGCTGGATCGAATCCCCGAGCTGACAAGGTAAACATCTGTCGTTCTGCCACTGAACAAGGCAGTTAACCCACTGTTCCTAGGCCGTCATTATAAATAAGAATGTGTTCTTAGTTGACTTGCCTAGTTAAATAAATATTCAGAACAAATAGGTCGGCAACTCCTGCTTCTAGCCTGTTCAATCATTCTGCTCCTTTTTATTATATAACCTTAATTTAACTAGGCAAGTCAGTTATGAACATATTCTTATTTACATTGACGGCCTACCGGTGAACAGTGGGTTAACTGTGAGAACAAGTGAGAACTATGTCCTTTCATGCATAATAGTACATTTGAAAATGGGTAACATCATGTGGGTAACATTATGCGTTGTCTCATCATGACCATTGAACCATTCATTAATTCATATTACAGTTGATCTAGCTACATTTTTTACATTATAGTCATTTAGCAGACGCTCTTATCCAGAGCGACGTACAGTTCAGAGTGCACATATCGAGCTGATTGTTCAGGCTCTGATCCGCGCGAACAACATAAAGTTTCCCATGTCTGAGCTCGCGCTGAGCACAATAACTACAGCGGCTCTGAGCCACGTGGGTTCCGTTCACAACTTTACAGCTCCTCGTCCAATCGCTGCGCTGCACTCTTACTCGCTTTCCTGCCATTGGTCGGGTTGTGTCAAGCCTGTAACGCAAGAGCTAGGCTGTCAATCAAAGCCACGCGGGGTCAAGCACTGACAAACGCCTGCTCCTGGGTCGGGGCACTGCTCTTGCGTTGAATAGTGAGCTGCCTGGAATGGATGCTTCATTAATTAGCTTAGAATGGCTTTCCTCTCCAGTTCAAACAATCTGTTCTGTTACCACCACGTGGTAATGAGTGCCTACATTAAACAAAGGAAAAAGGAAGCATGCAAACATTTACTAACAAGCTGTAGTGGCGTTCATTGTTCACTGACAGCAGCACACACATCTGCAAGGAATTAATCAATTCATTGATCAAACATGATGGGAATGAAATCAACATATTCTGTTAATGTAACCTTAATAGTGAAAACTGGAATAGGATTAAGTGCCACTAATGCTCAAATGAGCAACAGAATAATTCAAGTGTGATAATACCAGCTGGTGCATGCATGGTATGTAGGCCACATGAGACGCAATATGTGTTCAGTTGATAGGCTATGTACTATGTTTACATAATGTAATGTATATGAAAAGGTCATTCATTCCTTGAAAAGTATTGTGATATGCCGTCCTTCAACCACCAAGGTCACCAAACACACTTCTTCAAACACAAACTATCAAAATATTTGTTTGTGTTCCACCAGTTAATATTGGTAGCAAAACCAGATTCATTAAATTGGCAGCCATTGCAGCCAATAAATGCACAGCATCCAGCCCAGCCCCGCCCCATCCATCCATCCAGCCCAGCCCCATCCATCCATCCAGCACAGCCCCATCATCCAGCCCAGTCCCATCATCCAGCCCAGCCCCATCCATCAAGCACAGCCCCATCATCCAGCCCAGCCCCATCATCCAGCCCAGCCCCATCATCCAGCACCCAGCCCCATCATCCAGCCCAGCCCCATCCATCCATCCCAGCCCCATCCATCCATCCATCCATCCATCCATCCATCCATCCATCCATCCATCCATCCATCCATCCAGCCCCATCCATCCTCTCTCTTTATGAATATACAACAGCAATAAGAAGGCATAAATCGATGATATGTTGCAAAAATGTATAATGAGCTGATATTGTTGGTAGCCTATTTGCAGATTGCTGCAGTTTTGAGTCATTAGTGTGACTGATAGTTAATACATGACTGGGGTAGTTTCCTCACTCTCTGCTGGTTGTGAGGCAGAAGATGAGGGCCTCATGTCTGCATGGGTGGGTTAGTGATAGACTCACACATAGACAGTGCTGTTAGATGAAGTGTAGGCCTGCCAGTGTGTTAGCCCCTACCTTTCAGCGAGTTGTAAGACACTTCCAATAGGTGTAATTTGTTACACTCTCCCGCTCTTGGTTTCTCTCTCACACCCTTCACAGTATAATCAGGAAGTAAAGTTCTGCTAGGAGATATTACCCAAGAGCACCCTTGGCTTGGCAACTCCATAGAGCCACATCACATCACTCAAGTATCAACTGTGGTGTGAAGACACACAGGGCCAAGCACTGTTTAGTTATACAAACACCTGATAGTAATACTGTTAGAAAGCTGAATTATACTCTGAATTATACTCTGTTGAAATGAATATAGTGAGTCCAGGTCCATAGTGCAGGACAGGGCATAGGACACAGATAATGAAGTGAAAATAGTGAGCAATACATCAGCAGTGGAAAATATCTACATATTCTAATGAGACCACATTGCATCAGAATGATCCGGATTCTGTAAACCTCTGTTTTTGCTATCCAGGATCAGATCAATCTGGTTGGTTTGCTATCCAGGATCAGATCAATCTGGTTGGTTTGCTATCCAGGATCAGATCAATCTGGTTGGTTTGTTATCCAGGATCAGATCAATCTGGTTGGTTTGCTATCCAGGATCAGGTCAATCTGGTTGTTTTGCTATCCAGGATCAGATCAATCTGGTTGGTTTGCTATCCAGGATCAGATCAATCTGGTTGGTTTGCTATCCAGGATCAGATCAATCTGGTTGGTTTGCTATCCAGGATCAGATCAATCTGGTTGGTTTGCTATCCAGGATCAGGTCAATCTGGTTGGTTTGCTATCCAGGATCAGGTCAATCTGGTTGTTTTGCTATCCAGGATCAGATCAATCTGGTTGGTTTGCTATCCAGGATCAGATCAATCTGGTTGGTTTGCTATCCAGGATCAGATCAATCTGGTTGGTTTGCTATCCAGGATCAGATCAATCTGGTTGGTTTGCTATCCAGGATCAGATCAATCTGGTTGGTTTGCTATCCAGGATCAGATCAATCTGGTTGGTTTGCTATCCAGGATCAGATCAATCTGGCTGTTTTTGAGAAGGTTTTTCAGAAAATAATTGGATAGGATCATTCTGATCCAGATGCCACAATGTCAAGATCACAGAATCTGTATTTTCAGTGCTTTGAACAGGCTTCCACCTCGCCATCTACTGGACAGGTTGTGATACTACTTCTACACTGTCAGGGAAACGGAGATGGGAGAACTACATGTATAAAGGTACCTTGAGCCTGCGAACTATCCTAATGACTACCTTTTGAGTTTTGAAAAACACAAAAACGATCCTAATTAAAGGTGAGATTGGATGACCAAATCCTTATCCCTATCCGGAGGATCAGAATCACATTTTTCAGTTTTGAAAAACCCAATGCTAACATTTAATCCTCTCCGATTTCCGAAATCTTTAGAAAAACTGACGCATGATGAACTACATGAAGATAGCCTAGACAAAGAGCTTGCATGTCAATTGTAAGGACATGTATTTGCATAACTCTTAATATACAGTTGAAGTCTGAAGTTTAAACTCAGTTTTAATCCTAGTAAAAATTCCCTGTCTTAGGTCAGTTAGGATCACCACTTTATTTTAAGAATGTGAAATGTCAGAATAATAGTAGAGTGATTTATTTCAGCTTTTATTTCTTTCATCACATTCCCAGTGGGTCAGAAGTTTACATACACTCAATTAGTATTTGGTAGCATTGCCTTTAAATTGTTTAACTTGGGTCAAACGTTTCAGGTATCCTTCCAGAAGCTTCCCACAATAAGTTGGGTGAATTTGGGCCCATTCCTCCTGACAGAACTGGTGTAACTGAGTCAGGTTTGTAGGCCTCCTTGCTCGCACACGCTTTTTCAGTTCTGCCCACAAATTTTCTATAGGATTGAGGTCAGGGCTCTGTGATGGCCACTCCAATACCTTGACTTTGTTGTCCTTAAGCCATTTTGCCACAACTTTGGAAGTATGCTTAGGGTCATTGTCCATTTGGAAGACCCATTTACGACCAAGCTTTAACTTCCTGACTGATGTCTTGAGATGTTGCTTCAATATATCCACATCATTTTCCTTCCTCATGATGTCATCTATTTTGTGAAGTGCACCAGTCCCTCCTGCAGCAAAGCACCCCCACAACATGATGCTGCCACCCCTGTGCTTCACGGTTGGGATGGTGTTCTTCGGCTTGCAAGCCTCCCCCTTTTTCTTTCAAACATAACGATGGTCATTATGGCCAAACAGTTCTATATTTGTTTCATCAGACCAGAGGACATTTCTCCAAAAAGTACGATCTTTGTCCCCATGTGCAGTTGCAAACCATAGTCTGGCTTTTTTATGGCAGTTTTATGGCAGTCAGAGCCGACTCTACTTTCTGAGGAGGCTCAGGTCCTTCAACGTGTGCAGTAAACTACTGCATACCTTCTACCAGTCTGTGGTGTGTTTTTTTGCAGTGGTGTGCTGGGGCGCTAACATAAAAGCCGGTGATGCTTCTCGGGTAAATAAGCTGATCAGGAAGGCTAGCTCTGTTCTGGGGATTAGCCTTGACACTCGAGAGGAGATGGCGGAGAGACGGATCCTGGCCAAACTGCTGGCCATCATGGACAACGTCACCCACCCTCTGCATGCCATGGTTATGACGCAGAGGAGCACCTTCAGTCACAGACTGATCCCACCACGGTGTGCCAGAGAGCGCTACAGGAGGTCCTTCCTGCCGGAGGCTATTAGACTATTTAATGCCTCACCGGGGTGCCGTGCCGTCGGCAACACAGACCCGGAACTGTTGAGGTGTTAGGACCTAGTTTAACAATTATGCATCCATCCGTGAGTAACTCTGGTCTGTAATCACTCATTCACTCAGGACTTATTTATTAATTCAGGTCTGTATATACATATTCATGTACAGTTTTTATATCATATCACATGCAATATTGTAAGTAATTCTTGGACTTAACTTACGTAGTCATTCACTCAGGAATGCATATTAGTATCCTGTCCGTTGTATCTTTTTTCATTGCTTTTAGTATATTGAATGTGCAATACGTGCAGTTGTCTGTAATTAAACCCTGCGCACTAAGGACTGTATTTTAAGGGAATTACTATTATTACCCTAAATTATATCATACACACATTTAGCTATTGAAGTATCTCTTCTATGACGGCTGCGTGGTCCCATGGTGTTTATACTTGGGTAATATTGTTTGTACAGATGAATGTGGTACCTTCAGGCGTTTGGAAATTGCTCCCAAGTATGAACCAGACTTGTGGAGGTCTACAATTTTCTTTCTGAGGTCTTGGCTGATTTCTTTTGATTTTCCCATGATGTCGAGCAAAGAGGCACTGAGTTTGAAGGTAGGCCTTAAAATACATCCACAGGTACACCTCCAATTGACTCAAATTATGTCAATTAGCCTATCAGAAGCTTCTAAAGCCATGACATCATTTTCTGGAATTTTCCAAGCTGTTTAAAAGTGTATGTAAACTTCTGACCCACTGGAATTGTGATATAGTGAATTATAAGTGAAATAATCTGTCTGTAAACAATTGTTGGAAGAATTACTTGTGTCATGCACAAAGTAGATGTCCTAACCGACTTGCCAAAACTATAGTTTGTTAACATGAAATCTGTGGAGTGTTTGAAAAATGAGTTTTAATGACTTCAATCCAAGTGTATGTAAACTTCCGACTTCAACTGTAACAACTAAAAAAAGTGGTAAATATATATTAATATATTTTTTTACCAATTATTTATTTAACAATCTCACTGAATAATAATTCTAAACACAAATCCATATTGTTCAGAAGTCTTCATCATCTTTCAAGCGTGTCTGAAGTTCTCTTTTTGTTTTAGCACAGTCGATTTGATCTGCTCTTCAGCAAGACAAGTCTGCTTTTCTGCCCGCTCTGTTTCCTTCTTTACAAGAAGTCCACAGGCATTATCACTGGTGTCTTTCTAGAGATGCCTTCTCTCTTAATCACCACAAAAAAAAAAACACAATTGTAACATTGAATTCTATCTGATTGGGGGAAATCCTAGCAGATAACTTTTGAAAAACTGGCCCCAGATCTAAAGCTCTCTCTCCATCAAAGTTGTTGTCACTCTAATTCAGTTTGTTAAGTGGTTGATTTGTTTAAACCTCTTTAGGACAAATGAGTTAATTCAGTAATATGGTTCATCATTACATTCACATGATATGGGAATGACTTCACATGACTTTGTAGCCTACTGGGCTAGGAGCACTGAGACGCAGTGCCTTAGACGGCTGGGCCACTCGGGAGCCCTCAGTCCATCTGTCATGGGAATGCTCAATAAACAAAATGTACAACTTCTAGAGATGATACAATTAGCAGACACTATGTTGCTGCTCACATATGGTAGTGTAGGTGAAGTGTTTGCATTCATTATTCTCTGAGGTATTCTACTATTGTAGGGCAGGCTTGTAGAGATTGTAATATTGTAATATTGTAATATTGTAATATTGTAAATGCATTACAACTTATATTTTCAGAACTACTGTATATACTGTAGTGTTATCCCCATATGTATACAGTACCTTGTAAACGTCTCTCGCGGGGCCATTAGGATTTTGTTCTTAGACTATCATTTCATCTCCTCTTAGATGCTGTGATTTCAGTATGTCCTCTCAGATAGGCCTACTGTCATTTCAGAGCTTCCATTCACACTGAGACGAGCATTCCCACTTCCCCATTCCCTGCCAGTCACACAGTAATACAGCTCTGCTCCTCCAGGGTGAATAGACTTCCAAACTTCCAAACTTTTGACTGGTACTGTGTATACAGTATATATTGGTCTGGGGCCCCATAGCGGCCTGGGGCCCTAAGCGACTACTTATGACGCTTATTCCTGGAGCCGGCCCTGCCTCCACATCTACTGATACCTTCTTCTTCTCTCTATCCCTCTGCCCTCCACATCTACTGATACCTTCTTCTTCTCTCTATCCCTCTGCCCTCCACATCTACTGATACCTTCTTCTTCTCTCTATCCCTCTGCCCTCAACACAGGGCCGGCTCTATCCTTTTGGGGGCCCTAAGTGAAATATACTCACGTCTCGGATTGAAACACGCTCAGGCGGCCCTCGCCCAAACTAGTCCATGTGCACATTGCTACGAACTGCAAGCAAACTCCCTGGAAAAAACATGTAGCATTCTTGAGGAAGCTTGTGAGACGGCTGGTTAAATACAGGGCCCAGGTTCGGATGACGAGTTGGTGTCTCTTGACGGCTCCGGGGTTTCTTGAGTGACTAAGAGGACTTAGTTCTGGGACAGGCACCTCCTCACGCTATGGGAGTAGCAGGGGAAAACCTAGTATCCAATTCATCGTTCATAGAACTGTACCAGACCGAGTTGCCGGAGGAGCTGGGCACGGCTTTGGCCGCAGGAGAGCCCCACACAGAACTTCTGGATGAGATCAGAGTTCCGGCCAACTTCATTCTACGCATGTCACGCTGTAGGATATGCAGGTTCATGGCCAAAAAGAAGCAAGAATAGGTCCTGCGCTCACCTTCCAGCATCTGGTCGGCATTCTGCCTGGCACAAGTACCATACCGCTTCCAGGGGTCAGGTGAGAGATGGTCCTGCCATGGCGTGGGGAAAGAGACAACCCCCGCGCACCTAACTCGGGGAAGCACGGGATTGGCTTTTCCCAGCTGCCCTAAACACCTGTGGTGACAACAGTACCCCCAAGTGATACGAACAATCAGGGTACGTCATGGATAGCCGAAGCCCCCAAACCCAGAGTGGACCGGGCTTCAGGTCCAAGTCAGCGTCTGATACAGTCCAAATCAGTGGCTGATACGGTGCAAATCAGCGGCTGATATGGTCCAAATCAGCAGCTGATACGGTCCAAATCAGCGGCTGATACGGTCCAAATTAGTCTGTAAGGGCTCCTTCCATGAGAGGGCTGTATGAGGTTAAGTGGCAAGTGTTTGAGCTCTGGTGCCAAGCTCATTCTCAACTTCACCTGGGGATTGACAGAGCCTCACCTGGGGATTGACAGAGCCTCACCTGGGGATTGACAGAGCTTCACCTGGGGATTGACAGAGCCTCACCTGGGGATTGACAGAGCCTCACCTGGGGATTGACAGAGCCTCACCTGGGGATTGACAGAGCTTCACCTGGGGATTGACAGAGCTTCACCTGGGGATTGACAGAGCTTCACCTGGGGATTGACAGAGCCTCACCTGGGGATTGACAGAGCCTCACCTGGGGATTGACAGAGCCTCACCTGGGGATTGACAGAGCCTCACCTGGGGTTCACCGCCTGGTGGTGCGGTTCCTGAAAGGTAATAAATTGTCTCAGACTGGTATTTAAACCTATTGCACCCACATGGGACTTGGCACTGGTTTTGGAGGTGCTGTGTGCGGCCTGCTTTGAGTTTCTGGAGTCGGTGGATCTGAAGATCCTCTCCTACAGCTTTACACACTCTTGTCACTCTCAACCAGCTTCACCTGGAATGCTTTTCCATCAGTCTTGAAGGAGTTCCCACACATGCTGAGCACTTGTTGGCTGCTTTTCCTTCACTGTGGTCTGACTCATCCCAAACCATGGTTGGAACCAAAAATCTCAAATTTGGACTCCAGACCAAAGGACAAATTTCCACCGGTCTAATGTCCATTGCTCGTGTTTCTTGGCCCAAGCAAGTCTCTTCTTCTTATTGGTGTCCTTTAGTAGTGGTTTCTTTGCAGCAATACGACCATGAAGGCCTGATTCACACAGTCTCCACGGAACAGTTGATGTTGAGATGTGTCTGTTACTTGAACTCTGTGAAGCATTTATTTGGGCTGCAATCTGAGTCTGGAAACTCTAATGAACTTATCCTCTGCAGCAGAGGTATTTCTGGGTCTTCCATTCCTGTGGCGGTCCTCATGAAACTGGTTGAGAGAATGCCAAGAGTGTGCAAAGCTGTCACCAAGGCAAAGGGTGGCTATTTGAAGAGTCTCAAATAGACAATATATTCTGATTTGTTTAACACTTTTTTGGTTACTACATGATTCCATATGTGTTATGTTATAGTTTTGATGTCTTTACTTTTATTCTACAATGTAAAAAATAGTGCAAATAAAGAAAAACCCTTGAATGAGTAATATTCCAACCGTTTGACCGGGGGTGTATGTTGGGGTAAGCATCCAATATACAGGGTCAGTCTGTTCCAGTTCCATATTACGTTTTCCACATTTTGTTACATTACAGCCTTATTGTAAATGTTATTAAATATTTTTTTCCCTCATCAATCGACACCCAGTACCCCATAATGACAAAGCAAAAACAGGTTTTTAGATTTTTATGCTAATTTGCTAAAAGAAAAACGTTAATATCACATTTACATAAGTATTCAGACCCTTTACTCAGTACTTTGTTGTAGCACCGGCGGGTCCAGGACCGAGTTTGGGAAACCCTGGTCTAGAGCGTCTTCTGTTTCCAAAAGATGTCAAAGTTATCTATAAAAGTTTTGCCAACAGAGCTACAGTAATATTTTAGCCAGGTGTTAAAGCCAGTAGCCTGCTGAATCTTTCACAGCCTTGTAGGTGTAGTAAGGTTGAAAGAGCAATTTCCACAGAGTCTGGACCCCCCTCAAGGTCCTCATTGGAAAGAGTGCCAGGGACATAAAACCAAGGTACCTTGTCCATAGACTTCTTACTGGGTGAGGAAACCTATGTGTTTTTGTTGTCATTTGGGTGAACCATCCCCTTAAATTATAATGGTTGAGTTCCCCTGCTCAGACTTTGCATACATCAACCAATGGCTGCGTGCCGTCGGGCACCAGATTGCTATAACATATGATGTGGTTAGCTGATACGTAAAATACCTATCCAGGCGTCTTAAGATCTGGCATGCGTCAGCAACGGAACGCACCCAATCTCAATGTGAAAAGGAATAGCAGAGAGACTGGTGCAAAAAATGTTGTGAAAGGAAACTCTCTCTTGCCCATTTTTACACCAATCCAATGCTTTTTAATTGTAATAGTACATGCAAGAATAGCTACCTAGACGATTCCCCTGTTAGCTACTGCTAGCTACTGTTAGCTACTGTTAGCTAGTGATTCGATTTTTGCCCAAAGTTTAGAACAACTTAACAAAGAAAATAGTTTTAGTATGGTTTTAGTTTTTAATGATTCTATTTTAGTTTACACCGCATGTCTGTCTTTAAAGGCCTGCCAACGTAATCTTACAGCTACAGTTCTGGCTTCAGTGGCGGAGCAACATCCTGAAACACACACAATCCATATCTGAAGCGATGCCACAAACCACCAACCACAGTCAGCAGCAGCGTCTACAGCACCGCTTCTCTCTGACTGACTTCAAACATGAAGAAGTTGGAATAACATTTATCTTGGGGTGGTGGTGTGTGTGTGTGTGTGTGTGTGTGTGGTGTGTGGTGTGTGGTAGTGGCTTCTCCTGACGTGTTCAGCTGCTGGCAGACTGATGTAATGTGAAGAAGAGAAGTGTAAACCATAACCACATAACGTACACGTCTTGGTTTTGTATGAAAATAATACATCCAGGACGACAGGATCTTTCTTAAACTGAGCTCTTTATTAGCTAGCTATAACTTGCATATTCATGTATGTGACTCCGGCCATGATGAACTGTAATGGCCTCACGACCTGAGTAGTCTTAAACAATCCATGCGCACTATGACAGTAGAATATACTGCATACTGCATCAACATAACAGACTCTGTAACAATGGTTCAACATTCTGTTACTTTTGGAACCTCAACTTTCTCAACATCTCAGCTTGTCACTGTAGCGATGTAATATATAAGCATTTAAAACAAATTCAATATCAAAGCATTTCAAGTTTGACATTTCACAGGTCTAGCACAGCTCAAGGCTTGACCTCTCTTCCTGACCTTGTGTGGTATGAAGCTGATCATGCTTCTGTGTCTGTCAACAGGTCTTGCAGATACGTATGGTGTGTGTTGTGTGTCTTTCAGGGAAAAAAGTAATCTTGTCGGTGTGTTGTTCTTTCATGTTCAGTTGGTGATGACAATTGTGGTGGTTATATCACTCCTTCTGCGGTGCGGACGTGATATGAACTTTCAGTGTCAGCTGGCTGGATGGTGACTGCTGGCTTCCAGTAGCCATGCTCCTGGATTCTAACAGACTCTCTGTCGTTCAGTGTTGGCAGTGGTCTAGCTGTCCTGTTGTAGTACATCTTTTGATGTTGCTGTCTCTGTGCACATTTTGCATGTGCTCCCTTGTAGCTGACGACCTTGTTTTGCAGCTGTTTGTAAGTGCTGGGAAGGAGTTAGTAAAGTCTGCGACAGCTGGGCTGGCAGTGGTGACCCGTCATCCAGGGCAGCTGGGGCAGAGCCTGCATCAGATGATCTGGCCTCCACAATCACCTGACCTCAACACAATTGAGATGGTTTGGGTATGAGTTGGACCGCAGAGTGAAGGAGAAGCAGCTAACAAGAGCTCAGCATATGAAGCTGGTTGAGAGAATGCCAAGAGTGTGCCAAGCTGTCATCAAGGCAAAGGGTGGCTACTTTGAAGAATCTCAAATATCAAATAAAATAAATATAAAAACACATGGTTGGTTACAACATATGTGTTGTTTCATAGTTTTGATGTCTTCACTATTATTCTACAATGTAGAAAATAGTAAAAATAAAGAAAAACCCTTGAATGAGTTGGTGTGTCTAAAAGTTTGACTGGTACATTATATATCTTCACCAACATGTTGTGATTCAAAGGTAGGATTCATACAGGCCTAATGGATTTATTATTTTAACCTTTATTTAACGAAGCAAGTCAGTTAAGAACAAATTCTTATTTACAATGACGACCTACAGGGTCAGCCCCTGGAGCAGATAAGGGTTAAGAGCCTCGACACATCGACAAGTTTTTCACCTTGTCGGCTCTGGTATTCGTGTTTATGTGTTTATGACAGTGAGGGAGACAGAGAGAGTGGTGTGTGTGTTTATGACAGTGAGGGAGAAAGAGAGAGTGGTGTGTGTGTTTATGACAGTGAGGGAGACAGAGAGAGTGGTGTGTGTGTTTATGACAGTGAGGGAGACAGAGAGAGTGGTGTGTGTGTTTATGACAGTGAGGGAGACAGAGAGAGTGGTGTGTGTGTTTATGACAGTGAGGGAGACAGAGAGAGTGGTGTGTGTGTTTATGACAGTGAGGGAGACAGAGAGAGTGGTGTGTGTGTTTATGACAGTGAGGGAGACAGAGAGAGTGGTGTGTGTTTATGACAGTGAGGGAGACAGAGAGAGTGGTGTGTGTTTATGACAGTGAGGGAGACAGAGAGAGTGGTGTGTGTTTATGACAGTGAGGGAGACAGAGAGAGTGGTGTGTGTTTAGAGAGAGTGGTGTGTGTTTATGACAGTGAGGGAGACAGAGAGAGTGGTGTGTGTGTTTATGACAGTGAGGGAGACAGAGAGAGTGGTGTGTGTGTTAACTTAAGAGATGTCTGATGGCCTACAAAAAGGTCTCATTGCCAAGGTGTCACACAAGACACATCTCATGATGGGTAAAAGCAAAGAGCTGTCTCAAGCACCTGGTCGAGGCAAATTTATGGTGAAATGATTGTCTTTCCACTTCCGTATTATGGCCCCAACAGTGCTCACTGGAACATTCAGAAGCTTAGAAATGTGCCTATAACCAATGCCATCATTATGTTTTGCAACAATTAGGTTGCGAATGTCTTGAGACAGCTCTTTGCTTTTACCCATCATGAGATGTGTCTTGTGTGACACCTTGGCAATGAGACCTTTTTGTAGGCCATCAGTTGGGACTGAACCAGCTGATATTAATTTGCACTGACAGGGGGCTGGATTGCTTTTTAATTACTGATAGTTTTCAGCTGTTGTCTTGGCTTTCCATGCCTTTTTGAACCTCCCTTTCTTCATGTGTTCAATACTTTTTCCCTGTGTCATTTCACATTATAACACATAACTTAATTTCTGAATTTATTTGTTTTGGTTTCTTTGTATGTATGGATTACTTGGGTTGTTACCAACATCTGGTGAAACTTTCATGTCAATAGCACCTTTGGAAATATATTTACTGAGAAAAATGGTGACGTGTTCAATACTTATTTCACCCGCTGTAACTAACACAAGCTCTGTAGCTCATACCAATATAGCCCTTAAAGTTAGTACTGTGTAGTTCAGATGGTAGAGCATGGTGCTTGCAACACCAGGGTTGTTGGTTTGATTCCCATGGGGGACCAGTACGAAAACATGTATGCACCAACTGTAAGTTGCACTGGATAAGAGTGTCTGATAAATGACTAGAATGTAAATGTAACTCACACTATGCTGATACTATATACTATGATGCTATTTGTTTCAAAGCAAAAGCAACATGTAAATATTACCTAATTAAGATGCTAGAGCAGAAAACACACACACACACACACACACACAGCTCTATGTAGATACACACACACACACACACACACACAGCTCTATGTAGATACACACACACACACACACACACACACACAGTGAATGAACCCACCCCTCATTATCATCTTGTGTCAGAGTATTAATCATCTAACAACCAATTAGCACAGTGTTACTGTTAGCGACGGGCGTGTACATAACATCCCTGGCTAATTCCTTCCAGTGCGTGCGTGCGTGCGTGCGTGCGTATGCTAATTTGGTATAGAGCAGACCTAACCCACTCTATTAACTTAGTCAAAACAGGACATTTGGTTAGAAATAAACAAGGAAATGATCTCAACAGAAACCATGTCCTCCTGTGTGCTGCCTACATCCCCCACTAGAATCTCCATTCTGTTTATTACATGTTTTAGGGTCAGCTTTAACACTGCAGATAGATTGTGGCTTCTATTAATGTAATTGTCTGCATCATTTCCAATCCACAATATCTTTTTTGTAAATATACTGTATCTGTGTATATCTATAGACTTTTTCCAAATTTTACGTTACAGCCTTATTCTAACATTTATTAAATTGTCCCCCCCCCCCCCCTCCCTCAATCTACACACAATACCCCATAATGACAAAGCAACAACAGGTTTTTAGAAATGTTTGCACATTTAATAAAAATTACATAAGTATTCAGACCCTTTACTCAGTACTTTGTTGAAGCATCTTTGGCAGTGATTGCAGCCTTGAGTCTTCTTGGGTACGACGCTACAAGCTTGGCACACCTGTATTTGGGGAGTTTCTCCCATTCTTCTCTGCAGATCCTCTCAAGCTCTGTTATGGTTGGATGGGGAGCGTCACTGAACAGCTATTTTCAGGTTTCTCCAGAGATGTTAGATCAGGTTCAAGTCCGGGCTCTGGCTGGGCCACTCAAGGTCATTCAGAGACATGTCCCAAAGCCATTACTGTGTTGTCTTGGTTGTGTGCTTAGGGTCGTTGTCCTGTTGGAAGGTGAAGCTTCGTCCCAGTCTGAGGTGCTGAGCGCTCTGGAACAGGCTTTTATCAAGGATCGCTCGGTACTTTGCTCCATTCATCTTTCTCTCGATCCTGACTAGTCTCCCAGTCCCTGTCTTGGCTCTGTTCAATAGGTGGACATCAATCATTTCCAGACCCAGTAGTCTGTGGCAACCTAAAGCTTTCTTAGTGTCCAACAAGCTTTCTCTGCCGTAACCTTGTTCTGAACACCTCCAAAACAAAGGTCATGTGGTTTGGTAAGAAGAATACCCCTCTCCCTACAGGTGTGATTACTACCTCTGAGGGTTTAGAGCTTGAGGTAGTCACCTCATACAAGTACTTGGGAGTATGGCTAGACGGTACACTGGTCAAGGATGAGTTGATGAGGTCTCCGGAAATGGTCTGGAGAAGAGAGGAGGGGATAGGGTCAAGTGGGAAGGTTGTTGGGCGGCCGGCCGTCACAAGTCGCAAGATTTCATCTGGAGAGAGAGGGGAGAAAGGAGTCAGAGCATAGGGTAGGGCAGTGTGAGCAGGACCAGTGGTGTCAATAGGCTTAGTGAATGAGGATCGGATGTCGTCAACCTTCTTTTCAAAATGGTTGACAAAGTCATCCGGAGGGAGGGGGAGGGAGAGGGGGAGGAGGATTCAGCAGGGAGGAGAAGGTGGCAACGAGCTTCCTAGGGTTAGAGGCTGAGGCTTGAAATGTAGAGTGGTAGAAAGTGTCTTTAGCAGCAGAAACAGAGGAAGAAAAATCAGATTACACAGACTCAAAGAATTTGAAAATAACTATGTAGGGCCACACTGGACCACGTCAAACCACTGGCCCTATCACTGTAATAACTATGTAGGGCCACATAAGACACAACCGACTCGGTTCAAAGGAAAAGACACAACTTGAACTGAGCGCAGACATCGTGCAGCTTGTCTGTGTTGTGGCCCTCACATTTCACTATTGGGCCACATATCCCACGCCAAGTATGAACACAAATCAAACCCTGTATGGATCTCGTGCAGCTGGCAAGATTCTGGTGTATATGCACATAATATGTCTGTTAGTTAACCAACACTAGTGGATGAATGCCTTAATTGGCCCAAAACTGACTGTTAACCTTGTGAGACCCTAAAAATATATTACCCTTCAGAAATACTTATAATAGGCTTCTGATTATGAAAATGATCAGTTCAAAGTATTATGGTTATTATTATACCCCATAATGTCTAAGTGGCATTATGTTGTTTGAAATGTTTACAAATTAAATAAAAATTAAATGTCTTGAGTCAATAAGTATTCAACCCCTTTGTTGTGGCAAATCACGTAGAGGGCTGTTACATATTAACCTACAAATTTGATGTCAAAGATGGACCTTCTTGATATCTGGGTGCATGAGACGATTTGGTTCTCGCAGAGACTTGGCTAAATGGCTCAATCCGGATAAGGACATTGACATTGATTGTCTTGAGTCTGTGGGTTCCTGAGGAGAGGTTTGAGAACTACTGCACTAGAAGAATAAGCTGGCCACATACCGTCATCACCGCTGAATGAAGCACCTCTTCCTGTGGCGTCATGGGAGACTACTACTCCTTAGAGCCGTCTGGAATACATAATTCACCAGAGTTCTGTCTCTGTCAGCCAGCATGGAGAGGAGGTGTGTGTGTGTTAACGAGTCGTCTCACCAGGCCTGCCGCTTAACAATGCAACAGGAGCCTCTTCTCTCCTCTGCTTTATTAGCCTGCTCCTCGCTAATAACCTTCAACTAACCTTTAAAGGGCAGTCCAGCACCAAACCAGTGTCCACTGTTCGAAAACAGTGTGTTTCTATGGAGAAGAAGAAAGGGCCTAAATAATGCTTCATATTTTGAACATATTTTGACGCTGGTATTGGAACATATTTTGACACTGGTATTGGAACATATTTTGACACTGGTATTGGAACATATTTTGACGCTGGTATTGGAACATATTTTGACGCTGGTATTGGAACATATTTTGACACTGGTATTGGAACATATTTTGACGCTGGTATTGGAAGATATTTTGACGCTGGTATTGGAAGATATTTTGACGCTGGTATTGGAAGATATTTTGACGCTGGTATTGGAACATATTTTGACGCTGGTATTGGAAGATATTTTGACGCTGGTATTGGAAGATATTTTGACACTGGTATTGTAACATATTTTGACGCTGGTATTGGAACATATTTTGACACTGGTATTGGAACATATTTTGACGCTGGTATTGGAAGATATTTTGACGCTGGTATTGGAACATATTTTGACGCTGGTATTGGAAGATATTTTGACGCTGGTATTGGAACATATTTTGACGCTGGTATTGGAACATATTTTGACGCTGGTATTGGAAGATATTT
>CM042392.1:35710858-35795858 GCA_023634145.1 Thymallus thymallus
AGAGGGATAGAGAGAGGGAGAGAGAGGGAGGGGAGGGATTTGCAGCGAGGGAGAGGGAAAGAAAGAGAGAGGGAGAGAGAGAGAGGGAGAGAGAGGGAGAGAGAGAGGGATAGAGAGGGAGAGATGTAGAGAGGGATAGAGAGGGAGAGATGTAGAGAGGGATAGAGAGGGAGAGATGTAGAGAGGGATAGAGAGGGAGAGAGAGAGGGGGATAGAGAGGGAGAGAGAGAGGGAGAGAGAGGGATAGAGAGAGGGAGAGATGTAGAGAGGGATAGAGAGAGGGAGAGAGGTAGAGATGCTATTTAAAGACAATGCAGTGATTCATAATTCAGTAATGAGAAGGAGATCTGTCATAAAAACACTGCTAACATCTGAACATCTGCTCTGTTCTGCTGTGTGTGTGTGTGTGTGTGTGTGTGTGTGTGTGTGTGTGTGTGTGTGTGTGTGTGTGTGTGTGTGTGTGTGTGTGTGTGTGTGTGTGTGTTAGCTAGCCTGAGGACGATAGACATGACAGATCATCTGTTCAATTAGGACGGCTGAGCAGGTGGATCAGGTGTCTGTGTGCGTGTCGGGCTTGGGGAAGTGGCTGGAGCTGCCACAGGATGACACCGTTACCCGCCAAACCCCAAAGCATGATGGGAACTATCTTGTTTTGCGTGACAGTGATTTAGAATGATGCACCAGAAGGAGAACGTCTGATATTCCTGTAAGAACTCATTAACTATCCACTACAGCCAGCCTGCACCCCTCCTCCATACCTTCTCCATCCCTAGTTCTCCACTACAGCCAGCCTGCACCCCTCCTCCATACCTTCTCCATCCCTAGTTCTCCACTACAGCCAGCCTGCACCCCTCCTCCATACCTTCTCCATCCCTAGTTCTCCACTACAGCCAGCCTGCACCCCTCCTCCATACCTTCTCCATCCCTAGTTCTCCACTACAGCCAGCCTGCACCCCTCCTCCATACCTTCTCCACCCATCGCTCTCCACTACAGCCAGCCTGCACCCCTCCTCCATACCTTCTCCATCCCTAGTTCTCCACTACAGCCAGCCTGCACCCCTCCTCCATACCTTCTCCATCCCTAGTTCTCCACAACAGCCAGCCTGCACCCCTCCTCCATACCTTCTCCATCCCTAGTTCTCCACTACAGCCAGCCTGCACCCTCCTCCATACCTTCTCCATCCCTAGTTCTCCACAACAGCCAGCCTGCACCCCTCCTCCATACCTTCTCCATCCCTAGTTCTCCACTACAGCCAGCCTGCACCCCTCCTCCATACCTTCTCCATCCCTAGTTCTCCACTACAGCCAGCCTGCACCCCTCCTCCATACCTTCTCCATCCCTAGTTCTCCACTACAGCCAGCCTGCACCCCTCCTCCATACCTTCTCCACCCATCGCTCTCCACTACAGCCAGCCTGCACCCCTCCTCCATACCTTCTCCATCCCTAGTTCTCCACTACAGCCAGCCTGCACCCCTCCTCCATACCTTCTCCATCCCTAGTTCTCCACTACAGCCAGCCTGCACCCTCCTCCATACCTTCTCCATCCCTAGTTCTCCACAACAGCCAGCCTGCACCCCTCCTCCATACCTTCTCCATCCCTAGTTCTCCACTACAGCCAGCCTGCACCCCTCCTCCATACCTTCTCCATCCCTAGTTCTCCACTACAGCCAGCCTGCACCCTCCTCCATACCTTCTCCATCCCTAGTTCTCCACTACAGCCAGCCTGCACCCCTCCTCTCTTCCTTCTCCACCCATCGCTCCCCTTATCCTTCTGCTCTTCTGGACTCACCTCACTGGTCCATCCATCCAGGATCATACAACATACTGTAACAGCAGATTGGAGAGAAGAAACACAAGATCACACATCACTCTCTGTCTATAAGGGAGTGAGACAAGAGAGCCAAGAGGTCCTGTGTGGTTCAGTTGGTAGAACATGGTGCTTGCAATGCCAGTGATTCCCCACAGGGGACCAGTATGAAAAAATATATGTTTTACAGCATTAAGGCTGTAGATAGCACTGCATTTTTGGGTACAATGTTGAAAAATGCTGTTATTAACTGTAATTGAAAGCCTCCTGTAAAATTACTTCAACATACTGTATTTATTTGAAGTAATAGCTTATGGCTACTGTAGATTAAAATGATCAGTTTCAGGCACCAACCTCATGCTGTAGGGTGAGACACATGAAGCTCAGACTATTTTAGTAAATATCTTCTTGAAGCGGCTCTTACAAAAAAGGATTGCAGTTTTGAAAAGTGTAGTAACTGTAGTCGGCTGTGGTATTTTGGACACAGTACTTGGAGAAGTCAGTTCTCCTCAAAAGTATCTTGTTGTGGAACCTAGAAAACAATCACCCAGATAACTCTGAACTATTGATCACTACCTAAAATAAGTGATTAAATCCTAGTCGTCACGGTTACCAGTCGGCAGCTGAGAACGTATGGGGTCCGATGGTGTAGCAGTGGGGGCAATAGAGATGTGACAGCGCATCCGGCTTCACATTCTTGAACCCCGGGCAATAGGAGATGGTGAAGTTAATTGGGTGAATAGCAGGGCCCATTGAGCTTGACTAGAGTTGAGGCGCTTGGTGGTGCAGAGATATTCCAGGTTCTTGTGATCTGTCCATACTATGAATGGGTGTTCCACCCCCTCTAACCAGTGCCTCCACTCCTCCAACGCCAACTTCACCGCCAGAAGTTCCCAGTTACCCACGTCGTAATTCCTTTCCGTGGGGTTGAGACGATGGGAGAGGAAAGCTCAGGGATGCAGCTTTTGGTCTGGGGCCGAACGCTGGGACAGGACGGCAAGGACGGGGAGGGATGGCACGGTGAGACAGGAGTCTGGGAGGGATGGCATGGTGAGACAGGAGTCTGGGAGGGATGGCACAGTGAGACAGGAGTCTGGGAGGGATGGCACGGTGAGACAGGAGTCTGGGAGGGATGGCACGGTGAGACAGGAGTCTGGGAGGGATGGCACAGTGAGACAGGAGTCTGGGAGGGATGGCACGGTGAGACAGGAGTCTGGGAGGGATGGCACGGTGAGACAGGAGTCTGGGAGGGATGGCACGGTGAGACAGGAGTCTGGGAGGGATGGCACGGTGAGACAGGAGTCTGGGAGGGATGGCACGGTGAGACAGGAGTCTGGGAGGGATGGCACGGTGAGACAGGAGTCTGGGAGGGATGGCACGGTGAGACAGGAGTCTGGGAGGGATGGCACGGTGAGACAGGAGTCTGGGAGGGATGGCACGGTGAGACAGGAGTCTGGGAGGGATGGCACGGTGAGACAGGAGTCTGGGAGGGATGGCACGGTGAGACAGGAGTCTGGGAGGGATGGCACGGTGAGACAGGAGTCTGGGAGGGATGGCACGGTGAGACAGGAGTCTGGGAGGGATGGCACGGTGAGACAGGAGTCTGGGAGGGATGGCACGGTGAGACAGGAGTCTGGGAGGGATGGCACGGTGAGACAGGAGTCTGGGAGGGATGGCACGGTGAGACAGGAGTCTGGGAGGGATGGCACAGTTTGGGTAGAAAAGAGTGACGAGTTCATGTGACATGCAGATGTTGCAGCACATCAGAGATTGTATTGTTGCTAATGCGCACAGAACAGGAAACAGTATGTGGGACGTGTCTATGGATGAACTCTAAGCATTTACTGCACTCTTGTATGTCAGCGGGGAATGAAAGAGCATGGATGTGGCAACCGCTTAGCAACCCACCGTAAGACGCTACAGACGGGAGTGCGTACACTTTTGTAGAGAGACTGCTTCAGAGAGATTATGCAACACCTGCGGCAGGTGCACACGAAGCAACAGCCATGAAAACTATGTGCAGTGCAACCAATTTGTTTTTAGGGCTTGCTCACACAAAGCCCCGAAGCTGTGTGCTGACTGTGGACACAAAGCATAAAGAGGAGACGTCCCAGCACATCAATAGGGCCCAGCTTCCTGCCATCCAGAACCTCTACACTAGGCGGTGTCAGAGGAAGGCACTAAACATGTTCTCCAGCCACCCAAGTCATAGACCGTTCTCTCTGCTACCGCACGGCAAGCGGTACCGATGCACCAAGTCTGTAACCAAGAGGACCCTGAAAAGCTTTTACCCCCAAGCCATAAGATAAATAGTTAGTTAAATACTTAACCAATAGTTATCTGCAGTGATCCTTTTACCCTCACTTTTGTTAATCTTAACATACGTTACTGTTTACTATCTGTTACTTTATTCCTAGGTTTTTTTATTTTACCTTTATTTAATTAGGCAAGTCAGTTAAGAACAAATTCTTATTTACAATGACGGTCTACACCGGCCAAACACGGACGACGCTGGCCCAACTGTGCGCCGCCCTATGGGACTCCCAATGACACCTCTAGCACTGAGATGCAGTGTTTTAGACCACTGCGCCATTTGGGAGCCCAGTTATATATACATATCTACCTCAATTACCTCGTACCCTTGCATATCGAAGGGTTATTACTGAGGAGGGCTAGGGTTAGGGTAAGGGTTATTACTGAGGAGGGTTAGGGTAAGGGTTATTACTGAGGAGGGCTAGGGTTAGGGTAAGGGTTATTACTGAGGAGGGTTAGGGTAAGGGTTATTACTGAGGAGGGCTAGGGTTAGGGTAAGGGTTATTACTGAGGAGGGTTAGGGTAAGGGTTATTACTGAGGAGGGCTAGGGTTAGGGTAAGGGTTATTACTGAGGAGGGTTAGGGTAAGGGTTATTACTGAGGAGGGCTAGGGTAAGGGTTATTACTGAGGAGGGCTAGGGTAAGGGTTATTACTGAGGAGGGTTAGGGTAAGGGTTATTACTGAGCTGTTCCTCACGGAGCCCCACGAGGAACACCTGATGGGGGAATGTACTGCCCCCTGTCCTTCTCCACCATAATGGGGGAATGTACTGCCCCCTGTCCTTCTCCACCATAATGGGGGAATGTACTGCCCCCTGTCCTTCTCCACCATAATGGGGGAATGTACTGCCCCCTGTCCTTCTCCACCATAATGGGGGAATGTACTGCCCCCTGTCCTTCTCCACCATAATGGGGGAATGTACTGCCCCCTGTCCTTCTCCACCATAATGGGGGAATGTACTGCCCCCTGTCCTTCTCCACCATAATGGGGGAATGTACTGCCCCCTGTCCTTCTCCACCATAATGGGGGAATGTACTGCCCCCTGTCCTTCTCCACCATAATGGGGGAATGTACTGCCCCCTGTCCTTCTCCACCATAATGGGGGAATGTACTGCCCCCTGTCCTTCTCCACCATAATGGGGGAATGTACTGCCCCCTGTCCTTCTCCACCATAATGGGGGAATGTACTGCCCCCTGTCCTTCTCCACCTGATGGGGGAATGTACTGCCCCCTGTCCTTCTCCACCATAATGGGGGAATGTACTGCCCCCTGTCCTTCTCCACCATAATGGGGGAATGTACTGCCCCCTGTCCTTCTCCACCATAATGGGGGAATGTACTGCCCCCTGTCCTTCTCCACCATAATGGGGGAATGTACTGCCCCCTGTCCTTCTCCACCATAATGGGGGAATGTACTGCCCCCTGTCCTTCTCCACCATAATGGGGGAATGTACTGCCCCCTGTCCTTCTCCACCATAATGGGGGAATGTACTGCCCCCTGTCCTTCTCCACCATAATGGGGGAATGTACTGCCCCCTGTCCTTCTCCACCATAATGGGGGAATGTACTGCCCCCTGTCCTTCTCCACCATAATGGGGGAATGTACTGCCCCCTGTCCTTCTCCACCATAATGGGGGAATGTACTGCCCCCTGTCCTTCTCCACCATAATGGGGGAATGTACTGCCCTCTGTCCTTCTCCACCATAATGGGGGAATGTACTGCCCCCTGTCCTTCTCCACCATAATGGGGGAATGTACTGCCCCCTGTCCTTCTCCACCATAATGGGGGAATGTACTGCCCCCTGTCCTTCTCCACCATAATGGGGGAATGTACTGCCCCCTGTCCTTCTCCACCATAATGGGGGAATGTACTGCCCCCTGTCCTTCTCCACCATAATGGGGGAATGTACTGCCCCCTGTCCTTCTCCACCATAATGGGGGAATGTACTGCCCCCTGTCCTTCTCCACCATAATGGGGGAATGTACTGCCCCCTGTCCTTCTCCACCATAATGGGGGAATGTACTGCCCCCTGTCCTTCTCCACCATAATGGGGGAATGTACTGCCCCCTGTCCTTCTCCACCATAATGGGGGAATGTACTGCCCCCTGTCCTTCTCCACCATAATGGGGGAATGTACTGCCCCCTGTCCTTCTCCACCATAATGGGGGAATGTACTGCCCCCTGTCCTTCTCCACCTGATGGGGGAATGTACTGCCCCCTGTCCTTCTCCACCATAATGGGGGAATGTACTGCCCCCTGTCCTTCTCCACCATAATGGGGGAATGTACTGCCCCCTGTCCTTCTCCACCATAATGGGGGAATGTACTGCCCCCTGTCCTTCTCCACCATAATGGGGGAATGTACTGCCCCCTGTCCTTCTCCACCATAATGGGGGAATGTACTGCCCCCTGTCCTTCTCCACCTGATGGGGGAATGTACTGCCCCCTGTCCTTCTCCACCATAATGGGGGAATGTACTGCCCCCTGTCCTTCTCCACCATAATGGGGGAATGTACTGCCCCCTGTCCTTCTCCACCATAATGGGGGAATGTACTGCCCCCTGTCCTTCTCCACCTGATGGGGGAATGTACTGCCCCCTGTCCTTCTCCACCATAATGGGGGAATGTACTGCCCCCTGTCCTTCTCCACCATAATGGGGGAATGTACTGCCCCCTGTCCTTCTCCACCATAATGGGGGAATGTACTGCCCCCTGTCCTTCTCCACCATAATGGGGGAATGTACTGCCCCCTGTCCTTCTCCACCATAATGGGGGAATGTACTGCCCCCTGTCCTTCTCCACCATAATGGGGGAATGTACTGCCCCCTGTCCTTCTCCACCTGATGGGGGAATGTACTGCCCCCTGTCCTTCTCCACCATAATGGGGGAATGTACTGCCCCCTGTCCTTCTCCACCATAATGGGGGAATGTACTGCCCCCTGTCCTTCTCCACCATAATGGGGGAATGTACTGCCCCCTGTCCTTCTCCACCATAATGGGGGAATGTACTGCCCCCTGTCCTTCTCCACCATAATGGGGGAATGTACTGCCCCCTGTCCTTCTCCACCATAATGGGGGAATGTACTGCCCCCTGTCCTTCTCCACCATAATGGGGGAATGTACTGCCCCCTGTCCTTCTCCACCATAATGGGGGAATGTACTGCCCCCTGTCCTTCTCCACCATAATGGGGGAATGTACTGCCCCCTGTCCTTCTCCACCATAATGGGGGAATGTACTGCCCCCTGTCCTTCTCCACCATAATGGGGGAATGTACTGCCCCCTGTCCTTCTCCACCATAATGGGGGAATGTACTGCCCCCTGTCCTTCTCCACCATAATGGGGGAATGTACTGCCCCCTGTCCTTCTCCACCATAATGGGGGAATGTACTGCCCCCTGTCCTTCTCCACCATAATGGGGGAATGTACTGCCCCCTGTCCTTCTCCACCATAATGGGGGAATGTACTGCCCCCTGTCCTTCTCCACCATAATGGGGGAATGTACTGCCCCCTGTCCTTCTCCACCATAATGGGGGAATGTACTGCCCCCTGTCCTTCTCCACCATAATGGGGGAATGTACTGCCCCCTGTCCTTCTCCACCATAATGGGGGAATGTACTGCCCCCTGTCCTTCTCCACCATAATGGGGGAATGTACTGCCCCCTGTCCTTCTCCACCATAATGGGGGAATGTACTGCCCCCTGTCCTTCTCCACCATAATGGGGGAATGTACTGCCCCCTGTCCTTCTCCACCATAATGGGGGAATGTACTGCCCCCTGTCCTTCTCCACCATAATGGGGGAATGTACTGCCCCCTGTCCTTCTCCACCTAATGGGGGAATGTACTGCCCCCTGTCCTTCTCCACCATAATGGGGGAATGTACTGCCCCCTGTCCTTCTCCACCATAATGGGGGAATGTACTGCCCCCTGTCCTTCTCCACCATAATGGGGGAATGTACTGCCCCCTGTCCTTCTCCACCATAATGGGGGAATGTACTGCCCCCTGTCCTTCTCCACCATAATGGGGGAATGTACTGCCCCCTGTCCTTCTCCACCATAATGGGGGAATGTACTGCCCCCTGTCCTTCTCCACCATAATGGGGGAATGTACTGCCCCCTGTCCTTCTCCACCATAATGGGGGAATGTACTGCCCCCTGTCCTTCTCCACCATAATGGGGGAATGTACTGCCCCCTGTCCTTCTCCACCATAATGGGGGAATGTACTGCCCCCTGTCCTTCTCCACCATAATGGGGGAATGTACTGCCCCCTGTCCTTCTCCACCATAATGGGGGAATGTACTGCCCCCTGTCCTTCTCCACCTGATGGGGGAATGTACTGCCCCCTGTCCTTCTCCACCATAATGGGGGAATGTACTGCCCCCTGTCCTTCTCCACCATAATGGGGGAATGTACTGCCCCCTGTCCTTCTCCACCATAATGGGGGAATGTACTGCCCCCTGTCCTTCTCCACCATAATGGGGGAATGTACTGCCCCCTGTCCTTCTCCACCATAATGGGGGAATGTACTGCCCCCTGTCCTTCTCCACCATAATGGGGGAATGTACTGCCCCCTGTCCTTCTCCACCATAATGGGGGAATGTACTGCCCTCTGTCCTTCTCCACCATAATGGGGGAATGTACTGCCCCCTGTCCTTCTCCACCATAATGGGGGAATGTACTGCCCCCTGTCCTTCTCCACCATAATGGGGGAATGTACTGCCCCCTGTCCTTCTCCACCATAATGGGGGAATGTACTGCCCCCTGTCCTTCTCCACCATAATGGGGGAATGTACTGCCCCCTGTCCTTCTCCACCATAATGGGGGAATGTACTGCCCTCTGTCCTTCTCCACCATAATGGGGGAATGTACTGCCCCCTGTCCTTCTCCACCATAATGGGGGAATGTACTGCCCCCTGTCCTTCTCCACCATAATGGGGGAATGTACTGCCCCCTGTCCTTCTCCACCATAATGGGGGAATGTACTGCCCCCTGTCCTTCTCCACCATAATGGGGGAATGTACTGCCCCCTGTCCTTCTCCACCATAATGGGGGAATGTACTGCCCCCTGTCCTTCTCCACCATAATGGGGGAATGTACTGCCCCCTGTCCTTCTCCACCATAATGGGGGAATGTACTGCCCCCTGTCCTTCTCCACCATAATGGGGGAATGTACTGCCCCCTGTCCTTCTCCACCATAATGGGGGAATGTACTGCCCCCTGTCCTTCTCCACCATAATGGGGGAATGTACTGCCCCCTGTCCTTCTCCACCATAATGGGGGAATGTACTGCCCCCTGTCCTTCTCCACCATAATGGGGGAATGTACTGCCCCCTGTCCTTCTCCACCATAATGGGGGAATGTACTGCCCCCTGTCCTTCTCCACCATAATGGGGGAATGTACTGCCCCCTGTCCTTCTCCACCATAATGGGGGAATGTACTGCCCCCTGTCCTTCTCCACCATAATGGGGGAATGTACTGCCCCCTGTCCTTCTCCACCATAATGGGGGAATGTACTGCCCCCTGTCCTTCTCCACCATAATGGGGGAATGTACTGCCCCCTGTCCTTCTCCACCTGATGGGGGAATGTACTGCCCCCTGTCCTTCTCCACCATAATGGGGGAATGTACTGCCCCCTGTCCTTCTCCACCATAATGGGGGAATGTACTGCCCCCTGTCCTTCTCCACCATAATGGGGGAATGTACTGCCCCCTGTCCTTCTCCACCATAATGGGGGAATGTACTGCCCCCTGTCCTTCTCCACCATAATGGGGGAATGTACTGCCCCCTGTCCTTCTCCACCATAATGGGGGAATGTACTGCCCCCTGTCCTTCTCCACCATAATGGGGGAATGTACTGCCCCCTGTCCTTCTCCACCATAATGGGGGAATGTACTGCCCTCTGTCCTTCTCCACCATAATGGGGGAATGTACTGCCCCCTGTCCTTCTCCACCATAATGGGGGAATGTACTGCCCCCTGTCCTTCTCCACCATAATGGGGGAATGTACTGCCCCCTGTCCTTCTCCACCATAATGGGGGAATGTACTGCCCCCTGTCCTTCTCCACCATAATGGGGGAATGTACTGCCCCCTGTCCTTCTCCACCATAATGGGGGAATGTACTGCCCCCTGTCCTTCTCCACCATAATGGGGGAATGTACTGCCCCCTGTCCTTCTCCACCATAATGGGGGAATGTACTGCCCCCTGTCCTTCTCCACCATAATGGGGGAATGTACTGCCCCCTGTCCTTCTCCACCATAATGGGGGAATGTACTGCCCCCTGTCCTTCTCCACCATAATGGGGGAATGTACTGCCCCCTGTCCTTCTCCACCATAATGGGGGAATGTACTGCCCCCTGTCCTTCTCCACCATAATGGGGGAATGTACTGCCCCCTGTCCTTCTCCACCATAATGGGGGAATGTACTGCCCCCTGTCCTTCTCCACCATAATGGGGGAATGTACTGCCCCCTGTCCTTCTCCACCATAATGGGGGAATGTACTGCCCCCTGTCCTTCTCCACCATAATGGGGGAATGTACTGCCCCCTGTCCTTCTCCACCATAATGGGGGAATGTACTGCCCCCTGTCCTTCTCCACCATAATGGGGGAATGTACTGCCCCCTGTCCTTCTCCACCATAATGGGGGAATGTACTGCCCCCTGTCCTGACTGTATGGTGCTGTCATTATGTCCATAATGTAACCCTGCTTCAAATGGAACTTGACATTTCTATAAATGATCATTAATTAAAACATACTCCAGCTAAGTATCTTAGATGAATATGAAAATGCTTTATTCTGCGTCAGAAATAACATAGAAAGGTTGTCCTCGCTACTTTCTCTCACCTCTCTCTCCCGTTGCTATTTGACAGCGTCCCAAATGGCACCTTACTCCCTACATAGAGTCCAATGGTCCTGGTCAAAAAGAGTGCACTACATAAGGAACAGGGTGACATTTTTACGCAACCTCTGGCATCACAACAACCTTCTGAGAACACTACACTACTGTTATTTTCTATACTCCTCTCCTCCACCCTCTCTCCCTTCCCCTCCTCCCCTATCTCATCTCTCTCTCCTCCTCTCGTTCCCCTCTCTCCTCCACCCTCTCTCCCTTCCCCTCCTCCCCTATCTCATCTCTCTCTCCTCCTCTTGTTCCCCTCTCTCCTCCACCCTCTCTCCCCCCTATCTCATCTCTCTCCCCTTTCCCTCCTCCCTCCTCTCCCTCTCTCATATCTTCTCAGTAGTTCAGTAATTGGTCTCTCTAGCTCATTCTTATTCAGAACCCAGTACAACCAATTAGTTCTCTCTCTCTCTCTCTCAATTCATTTCAAGGGGCTTTATTGACATGGGAAACATATGTTAACATTGCCAAAGCAAGTGAAGTAGATCATAAACATAAGTGAAATAAACAATACAAATTAACATTACACTCACAAGAGTTCCAAAAGAATAAAGACATTTCAAATGTCATATTATGT
This sequence comes from Thymallus thymallus, assembly GCA_023634145.1. Taxonomy (NCBI): domain Eukaryota; kingdom Metazoa; phylum Chordata; class Actinopteri; order Salmoniformes; family Salmonidae; genus Thymallus; species Thymallus thymallus. The sequence continues at coordinate 35,722,456 of CM042392.1, forward strand.
GCAAATAGTTAAAATACAAATGGGAAAATGAATAAACATAAATATGGTTGTATTTATAATGGTGTTTGTTCTTCACTGGTTGCCTTTTCTTGTGACATCAGGTCACACATCTTGCTGCTGTGATGAACACTGTTGTATTTCACCCAGTAGATATGGGAGTTTATCAAAGTTGGGTTTGTTTTAGAATTCTTTGTGGGTCTGTGTAATCTGAGGGAAGTATGTCTCTCTAATATGGTCAGACATTTGGCAGGAAGTTAAGAAGTGCAGCTCAGTTTCCACCTCATTTTGTGGGCAGTGTGCACATAGTCTGTCTTTTCTTGAGAGCCAGGTCTGCCTACGACGGCCTTTCTCAATAGCAAGGCTCTCTTTGTATTACCAATAACTACTTTCCCCCCAGTCTCTATATATCTCTCTCTCTGTATAACCAATAACTACTTTCCCCCCAGTCTCTATATCTCTCTCTCTCTGTATAACCAATAACTACTTTCCCTCCAGTCTCTATATCTCTCTCTCTCTGTATTACCAATAACTACTTTCCCTCCAGTCTCTATATCTCTCTCTCTCTGTATAACCAATAACTACTTTCCCCCCAGTCTCTATATATCTCTCTCTCTGTATAACCAATAACTACTTTCCCCCCAGTCTCTATATATCTCTCTCTTTGTATAACCAATAACTACTTTCCCCCCAGTCTCTATATATCTCTCTCTCTGTATAACCAATAACTACTTTCCCCCCAGTCTCTATATATCTCTCTCTCTGTATAACCAATAACTACTTTCCCCCCAGTCTCTATATATCTCTCTCTCTGTATAACCAATAACTACTTTCCCCCCAGTCTCTATATATCTCTCTCTCTGTATAACCAATAACTACTTTCCCTCCAGTCTCTATATATCTCTCTCTCTGTATAACCAATAACTACTTTCCCTCCAGTCTCTATATATCTCTCTCTCTGTATAACCAATAACTACTTTCCCTCCAGTCTCTATATATCTCTCTCTCTGCATTACCAATAACTACTTTCCCCCCAGTCTCTACATCTCTCTCTGTATAACCAATAACTCCTGCTTGCTCCTTGGGTTGTATACAGGCTGGGTTCATGTTGAGAAAAGCAATGTTACAACTGTTGATGAAATAGGGGTTTCTATATACATTTAGATTTAGTTAGTTGGTTGATTGATTGATTGACAGTCTGATTTACTGACTGACAGACAGTCTGATTTCTCTTCTATACTGAACTAAAATATAAACACAACATGCAATCATTTTGAGTTTTACTGAGTTACAGTTCATAGAAGGAAATAAGTCAAATGAAATAAATGTATTAGGCCCTAATCTATGGAATTCACATGACTGGGCAGGGGCACAGCCATGGGTGGGCCTGGGAGGGCATAGGCCAGGCCCAGCCAATCAAATGAGTTTTTCCCCACAAAAGGGCTTATTCATCAGCTGTTCGAGTGACTGGTCTCAGACGATCCCGCAGGTGAAGAAGCCGGATGTGGAGGTCCTGGGCTGGCGTGGTTACACGTGGTCTGCGGTTGTGAGGCGACGTTGGAGGCGGCTTATGGTAAAGCTCTGGTGGACATTCCTGCAGTCAGCATGCCAATTGTACGCTCCCTCAAAACTTGAGACATCTGTGGCATTGTGTGAACAAAACTGCACATTTTAGAGGGGCCTGTTATTGTCCCCAGCACAAGGTGCACCTGTGTAATGATCATGCTGTTTAATGGATTATCTTGGCAAAGGAGAAATGGACAGGGATGTAAACAAATTTGTGCAGAACATTTGAGAGAAATAAGCTTTTTGTGCGAATGGAACATTTCTGGGACCTTTTATTTCAGATCATGAAACATGGGAACAACACTTTACATGTTGTATTTATATTTTAGTTCAATATAGTTTTCAACTTCTCTGACTGAGCTCTGTTTACACTAATATAACAGCACACAATGTGGTTATGGTTTTATTTATTAACAGATTATTTTAATCTTTAAAGGCTCACTTACAGTACACACTACAAGCCATAGACAGCCTACAGTGGGGTCTCTGTTTGGGGCTTGACAACATGATAACAGTTGGCTTTACCACCCTGTGTTCAACACTAACCCTGCACTTTACCACCCTGTGTCTGCAACCCCAATGCCACCCTGGGCACCACCGGAGTTCCCTTTTTAAGGAGTGAAATCATTTCCAGTGTGGCGGTTGGGTCGGATCCGGCATGCATCAGGAATACCAGTACTCATGGAGGGATGGAAGCTTGCAGTATGTTTGGCGGAGGGAGGGAGGGAGGGAGGGAGGTCAGTTCTACCACAGATTCATGCATATTTCATGCATAATTGGGTCTGTGAACATCTGCCAGGCTGAGGCAGAGCTACTAATAATTCATGCTGTTCTGTTGGTCAGCTAAGGGCAGGGTGATGAGGCAGTGCTACTGAGGGTCTGGGCTACTGGTGTGAACTACTACAGTACTGACAGACAGAGACCTGTCACTGACCTCTGATCTACAGTACAGACAGACACAGTACTCTACACTACTCTACACTACTCTACAGTACTCTACAGTACTCTACTCTACTCTCCTCTCTCTGCCAAAACAGGGAATATTTGGTGACAGGTGAGCTCTACAGAGATGGACCACAACACAGGAGATTCTCCTTGCCACTGTGCTTCCGTTTGCTCTTTGGGGTCTAGGTTGAGCTGCTGTAACGCACTTTGTGACCACTGCTGATGTAAAAGGGACTTTTGACTGACTGACTAACTGACACCGTGAACCGCTTCTTTCCTTCTTTCCTTATCTCTGTCTCAGAGGGAAACATTTTAATATTCAGAACAGCATCACCAACAGATGGTAGATAAATCATTCATTCCTCCTAAACCTGTTTGTGTGCCTTTGCAAAGCCCAGAATGCTGAGCTAAATGAGGTCCTCTGATGATGCTGCTGTTGGCTAAGTTAGCATAGAGACAGGACCTCTACCATAACACTTGATGACAACGTGATTAGCATTGCTGCTGCATGCTGATAGCTAGCTAAGTTAGCATTGCTGCTGGGTAATGATAGCTAGCTAAGTTAGCATTGCTGCTGGGTGCTGATAGCTAGTTAGCTAGCTAACTAGCTATCAGCACCAATGCTAAGTTAGCATGGACAGGAACTCTTGCGTAACACTTTCTAAATAGAGAGCAATAGTAATGGCATCTTTTTATAGGCACTAACTCCGCCATGGATTGTTGGACAAAGCCGATGAGGAAATTCATGTTTTTTTTTATATAGGGTTTTTGGATGAACGCCAACTGGTTCCTTCCAAGGTGCACCGCGGCGCAAAGATACGCTATACATATTTTTTCTTATATAGAATTAGGCACCATGATTATAGCTGTAGATTGCAGGAAAAAGCTGTTTCAGCTGTTTGAAAAATGCTAAATTCTCAGCCCAACTATAAAATAATGGGTGCATTAAAACCCCTTGTGACAAGTATATAAAGTGTTATCGTGGTACAGATTCTGCCTTTACACCACAGTATCATGACGGCTGTGAACTGTGAGGAAATCTCTGAGACGAAAACCTCAGTCCTCAAACCTCCTCTGGTATGGCAACTTTGGAAGGATTCATGGTCATCTCTATGTCAAGCCTGCCCTCTACAGGGGAAACTCTGTACAGGCGGGATCATGAGGAATGTGTGAAGGAGTAAGCCTATGTTAGTCAGACTTGGGGTCTATTTCAATTCCAGTCAATTCAGAAAGTAAACAGAATTACAAATCCATATGTTCCTCATTGAAAAGCATTGAAGAGAATTTGAATTTCAGTGTAGGTCCGGAATTGACTGGAATTTTAATGGAATTGACCACAACCCTTTTTTTTACTCTAAAACATACAATACATCTTAGAATAGCCTCCCTGTGATAAACCCAGTGTGGATCAAACAAGATAACAACCTCTGGTAGACACTAGAGATGAAAGACGGGCAGATTGAGCCGTTTCTGAAAGTGGCTTTAAAATGTATTTTAGGTCAGTAGACTGATGAGGGAGGGAGCTTTCACACCATCACTTGTTTACTAAAAAGGTGATGCAGTCTATTTATAGTCTAGTCTCTGTAGATTCAACATCTGAATCATTTCATGTCTCTTTCGGGCAACACATGGTGTTAGAGATAATGTGTGACTGACTGACTTGCTCTGACTCTTCTCATTCTGAAACCACAACTGAACAATAGAAAACAGAGAGTAGGATTTATTAGAGAAAAGGACTGTGATGACACAAAGCTGTAAATTAACTCAAATCTTTAAAACCCTCCACATTATTCTCACTCTCCCAATATGAAGACACCCTCAGCTCTAACTCCAAACCACCACATTGAAAACAGATGGAAACTGAAACAGATCCTTTTGTCTCTCTCTCTCCGTTATTGGAAAGTATTTCAGTAAGGATGACCAAATGTGGCCTGGTTCAGTAACATAAGCAGACCCAGATGTAGGCTGTGTTCTAAATGGCACCCAATGCCCTATATAGTACACTGCGGAAAGGTTCTATCATGTTTCAATGCCTTTCAATGACCATAGCACTTCACTAATTATCAACAGTCACACTGTAGCTCTGGCCTAGCCCTTCATCATGACTCACTGTAGCTCTGGCCTAGCCCTTCATCATGACTCACTGTAGCTCTGGCCTAGCCCTTCATCATGACTCACTGTAGCTCTGGCCTAGCCCTTCATCATGACTCACTGTAGCTCTGGCCTAGCCCTTCATCATGACTCACTGTAGCTCTGGCCTAGCCCTTCATCATGACTCACTGTAGCTCTGGCCTAGCCCTTCATCATGACTCACTGTAGCTCTGGCCTAGCCCTTCATCATGACTCACTGTAGCTCTGGCCTAGCCCTTCATCATGACTCACTGTAGCTCTGGCCTAGCCCTTCATCATGACTCACTGTAGCTCTGGCCTAGCCCTTCATCATGACTCACTGTAGCTCTGGCCTAGCCCTTCATCATGACTCACTGTAGCTCTGGCCTAGCCCTTCATCGTGACTCACTGTAGCTCTGGCCTAGCCCTTCATCGTGACTCACTGTAGCTCTGGCCTAGCCCTTCATCATGACTCACTGTAGCTCTGGCCTAGCCCTTCATCGTGACTCACTGTAGCTCTGGCCTAGCCCTTCATCGTGACTCACTGTAGCTCTGGCCTAGCCCTTCATCATGACTCACTGTAGCTCTGGCCTAGCCCTTCATCGTGACTCACTGTAGCTCTGGCCTAGCCCTTCATCGTGACTCACTGTAGCTCTGGCCTAGCCCTTCATCATGACTCACTGTAGCTCTGGCCTAGCCCTTCATCATGACTCACTGTAGCTCTGGCCTAGCCCTTCATCGTGACTCACTGTAGCTCTGGCCTAGCCCTTCATCGTGACTCACTGTAGCTCTGGCCTAGCCCTTCATCATGACTCACTGTAGCTCTGGCCTAGCCCTTCATCATGACTCACTGTAGCTCTGGCCTAGCCCTTCATCGTGACTCACTGTAGCTCTGGCCTAGCCCTTCATCATGACTCACTGTAGCTCTGGCCTAGCCCTTCATCGTGACTCACTGTAGCTCTGGCCTAGCCCTTCATCGTGACTCACTGTAGCTCTGGCCTAGCCCTTCATCATGACTCACTGTAGCTCTGGCCTAGCCCTTCATCATGACTCACTGTAGCTCTGGCCTAGCCCTTCATCGTGACTCACTGTAGCTCTGGCCTAGCCCTTCATCGTGACTCACTGTAGCTCTGGCCTAGCCCTTCATCATGACTCACTGTGTGGAGAGTGAAAGCGAGAGGAGGTTCTGTGGTTCCAAACCATTTATGTCTCAGGTGTGAAGCCTATTCATAAAAGGTTCTCTGAGTAAAAATCATTTGATTTGATTAGATTGAGAGGGAAATATGAGAGGACACACACACACACACGTCAAGCCGTGAATGTATAGTTTCCTCCACCAGGAGTCGCCAGTGGCTAGGCTATCAGTTTGCATCCCAATGTGGACAACGCAGCAACAGTATTAATCATGATATGTAATTAAGACTAACAGTCTTACAATATCCAGTCACTGCCACCACTTTAACACAACCACAGCATCACACAAAAGGGAAATTCAATGCAACAAGGTATGAATGTGAATTTGAGTTGAGTTTCCGTGATGACGGAGTGGTACACAGGGAAAAGGTCTGTGATCCTGGTGTTGAAGCTTTCGTCTCGTCTGGGATCAATTATAGACTCTCAACAAACAAGAATAATTAGGGAGAAGTCTGTAGCTAGTGCTAGTTAATTCATTTGTTGAGTAGATTAGATTAGATTAATAGATATACTTTATTGATCCCCGGGGGGGAAATTTCTTCGTCAAGCAGCTACAACAAAACACAGGGCAGGTGCAAAATGCCACAACGAAAAGTACACAAAAGACAGATACACGGTACATGATACATAGAGTGCAGTATGAAAAAGTATAAAAATACAAGATATCTGGAGTGCAAAAAAGCTATAAAAAGACATTGCATAGTATGGGTGGATGGCTAGTTTAGCTAGCTAGTTCTAGTTAATTAGTTTATTGAGTCTGTAGCTAGCTAGTTCTAGTTTATTGAGTCTGTAGCTAGCTAGTTCTAGTTAATTAGTTTATTGAGTCTGTAGCTAGCTAGTTCTAGTTAATTAGTTTATTGAGTCTGTAGCTAGCTAGTTCTAGTTAGTTTATTGAGTCTGTAGCTAGCTAGTTCTAGTTAATTAGTTTATTGAGTCTGTAGCTAGCTAGATCTAGTTAATTAGTTTATTGAGTCTGTAGCTAGCTAGATCTAGTTAATTAGTTTATTGAGTCTGCAGCTAGCTAGTTCTAGTTAATTAGTTTATTGAGTCTGTAGCTAGCTAGTTCTAGTTAATAAGTTTATTGAGTCTAGCTAGCTAGTTCTAGTTTATTGAGTCTGTAGCTAGCTAGTTCTAGTTTATTGAGTCTAGCTAGCTAGTTCTAGTTTATTGAGTCTGTAGCTAGCTAGTTCTAGTTAATACGTTTATTGAGTCTGTAGCTAGCTAGTTCTAGTTAATACGTTTATTGAGTCTGTAGCTAGCTAGATCTAGTTAATTCGTTTATTGAGTCTGTAGCTAGCTAGTTCTAGTTAATTAGTTTATTGAGTCTGTAGCTAGCTAGTTCTAGTTAATTAGTTTATTGAGTCTGTAGCTAGCTAGTTCTAGTTAATTAGTTTATTGAGTCTGTAGCTAGCTAGATCTAGTTAATTAGTTTATTGAGTCTGCAGCTAGCTAGTTCTAGTTAATTAGTTTATTGAGTCTGTAGCTAGCTAGTTCTAGTTTATTGAGTCTGTAGCTAGCTAGTTCTAGTTTATTGAGTCTGTAGCTAGCTAGTTCTAGTTTATTGAGTCTGTAGCTAGCTAGTTCTAGTTTATTGAGTCTGTAGCTAGCTAGTTCTAGTTTATTGAGTCTGTAGGTAGCTAGTTCTAGTTTATTGAGTCTGTAGCTAGCTAGTTCTAGTTTATTGAGTCTGTAGCTAGCTAGTTCTAGTTTATTGAGTCTGTAGCTAGCTAGTTCTAGTTTATTGAGTCTGTAGCTAGCTAGTTCTAGTTTATTGAGTCTGTAGCTAGCTAGTTCTAGTTTATTGAGTCTGCAGCTAGCTAGTTCTAGTTAATTAGTTTATTGAGTCTGTAGCTAGCTAGTTCTAGTTTATTGAGTTTGTAGCTAGCTAGTTCTAGTTTATTGAGTCTGTAGCTAGCTAGTTCTAGTTTATTGAGTCTGTAGCTAGCTAGTTCTAGTTTATTGAGTCTGTAGCTAGCTAGTTCTAGTTTATTGAGTCTGTAGGTAGCTAGTTCTAGTGTATTGAGTCTGTAGCTAGCTAGTTCTAGTTAATTAGTTTGTTCTCACATCACTTGTCATGACTGGCTGCTGCAGCGCTCTCTCAACACCAATGATTGTGTTCAACACATACACACCCCTCCTCCCTCCCTACCACTCAGTCAGTCACAGCCTCCTGTGAGTTTTCAAAGTAGCCCAATTTGTTGGAAAACAGCTGACATGGCAACCCTACAGACGGCTATGTAGAGCATCTGTGTGACATCACACACTCAAGAAGGCTCAACCGGTCACCCGGCAGGTTCTATTTCGAGACTCATGAATATTCTTGAAATTGCCACCCTTCTTTCTATTTCAACACTGGGTGTTTCTCAAAATGCATAAAACTGTGCTCCGAGCACGCAAATTGGAGCATGGGAGGGTTGGAGTATGTGTCCAAATCAAAATATTTGGTGATCTCATTATCAATAATTACCAACCAATTACGTGGGGGTTGTAGTGGTTATGTAACGTTTGCTGTGTGTTTTCGAACCATTCGTTTAAACATAAAATATCAGAAAAAAAGAATCCAGGCATCACCAAGCACCTACAGTCGTATGAAAAAGTTTGGGCACCCCTGATAATTTCCATGATTTCCATTTATAAATAATTGGGTGTTTGGATCAGCAATTTCATTTTGATCTATCAAATAACTGATGGACACAGTAATATTTCAGTAGTGAAATGAGGTTTATTGGATTAACAGAAAATGTGCAATATGCATCAAAAACTAAAATAGACAGGTGCATAAATCTGGGCACCCCAACAGAAAAATCACATCAATATTTAGTAGAGCCTCCTTTTGCTAAAATAACAGCCTCTAGACGCTTCCTATAGCCTCTAATGAGTGTCTGGATTCTGGATGAAGGTATTTTGGACCATTCCTCCTTACAAAACATCTCCAGTTCAGTTAGGTTTGATGGTTGCCGAGCATGGACAGCCCGCTTCAAATCATCCCACAGATTCTCAATGATATTCAGGTCTGGGGACTGGGATGGCCATTCCAGAACATTGTACTTGTTCCTCTGCATAAATGCCCGGGTAGATTTTGAGCAGTGTTTTGGGTCGTTGTCTTGTTGAAATATCCAGCCCCGGCGTAACTTCAACTTTGTGACTGATTCTTCAACATTATTCCCAAGAATCTGCTGATATTGAGTGGAATCCATGCGACCCTCAACTTTAACAAGATTCCCAGTACCGGCACTGGCCACACAGCCCCACAGCATGATGGAACCCCCACCAAATTTTACTGTGGGTAGCAAGTGTTTTTCTTGGAACGCTGTGTTCTTTTGCCGCCATGCATAACGCCCCTTGTTATGACCAAATAACTCAATCTTTGTTTCATCAGTCCACAGCACCTTATTCCAAAATGAAGCTGGCTTGTCCAAATGTGCGTTTGCATACCTCAAGCGACTCTGTTTGTGGCGTGTGTGCAGAAAAGGCTTCTTCCGCATCACTCTCCCGTACAGCTTCTCCTTGTGCAATGTGCGCTGAATTGTTGAACGATGCACAGTGACACCATCTGCAGCAAGATGATGGCCACCTTAAATACCTTTTCTCATGATTGGATGCACTTGTCTATGAAGTTCAAGGCTTAATGAGCTCACCAAACCAATTGTGTGTTCCAATTAATCAGTGCTGAGTAGTTACAGGTATTCAAATCAACAGAATGACAAGGGTGCCCAAATTTCTGCATAGCCTATTTTTCACATCTGATTTAATTTCATACAACTTAATATTGCTACACTAAAAATCTTTGTCTGGACAATACCCCAGTACTCAGCTTTTATTAGAAAATGAATGGCATGCGACTGTGATCATTTTCTGTGACGACAGAGTAAATTATTATGCAGCCTCAGAGGGGTGCCCAAACATTTTCATACGACTGTATTTCATGGTCATTCAGAAACAGTAAAGGCATCAAAACATGATGTATATTCCTCGCCATCATATGGCTACCTTCAAGAATGATTGTTGCATAAAAAAAAACACTTCAAATCTGAGAAGCAATTAAGAACAGAAACAGAATTACTTCTGCAAAAGCACCTGTAACGGCTACGGTACCCATAGCTGTATGGGTCTGTAACGGCTACGGTACCCATAGCTGTATGGGTCTATAGCGGCTACGGTACCCATAGCTGTATGGGTCTGTAACGGCTACGGTACCCATAGCTGTATGGGTCTGTAACGGCTACGGTACCCATAGCTGTATGGGTCTGTAACGGCTACGGTACCCATAGCTGTATGGGTCTGTAACGGCTACGGTACCCATAGCTGTATGGGTCTGTAACGGCTACGGTACCCATAGCTGTATGGGTCTGTAACGGCTACGGTACCCATAGCTGTATGGGTCTATAGCGGCTACGGTACCCATAGCTGTATGGGTCTGTAACGGCTACGGTACCCATAGCTGTATGGGTCTGTAACGGCTACGGTACCCATAGCTGTATGGGTCTGTAACGGCTACGGTACCCATAGCTGTATGGGTCTGTAACGGCTACGGTACCCATAGCTGTATGGGTCTGTAACGGCTACAGTACCAATAGCTGTATGGGTCTATAGCGGCTACGGTACCCATAGATGTATGGATCTGTAACGGATACGGTACCCATAGCTGTATGGATCTGTAACAGATACGGTACCCATACCTGTATGGATCTGTAACTGCTACATTACCCATAGCTGTATGGATCTGTAACTGCCACATTACCCATAGCTGTATGGATCTGCAACTGCTACATTACCCATAGCTGTATGGATCTGTAACTGCTACATTACCCATAGCTGTATGGATCTGTAACTGCTTCATTACCCATAGCTGTATGGATCTGTAACTGCTACATTACCCATAGCTGTATGGATCTAACTGCTACAGTAATTGTATATTTTCTATATGAAGGATTCTCACTGATGAAAGGTCCATATGTTTTGAAAGCTGTATTGCAAGCAATGATTGCCATTTCTAAACATTAAAACACAGCGTTGGGCTTGCAGTTCACATGAGCCAGTCGTGAGCAAAGCTAAGCACTGAAAACTGTAGGGAGAAGGCTGCCTTTAGTCAGAAAGCCAAGTAGAGCAGACCGCAGAGGCAGTCAGAAAGCCAAGTAGAGCAGACCGCAGAGGCAGTCAGAAAGCCAAGTAGAGCAGACCCCAGAGGCAGTCAGAAAGCCAAGTAGAGCAGACCCCAGAGGCAGTCAGAAAGCCAAGTAGAGCAGACCCCAGAGGCAGTCAGAAAGCCAAGTAGAGCAGACCCCAGAGGCAGTCAGAAAGCCAAGTAGAGCAGACCCCAGAGGCAGTCAGAAAGCCAAGTAGAGCAGACCCCAGAGGCAGTCAGAAAGCCAAGTAGAGCAGACCCCAGAGGAAGTCTTGTGATATACATTATTCAATAGTAAAATAAACAGAAAAAACTCAACAGAACGCTTGTTACAATGATGCAGATTAAGCAACAATTGTCTTTTAAACAGCATATACAATGACTCCACCAAAAATAAGAGGAAATAATAAATACTAACCGTGTGACGAGGGGACTACCAGAACTTACACAGGAAGAGAAGAGGGGACTACCAGAACTTACACAGGAAGGGAAGAGGGGACTACCAGAACTTACACAGGAAGGGAAGAGGGGACTACCAGAACTTACACAGGAAGGGAAGAGGGGACTACCAGAACTTACACAGGAAGGGAAGAGGGGACTACCAGAACTTAGGATGCCGTAATAGAAGCTGCAACTTCAGGAGCAAACCTCACCATGGCCCATTCCACAAGGCCAAACTGAGCCAAGCTCTACTGGGTTGGCCTGGTTCCACATCCACCATAGTTGCTGAAACGGACAATATGAAAATATATCAGCACCAGCACAGTACGGTTCAGGATGGACCTATAGCACGAGTCAGGCATACGATGCTGCCATCAGGTACTGAACAGTCCCACAGAGCAGCAGGAACCACATCACACCACAAGGACACAGCATGGTGGTTATAGATCCACTGGGATGACAGAACAAACCCAGTGAGACTGACATAGCAGGCATGTTTAAAGGACGTAACGGCGCTGGCTTAGAGTACCACTTCCTCCTGATTCAGCTCACACAGAGGCTCAAACCCAGGACCTCTGCCACACACACACACGACCGCCCTCCCAGTCGTGCTACAGAGAAGCTAAATTGGCAGTGCAAGACACTTCAGCCTGAGGAGAGTTTTACAGATCTCCACCTGCTACACGTGCACAGCTAAGCATTTCAAGTCTTTGTTTCATTGAAAAATAAACGTTTGAACTCGAAGATGCACCCTGTATGAAAAGATAAGCACTTACATTTAAAATGAAAGGCACCATAATAATAAAATGGATTGAAATCATGTTTCCTCCTTTTCCCCCAAAATGTACATTTGCTGTTGGTACTTATGGCAGCTACTGCAACAGCATATACCAGAAAATACAGCCTTGTATTTCTTACGTGAAAACTATTAAGTATGGACAGGAACATGAGGTTTCCTCAGCTAAATGAAAGAGCAGTCACAGTATAGCCTGGGTACCAGTCAGCCTGTGTATAGCCTGGGTACCAGTCAGTCTGTGTATAGCCTGGGTACCAGTCAGTCTGTGTATAGCCTGAGTCAGTCTGTGTATAGCCTGGGTACCAGTCAGTCTGTGTATAGTCTGGGTACCAGTCAGCCTGTGTATAGCCTGGGTACCAGTCAGTCTGTGCCATCATCGCACTCCTCGGCCAGCCTGTGTATAGCCTGGGTACCAGTCAGTCTGTGTATAGTCTGGGTACCAGTCAGTCTGTGTATAGCCTGGGTACCAGTCAGTCTGTGCCATCATCGCACTCCTCGGCCAGCCTGTGTATAGCCTGGGTACCAGTCAGTCTGTGTATAGCCTGGGCACCAGTCAGCCTGTGTATAGCCTGGGTACCAGTCAGTCTGTGCCATCATCGCACTCCTCGGCCAGCCTGTGTATAGCCTGGGTACCAGTCAGTCTGTGTATACCCTGGGTACCAGTCAGTCTGTGTATAGCCTGGGCACCAGTCAGCCTGTGTATAGCCTGGGTACCAGTCAGTCTGTGTATAGTCTGGGTACCAGTCAGTCTGTGCCATCATCGCACTCCTCGGCCAGCCTGTGTATAGCCTGGGTACCAGTCAGTCTGTGTATACCCTGGGTACCAGTCAGTCTGTGTATAGCCTGGGCACCAGTCAGCCTGTGTATAGCCTGGGTACCAGTCAGCCTGTGTATAGCCTGGGTACCAGTCAGTCTGTGCCATCATCACACTCCTCGGCCAGCCTGTGTATAGCCTGGGTACCAGTCAGCCTGTGTATAGCCTGGGCACCAGTCAGCCTGTGTATAGCCTGGGCACCAGTCAGCCTGTGTATACCCTGGGTACCAGTCAGTCTGTGTATAGCCTGGGTACCAGTCAGCCTGTGTATAGCCTGGGTACCAGTCAGTCTGTGTATAGCCTGGGTACCAGTCAGCCTGTGTATAGCCTGGGCACCAGTCAGTCTGTGTATAGCCTGGGCACCAGTCAGCCTGTGTATAGCCTGGGTACCAGTCAGCCTGTGTATAGCCTGGGTACCAGTCAGTCTGTGTATAGCCTGGGTACCAGTAAGTCTGTGTATAGTCTGGGTACCAGTCAGTCTGTGCCATCATCGCACTCCTCGGCCAGCCTGTGTATAGCCTGGGTACCAGTCAGTCTGTGTATAGCCTGGGCACCAGTCAGCCTGTGTATAGCCTGGGTACCAGTCAGCCTGTGTATAGCCTGGGTACCAGTCAGTCTGTGTATAGCCTGTGTATAGCCTGGGTACCAGTCAGTCTGTGCCATCATCACACTCCTCGGCCAGCCTGTGTATAGCCTGGGTACCAGTCAGTCTGTGCCATCATCACACTCCTCCGCTAGCCTGTGTATAGCCTGGGCACCAGTCAGCCTGTGTATAGCCTGGGCACCAGTCAGCCTGTGTATAGCCTGGGTACCAGTCAGTCTGTGTATAGCCTGGGCACCAGTCAGCCTGTGTATACCCTGGGTACCAGTCAGCCTGTGTATAGCCTGGGCACCAGTCAGCCTGTGTATACCCTGGGTACCAGTCAGCCTGTGTATAGCCTGGGTACCAGTCAGCCTGTGTATAGCCTGGGTACCAGTCAGTCTGTGTATAGCCTGGGTACCAGTAAGTCTGTGTATAGCCTGGGTACCAGTAAGTCTGTGTATAGTCTGGGTACCAGTCAGTCTGTGCCATCATCGCACTCCTCGCCAGCCTGTGTATAGCCTGGGTACCAGTCAGTCTGTGTATAGCCTGGGTACCAGTCAGCCTGTGTATAGCCTGGGTACCAGTCAGTCTGTGTATAGCCTGTGTATAGCCTGGGTACCAGTCAGTCTGTGCCATCATCACACTCCTCCGCTAGCCTGTGTATAGCCTGGGCACCAGTCAGCCTGTGTATAGCCTGGGTACCAGTCAGCCTGTGTATAGCCTGGGTACCAGTCAGCCTGTGTATAGCCTGGGCACCAGTCAGCCTGTGTATACCCTGGGTACCAGTCAGTCTGTGTATACCCTGGGTACCAGTCAGTCTGTGTATAGCCTGGGCACCAGTCAGCCTGTGTATAGCCTGGGTACCAGTCAGTCTGTGTATAGCCTGGGTACCAGTCAGTCTGTGTATAGCCTGGGTACCAGTCAGTCTGTGTATAGCCTGGGTACCAGTCAGTCTGTGCCATCATCGCACTCCTCGGCCAGCCTGTGTATAGCCTGGGTACCAGTCAGCCTGTGTATAGCCTGGGCACCAGTCAGCCTGTGTATAGCCTGGGTACCAGTCAGCCTGTGTATAGCCTGGGTACCAGTCAGTCTGTGTATAGCCTGGGTACCAGTCAGCCTGTGTATAGCCTGGGTACCAGTCAGTCTGTGTATAGCCTGGGTACCAGTCAGTCTGTGTATAGCCTGGGTACCAGTCAGTCTGTGCCATCATCGCACTCCTCGGCCAGCCTGTGTATAGCCTGGGTACCAGTCAGCCTGTGTATAGCCTGGGCACCAGTCAGCCTGTGTATAGCCTGGGTACCAGTCAGCCTGTGTATACCCTGGGTACCAGTCAGTCTGTGTATAGCCTGGGTACCAGTAAGTCTGTGTATAGTCTGGTTACCAGTCAGTCTGTGCCATCATCGCACTCCTCGGCCAGCCTGTGTATAGCCTGGGTACCAGTCAGTCTGTGTATAGCCTGGGTACCAGTCAGCCTGTGTATAGCCTGGGTACCAGTCAGTCTGTGTATAGCCTGGGTACCAGTCAGTCTGTGTATAGCCTGGGTACCAGTCAGTCTGTGCCATCATCGCACTCCTCGGCCAGCCTGTGTATAGCCTGGGTACCAGTCAGCCTGTGTATAGCCTGGGCACCAGTCAGCCTGTGTATAGCCTGGGTACCAGTCAGCCTGTGTATACCCTGGGTACCAGTCAGTCTGTGTATAGCCTGGGTACCAGTAAGTCTGTGTATAGTCTGGGTACCAGTCAGTCTGTGCCATCATCGCACTCCTCGGCCAGCCTGTGTATAGCCTGGGTACCAGTCAGCCTGTGTATAGCCTGGGCACCAGTCAGCCTGTGTATACCCTGGGTACCAGTCAGTCTGTGTATAGCCTGGGTACCAGTCAGCCTGTGTATAGCCTGGGTACCAGTCAGTCTGTGTATAGCCTGTGTATAGCCTGGGTACCAGTCAGCCTGTGTACCAGTTAGCCTGGGTACCGTTCAGCCTGGGTACCGTTCAGCCTGGGTACCAGTCAGCCTGTGTATAGCCTGGGTACAAGTCAGTCTGTGTATAGCCTGTGTACCAGTCAGCCTGGGTACCAGTCAGCCTGTGTATAGCCTGGGTACCAGTCAGCCTGGGTACCAGTCAGCCTGTGTATAGCCTGGGTACAAGTCAGTCTGTGTATAGCCTGTGTACCAGTCAGCCTGTGTACCAGTCAGCCTGTGTATAGCCTGGGTACCAGTCAGCCTGGGTACCAGTCAGCCTGTGTATAGCCTGTGTATAGCCTGGGTACCAGTCAGCCTGTGTATAGCCTGGGTACCAGTCAGCCTGGGTACAGCCTGTGTATAGCCTGGGTACCAGTCAGCCTGTGTATAGCCTGGGTACCAGTCAGTCAGCCTGTGTATTCCTAGTGACAACAATAACATGTATCGGGGGGAGGATAGGGAATGCTTTTAATCAGCACACATTGATATAACATAACTTAAAAGCATCATAAATAATACCTTGAAAATAATTAAATACAATACTGACCACAGTATGAATTAATGTTTGAAAATATAATTTACAGTGATAACGAAACAAACAAATGGACAGTATCTTTTCGCGCCGAAGCGCAGTCAACATGTTTTGAGACAGAAATAATGCTGTTGACGTGGAATATTGAAATAAAACAGTAAAAACGAGGTACAAAAAGGTATATAATCAATGGGGAGCATGTGGAGAAAGAGAGAGTTTAAAACCTTCAGTATGCACAGAAAAACATGACTGAAGTTACTCAGCATAACCAAGATTCTGGCAGCATCCTGTTTAAAGTTTATATACATAAGTAACATTTAAAATATATATTTTCCTCTCTGTACATAGCACTGTTTTCTTAGATTTTATTCTATTTACAAAAAAACATGTTTATATTTTATCCCTCAAGTTGTTTTTCCAGTTCTATATGGCGATCTCCTTTCAGTCTAGTGATATCACGTCTGGCATGGAGCCATATATGACTGCCACCGCTGCATTCGACCTGCTAGTGTGGCTGTCTCTGTCCCTATCTCCGCCCCTCTCTCTCAAACTACTTGATGACACCAGACTGGAGCTGCTACCGCTGTTGCTGCCCCCACTGGCTGCTACCAGGGCACTGCTCCCGCCCCCGGGGGTCCCTGGTTGGTTCAAGAACATCTGGGAGGAGCTATAGGGCAGGAAGCGGTTCAGGAGCAAGTCGTGGTCATCGGAGGCTGAGGCTGCCGCTGCTGCCGCCATCACCATGTTGTAATGCTGAGAGAGAGAGAGAGAGAGAGAGAGACACATCACCATGTTGTAATGCTGAGAGAGAGAGAGAGAGAGAGAGAGACACATCACCATGTTGTAATGCTGAGAGAGAGAGAGAGAGACACATCACCATGTTGTAATGCTGAGAGAGAGAGAGAGAGAGAGAGAGAGACACATCACCATGTTGTAATGCTGAGAGAGAGAGAGAGAGAGAGAGAGACACATCACCATGTTGTAATGCTGAGAGAGAGAGAGAGAGAGACACATCACCATGTTGTAATGCTGAGAGAGAGAGAGAGAGAGAGAGACATCACCATGTTGTAATGCTGAGAGAGAGAGAGACATCACCATGTTGTAATGCTGAGAGAGAGAGAGAGAGAGAGACACATCACCATGTTGTAATGCTGAGAGAGAGAGAGAGAGAGAGACACATCACCATGTTGTAATGCTGAGAGAGAGAGAGAGAGAGAGAGACACATCACCATGTTGTAATGCTGAGAGAGAGAGAGAGAGAGAGACACATCACCATGTTGTAATGCTGAGAGAGAGAGAGAGAGACACATCACCATGTTGTAATGCTGAGAGAGAGAGACACATCACCATGTTGTAATGCTGAGAGAGAGAGAGAGAGAGACACACACACATCACCATGTTGTAATGCTGAGAGAGAGAGAGAGACACACATCACCATGTTGTAATGCTGAGAGAGAGAGAGACACACATCACCATGTTGTAATGCTGAGAGAGAGAGACACACATCACCATGTTGTAATGCTGAGAGAGAGAGAGAGAGAGAGAGAGAGAGAGACACATCACCATGTTGTAATGCTGAGAGAGAGAGAGAGAGAGAGACACATCACCATGTTGTAATGCTGAGAGAGAGAGAGAGACACATCACCATGTTGTAATGCTGAGAGAGAGAGAGAGAGAGAGAGACACATCACCATGTTGTAATGCTGAGAGAGAGAGAGAGAGAGAGACACATCACCATGTTGTAATGCTGAGAGAGAGAGAGAGAGACACATCACCATGTTGTAATGCTGAGAGAGAGAGAGACACATCACCATGTTGTAATGCTGAGAGAGAGAGAGAGAGAGACACACACACACATCACCATGTTGTAATGCTGAGAGAGAGAGAGAGACACACATCACCATGTTGTAATGCTGAGAGAGAGAGAGACACACATCACCATGTTGTAATGCTGAGAGAGAGAGAGAGAGACACACATCACCATGTTGTAATGCTGAGAGAGAGAGAGACACACATCACCATGTTGTAATGCTGAGAGAGAGAGAGAGAGACACATCACCATGTTGTAATGCTGAGAGAGAGAGAGAGACACACATCACCATGTTGTAATGCTGAGAGAGAGAGAGACACACATCACCATGTTGTAATGCTGAGAGAGAGAGAGACACACATCACCATGTTGTAATGCTGAGAGAGAGAGAGAGAGAGAGAGAGAGAGAGAGAGAGACACACATCACCATGTTGTAATGCTGAGAGAGAGAGAGAGAGACACATCACCATGTTGTAATGCTGAGAGAGAGAGAGAGAGAGAGAGAGAGAGAGACACACATCACCATGTTGTAATGCTGAGAGAGAGACACACACACATCACCATGTTGTAATGCTGAGAGAGAGAGAGAGACACACATCACCATGTTGTAATGCTGAGAGAGAGAGAGAGAGAGAGAGACACATCACCATGTTGTAATGCTGAGAGAGAGAGAGAGAGACACATCACCATGTTGTAATGCTGAGAG
The DNA here is from genome assembly GCA_023634145.1 of Thymallus thymallus. NCBI lineage: Eukaryota > Metazoa > Chordata > Actinopteri > Salmoniformes > Salmonidae > Thymallus > Thymallus thymallus. Next base: position 35,741,032 of record CM042392.1, read on the forward strand.
AGAGACACACACACATCACCATGTTGTAATGCTGAGAGAGAGAGAGAGAGAGAGAGACACACATCACCATGTTGTAATGCTGAGAGAGAGACACACACACATCACCATGTTGTAATGCTGAGAGAGAGACACACACACATCACCATGTTGTAATGCTGAGAGAGAGAGAGAGAGAGAGAGAGACACATCACCATGTTGTAATGCTGAGAGAGAGAGAGAGAGACATCACCATGTTGTAATGCTGAGAGAGAGAGAGAGACACATCACCATGTTGTAATGCTGAGAGAGAGAGAGAGAGAGACACATCACCATGTTGTAATGCTGAGAGAGAGAGAGAGAGAGACACATCACCATGTTGTAATGCTGAGAGAGAGAGAGAGAGAGAGAGAGACACATCACCATGTTGTAATGCTGAGAGAGAGAGAGAGACACATCACCATGTTGTAATGCTGAGAGAGAGACACACACACATCACCATGTTGTAATGCTGAGAGAGAGAGAGAGAGAGACACATCACCATGTTGTAATGCTGAGAGAGAGAGAGAGAGACAGAGAGACACATCACCATGTTGTAATGCTGAGAGAGAGACACACACACATCACCATGTTGTAATGCTGAGAGAGAGAGAGAGAGAGACACATCACCATGTTGTAATGCTGAGAGAGAGAGAGACACATCACCATGTTGTAATGCTGAGAGAGAGACACACACACATCACCATGTTGTAATGCTGAGAGAGAGAGAGAGAGAGACACATCACCATGTTGTAATGCTGAGAGAGAGAGAGAGAGACACATCACCATGTTGTAATGCTGAGAGAGAGAGAGAGAGAGAGAGAGAGAGACACATCACCATGTTGTAATGCTGAGAGAGAGAGAGAGAGAGAGACACATCACCATGTTGTAATGCTGAGAGAGAGAGAGAGACACATCACCATGTTGTAATGCTGAGAGAGAGAGAGAGAGAGAGACACATCACCATGTTGTAATGCTGAGAGAGAGAGAGAGAGAGAGACACATCACCATGTTGTAATGCTGAGAGAGAGAGAGAGAGAGAGAGAGACATCACCATGTTGTAATGCTGAGAGAGAGAGAGAGAGAGACACATCACCATGTTGTAATGCTGAGAGAGAGAGAGAGAGAGAGAGACACATCACCATGTTGTAATGCTGAGAGAGAGAGAGAGAGAGAGAGACACATCACCATGTTGTAATGCTGAGAGAGAGAGAGAGAGAGAGAGACACATCACCATGTTGTAATGCTGAGAGAGAGAGAGAGAGAGAGACACATCACCATGTTGTAATGCTGAGAGAGAGAGAGAGAGAGAGAGAGACACATCACCATGTTGTAATGCTGAGAGAGAGAGAGAGAGAGAGACACATCACCATGTTGTAATGCTGAGAGAGAGAGAGAGAGAGAGAGAGACACATCACCATGTTGTAATGCTGAGAGAGAGACACACACACATCACCATGTTGTAATGCTGAGAGAGAGAGAGAGACACATCACCATGTTGTAATGCTGAGAGAGAGAGAGAGAGAGAGACACATCACCATGTTGTAATGCTGAGAGAGAGAGAGAGAGAGAGACACATCACCATGTTGTAATGCTGAGAGAGAGACACACACACATCACCATGTTGTAATGCTGAGAGAGAGAGAGAGACACATCACCATGTTGTAATGCTGAGAGAGAGAGAGAGAGAGACACATCACCATGTTGTAATGCTGAGAGAGAGAGAGAGAGAGACACATCACCATGTTGTAATGCTGAGAGAGAGAGAGAGAGACACACATCACCATGTTGTAATGCTGAGAGAGAGAGAGAGACACACATCACCATGTTGTAATGCTGAGAGAGAGAGAGAGACACACATCACCATGTTGTAATGCTGAGAGAGAGAGAGAGACACACATCACCATGTTGTAATGCTGAGAGAGAGAGAGACACACACATCACCATGTTGTAATGCTGAGAGAGAGAGAGAGAGAGAGAGACACATCACCATGTTGTAATGCTGAGAGAGAGAGAGAGACACATCACCATGTTGTAATGCTGAGAGAGAGAGAGACACACATCACCATGTTGTAATGCTGAGAGAGAGAGAGAGACACACATCACCATGTTGTAATGCTGAGAGAGAGAGAGAGAGAGAGAGAGAGAGAGAGAGAGAGAGAGAGAGACACATCACCATGTTGTAATGCTGAGAGAGAGAGAGAGAGAGAGACACATCACCATGTTGTAATGCTGAGAGAGAGAGAGAGAGAGAGACACATCACCATGTTGTAATGCTGAGAGAGAGAGAGAGACACACATCACCATGTTGTAATGCTGAGAGAGAGAGAGACACACACATCACCATGTTGTAATGCTGAGAGAGAGAGAGAGAGACACACACATCACCATGTTGTAATGCTGAGAGAGAGAGAGAGAGACACATCACCATGTTGTAATGCTGAGAGAGAGAGAGAGACACATCACCATGTTGTAATGCTGAGAGAGAGAGAGAGAGACACATCACCATGTTGTAATGCTGAGAGAGAGACACACACACATCACCATGTTGTAATGCTGAGAGAGAGAGAGAGAGAGAGAGACACATCACCATGTTGTAATGCTGAGAGAGAGAGAGAGAGACACATCACCATGTTGTAATGCTGAGAGAGAGAGAGAGAGAGACACATCACCATGTTGTAATGCTGAGAGAGAGAGAGAGAGACACATCACCATGTTGTAATGCTGAGAGAGAGAGAGAGAGAGACACATCACCATGTTGTAATGCTGAGAGAGAGAGAGAGAGAGACACATCACCATGTTGTAATGCTGAGAGAGAGAGAGAGAGACACATCACCATGTTGTAATGCTGAGAGAGAGAGAGAGAGACACATCACCATGTTGTAATGCTGAGAGAGAGAGAGAGAGAGAGAGACACATCACCATGTTGTAATGCTGAGAGAGAGAGAGAGAGAGAGAGAGACACATCACCATGTTGTAATGCTGAGAGAGAGAGAGAGAGAGAGACACATCACCATGTTGTAATGCTGAGAGAGAGAGAGAGAGAGAGACACATCACCATGTTGTAATGCTGAGAGAGAGACACACACACATCACCATGTTGTAATGCTGAGAGAGAGAGAGAGAGACACATCACCATGTTGTAATGCTGAGAGAGAGAGAGAGAGAGACACATCACCATGTTGTAATGCTGAGAGAGAGAGAGAGAGAGACACATCACCATGTTGTAATGCTGAGAGAGAGAGAGAGAGAGAGACACACATCACCATGTTGTAATGCTGAGAGAGAGAGAGAGACACACATCACCATGTTGTAATGCTGAGAGAGAGAGAGAGACACACATCACCATGTTGTAATGCTGAGAGAGAGAGAGAGAGACATCACCATGTTGTAATGCTGAGAGAGAGAGAGAGACACACATCACCATGTTGTAATGCTGAGAGAGAGAGAGAGAGAGAGAGAGACACATCACCATGTTGTAATGCTGAGAGAGAGAGAGAGACACATCACCATGTTGTAATGCTGAGAGAGAGAGAGACACACATCACCATGTTGTAATGCTGAGAGAGAGAGAGAGACACACATCACCATGTTGTAATGCTGAGAGAGAGAGAGAGAGAGAGAGACACATCACCATGTTGTAATGCTGAGAGAGAGAGAGAGAGAGAGAGACACATCACCATGTTGTAATGCTGAGAGAGAGAGAGAGAGAGAGACACATCACCATGTTGTAATGCTGAGAGAGAGAGAGAGACACACATCACCATGTTGTAATGCTGAGAGAGAGAGAGACACACATCACCATGTTGTAATGCTGAGAGAGAGAGAGAGAGACACATCACCATGTTGTAATGCTGAGAGAGAGAGAGAGAGACACATCACCATGTTGTAATGCTGAGAGAGAGAGAGAGACACATCACCATGTTGTAATGCTGAGAGAGAGAGAGAGAGACACATCACCATGTTGTAATGCTGAGAGAGAGAGAGAGAGAGACACATCACCATGTTGTAATGCTGAGAGAGAGAGAGAGAGAGAGACACATCACCATGTTGTAATGCTGAGAGAGAGACACACACACATCACCATGTTGTAATGCTGAGAGAGAGAGAGAGACACACATCACCATGTTGTAATGCTGAGAGAGAGAGAGAGACACACATCACCATGTTGTAATGCTGAGAGAGAGAGAGAGACATCACCATGTTGTAATGCTGAGAGAGAGAGAGAGAGAGAGACACATCACCATGTTGTAATGCTGAGAGAGAGAGAGAGAGAGAGACACATCACCATGTTGTAATGCTGAGAGAGAGAGAGAGAGACACATCACCATGTTGTAATGCTGAGAGAGAGAGAGAGACACATCACCATGTTGTAATGCTGAGAGAGAGAGAGACACACATCACCATGTTGTAATGCTGAGAGAGAGAGAGAGACACACATCACCATGTTGTAATGCTGAGAGAGAGTGAGAGAGAGACACATCACCATGTTGTAATGCTGAGAGAGAGAGAGAGAGAGAGAGAGAGACACATCACCATGTTGTAATGCTGAGAGAGAGACACACATCACCATGTTGTAATGCTGAGAGAGAGAGAGACACATCACCATGTTGTAATGCTGAGAGAGAGAGACACATCACCATGTTGTAATGCTGAGAGAGAGAGAGACACATCACCATGTTGTAATGCTACAGACAGGAAGGAGAGCAAGCTCCTCTTTCACCCCTGCTGCCAAACTAACCCTGATTCAGATGACCATCCTACCCATGCTAGATTACAGAGACATCATTTATAGATCGGCAGGTAAGGGTGTTCTCTAGCGGCTAGATGTTCTTTACCATTCGGACATCAGAAAAAATACAAAAAGAATGAAAGAAAGAGAGAGGAGGGAGGGTCATCACCATGTTGTAATGCTACAGACAGGAGAGAGAGAGATAGTGCTATTTAACATTTACATCAATGAATTGGCCAATATTCTAGAGAAGTCCTCAGCCCCTGGTGTTAGTCTCCACAATTCGGAAGTTAGATGCCTGCTCTTTGCAGATGACCTGTGCCTGATTTCACCCACAACACATGGTCTACAGCAGAGCTTGGACCTGCTAGAGCAGTACTGTCAGACCTGGGCCCTGACAGTAAACCCCAAAAAGACCAAAATAATGATTTTCCAGACAAATTCCAGATCCCAGGGAATAAAACCAAAGTTCTCAATTGGTGCAAAACATATAGAGTATTGCACACAATACAACTATTTAGGTTTAAAAATAAGTTCGACTGGACACCTAAATAATGCAGTGAATGAACTGAGAGACAAAGCACGCAGGGCATTCTACGCCATTAAAAAACAAATCCAAATTGAAATACCTGTTACAATTTGGCAAAAACTAATTAAATGTGTGATTGAACCAATCGCACTCTATGGCAGCGAGGTGTGGGGTCCACTTACAAAACAAGATTTTACCCACTGGGACAAACATCCCATTGAGACCTTGCACGCGGAACTTTGTAAGATTCTCCTACACGTCCAGAGGAAAACTACAAACAATGCATACAGGGCAGAATTAGGCCGATATCCACTAATATTAAAAACTCAAAAAAGAGCAATTAAGTTTTGGAAACACCTAAAACACAGCGACCCCCTCTCATATCATTACCAAGCCCTGCAATACCAAGAGTTGAGCAAAGATAAGAGTCCCTTCATCCAACTGGTCCAGGGGCTGAGTTCACAAACTTGTTCCACTAACACACTGAAGCCTCAGGACCAGAACATCCAATCAATAAGAATTAACCAAATTACAAAACATCTAAAACAAAACTACATTACCTATTGGAAAACACAAACACAAGCACAAAGCAAAATGCAGTGCTATTTGGCCCTAAATCGACAGTACACCATGGCAAACTATCTGACCATGGTGACTGATCAAAACCTCAGGAAAACCTTGACAAAGTACAGGCTCAGCGAGCACAGCCTTGCTATTGAGAAGGGTAGACACAGGAAAACCTGGCTCCCTGTAGAGGAAAGGCTGTGCAACCACTGCACCACAGCAGAACCAGAGACAGCTGCATTTCCTGACCAAATGTCAAAAATATAAAACCATCAGAGAGAGTCACTTCCCCAAATTTGAACAAGTAGTCCGGGGCTTTGAGGACCTCTCTGACATAGAAAGGCTGCCGATCCTTTTGGGGGAAGACATGACCAGCTGTGTGCTGGCAGCATGCTATGTTGCTGCCTGCCACAAGTTGAGGGACAGTGCCTGACATATTTAATGCATTTATTTTATTTTTTCCTGTTATTTGTTCTTTGATGTAATTATATTTAAAAAAAAAAAAAAATATATATATATATATATATATATATATATATATATATATATATATATATATATATATGTATGTATGTATGTATGTATGTATGTATGTATGTATATGTGTATATATATATGTATGTGCGTGTGTATATGTATGTATATATATAAAATAGAAAAAAAATATATATATATAAATATATAGAAAAAAAATATATATATATTGATGTATGATACTTTGGCAATATGTACATTGTTGCGTCATGCCAATAAAGTGAATTGAATTGAATTTAATTGAATTGAGAGAGAGAGAGAGGAGGGACCCCGACGAGCCGAAGTAACATGGCCCGACTCCAACGAGCCAGAGTAACCTGGCCCGACCCCGACGAGCCGAAGTAACCTGGCCAGACCCCAACGAGCCGAAGTAACATGGCCCGACCCCGACGAGCCAAAGTAACCTGGCCAGACCCCGACGAGCCAAAGTAACCTGGCCAGACCCCAACGAGCCGAAGTAACATGGCCAGACCCCGACGAGCCAAAGTAACCTGGCCAGACCCCAACGAGCCAAAGTAACCTGGCCAGACCCCAACGAGCCGAAGTAACATGGCCCGACTCCAACGAGCCGAAGTAACCTGGCCAGACCCCAACGAGCCAAAGTAACCTGGCCAGACCCCAACGAGCCAAAGTAACCTGGCCAGACCCCAACGAGCCAAAGTAACCTGGCCCGACCCCGACGAGCCAAAGTAACCTGGCCAGACCCCAACGAGCCGAAGTAACATGGCCCGACTCCAACGAGCCGAAGTAACCTGGCCCAACCCCGACGAGCCAAAGTAACCTGGCCCGACCCCGACGAGCCAAAGTAACCTGGCCCGACCCCGACGAGACAAAGTACAATGCAACAACATTTTAAAAAGACCTTCAGAGAAGAAACTGGACCGACTGTACCGGGTGCAACCAGACCGACTGTACCGGGTGCAACCAGACCAACTGTACCGGGTGCAATCAGACCAACTGTACCGGGTGCAACCAGACCAACTGTACCGGGTGCAACCAGACCAACTGTACCGGGTGCAACCAGACCAACTGTACCGGGTGCAACCAGACCAACTGTGCCGGGTGCAACCAGACCAACTGTGCCGGGTGCAACCAGACCAACTGTACCGGGTGCAACCAGACCAACTGTACCGGGTGCAACCAGACCAACTGTACCGGGTGCAACCAGACCAACTGTACCGGGTGCAACCAGACCAACTGTACCGGGTGCAACCAGACCAACTGTACCGGGTGCAACCAGACCAACTGTACTGAGATGTTGTTTCAATATATTCACATCATTTTCCTTCCTCATGATGCCATCTATTTTGTGAAGTGCACCAGTCCCTCCCGCAGCAAAGCACCCCCACAACATGATGCTGCCACCCCCGTGCTTCACGGTTGGGATGGTGTTCTTCGGCTTGCAAGCCTCCCCCTTTTTCCTCCAAACATAATGATGGTCATTATGGCCAAACAGTTATATTTTTGTTTCATCAGACCAGACGACATTTCTCCAAAAAGTACGATCTTTGTCCCCATGTGCAGTTGCAAACCGTAGTCTGGCTTTTTTTGGGCGGTTTTGGAGCAGTGGCTTCTTCCTTGCTGAGCGGCCTTCAGGTTATGTCGATATAGGACTAATTTTATTGTGGATATAGATACTTTTGTACCTGTTTCCTCCAGCATCTTCACAAGGTCCTTTGCTGTTGTTCTGGGATTGATTTGCACTTTTCACACCAAAATATGTTCATCTCTAGGAGACAGAATGCGTCTCCTTCCTGAACGGTATGATGGCTGCGTGGTACCATGGTGTTTATACTTGCATACTATTGTTTGTACAGATGAACGAAATTGCTCCTAAGGATGAACAAGACTTGTGGAGGTCTACAATTTTTCTTGGCTGATTTCTTTAGATTTTCTCATGATGTCGAACAAAGAGACACAGAGTTTGAAGGTAGGCTTTGAAATACAGCCACAGGTACACCTCCAATTGACTCAAATTATGTCAATTAGCCTATCAGGAGTTTCTAAAGCCATGACATCATTTTCTGGAATTTTCCAAGCTGTCAGGGGAATTTTCCAAAGGCACAGTCATCTTAGTGTATGTAAACTTGTGTCATGCACAAAGTAGATGTCCTAACCGACTTGCCAAAACTATAGTTTGTTAACATGAAATCTGTGGAGTGGTTGAAAAATGAGTTTTAATGACTTCAACCTAAGTGTATGTAAACTTCCGACTTATATATATACAGGGGTACCAGTACAGAGTCAATGTGAGGCTATATACAGGGGTACCAGTACAGAGTCAATGTGAGGAGTCTATATACAGGAAGTACCAGTACAGAGTCAATGTGAGGAGTCTATATACAGGAAGTACCAGTACAGAGTCAATGTGAGGAGGCTATATACAGGGGTACCAGTACAGAGTCAATGTGAGGAGGCTATATACAGGGGTACCAGTACAGAGTCAATGTGAGGAGGCTATATACAGGGGTACCAGTACAGAGTCAATGTGAGGAGGCTATATACAGGGGTACCAGTACAGAGTCAATGTGAGGAGGCTATATACAGGGGTACCAGTACAGAGTCAATGTGAGGAGGCTATATACAGGGGTACCAGTACAGAGTCAATGTGAGGAGGCTATATACAGGGTACCAGTACTCTGGCTAAATGACTGAAATGTAAATGTAATTGAGGTAATTAAAGTGACAATACATAGATAATAAACAGAGAGTAGCAGCAGGTAATATGTACATGTAGGTATAGTTAAAGGGACTATACATAGATAATAAACAGAGAGTAGCAGCAGGTAATATGTACATGTAGGTAGAGTTAAAGGGACTATACATAGATAATAAACAGAGAGTAGCAGCAGGTAATATGTACATGTAGGTAGAGTTAAAGGGACTATACATAGATAATAAACAGAGAGTAGCAGCAGGTAATATGTACATGTAGGTATAGTTAAAGGGACTATACATAGATAATAAACAGAGAGTAGCAGCAGGTAATATGTACATGTAGGTATAGTTAAAGGGACTATACATAGATAATAAACAGAGAGTAGCAGCAGGTAATATGTACATGTAGGTAGAGTTAAAGGGACTATACATAGATAATAAACAGAGAGTAGCAGCAGGTAATATGTACATGTAGGTAGAGTTAAAGGGACTATACATAGATAATAAACAGAGAGTAGCAGCAGGTAATATGTACATGTAGGTAGAGTTAAAGGGACTATACATAGATAATAAACAGAGAGTAGCAGCAGGTAATATGTACATGTAGGTATAGTTAAAGGGACTATACATAGATAATAAACAGAGAGTAGCAGCAGGTAATATGTACATGTAGGTAGAGTTAAAGGGACTATACATAGATAATAAACAGAGAGTAGCAGCAGGTAATATGTACATGTAGGTAGAGTTAAAGGGACTATACATAGATAATAAACAGAGAGTAGCAGCAGGTAATATGTACATGTAGGTAGAGTTAAAGGGACTATACATAGATAATAAACAGAGAGTAGCAGCAGGTAATATGTACATGTAGGTAGAGTTAAAGTGACTATACATAGATAATAAACAGAGAGTAGCAGCAGGTAATGTGTACATGTAGGTAGAGTTAAAGGGACTATACATAGATAATAAACAGAGAGTAGCAGCAGGTAATATATACATGTAGGTAGAGTTAAAGGGACTATACATAGATAATAAACAGAGAGTAGCAGCAGGTAATATGTACATGTAGGTAGAGTTAAAGGGACTATACATAGATAATAAACAGAGAGTAGCAGCAGGTAATATGTACATGTAGGTAGAGTTAAAGTGACTATACATAGATAATAAACAGAGAGTAGCAGCAGGTAATATGTACATGTAGGTAGAGTTAAAGGGACTATACATAGATAATAAACAGAGAGTAGCAGCAGGTAATATGTACATGTAGGTATAGTTAAAGGGACTATACATAGATAATAAACAGAGAGTAGCAGCAGGTAATATGTACATGTAGGTATAGTTAAAGGGACTATACATAGATAATAAACAGAGAGTAGCAGCAGGTAATATGTACATGTAGGTAGAGTTAAAGTGACTATACATAGATAATAAACAGAGAGTAGCAGCAGGTAATATGTACATGTAGGTAGAGTTAAAGGGACTATACATAGATAATAAACAGAGTAGCAGCAGGTAATATGTACATGTAGGTAGAGTTAAAGGGACTATACATAGATAATAAACAGAGAGTAGCAGCAGGTAATATGTACATGTAGGTATAGTTAAAGGGACTATACATAGATAATAAACAGAGAGTAGCAGCAGGTAATATGTACATGTAGGTATAGTTAAAGGGACTATACATAGATAATAAACAGAGAGTAGCAGCAGGTAATATGTACATGTAGGTAGAGTTAAAGGGACTATACATAGATAATAAACAGAGAGTAGCAGCAGGTAATATGTACATGTAGGTAGAGTTAAAGGGACTATACATAGATAATAAACAGAGAGTAGCAGCAGGTAATATGTACATGTAGGTAGAGTTAAAGGGACTATACATAGATAATAAACAGAGAGTAGCAGCAGGTAATATGTACATGTAGGTAGAGTTAAAGTGACTATACATAGATAATAAACAGAGAGTAGCAGCAGGTAATATGTACATGTAGGTAGAGTTAAAGGGACTATACATAGATAATAAACAGAGAGTAGCAGCAGGTAATATGTACATGTAGGTATAGTTAAAGGGACTATACATAGATAATAAACAGAGAGTAGCAGCAGGTAATATGTACATGTAGGTATAGTTAAAGGGACTATACATAGATAATAAACAGAGAGTAGCAGCAGGTAATATGTACATGTAGGTAGAGTTAAAGTGACTATACATAGATAATAAACAGAGAGTAGCAGCAGGTAATATGTACATGTAGGTAGAGTTAAAGGGACTATACATAGATAATAAACAGAGTAGCAGCAGGTAATATGTACATGTAGGTAGAGTTAAAGGGACTATACATAGATAATAAACAGAGAGTAGCAGCAGGTAATATGTACATGTAGGTATAGTTAAAGGGACTATACATAGATAATAAACAGAGAGTAGCAGCAGGTAATATGTACATGTAGGTATAGTTAAAGGGACTATACATAGATAATAAACAGAGAGTAGCAGCAGGTAATATGTACATGTAGGTAGAGTTAAAGGGACTATACATAGATAATAAACAGAGAGTAGCAGCAGGTAATATGTACATGTAGGTAGAGTTAAAGGGACTATACATAGATAATAAACAGAGAGTAGCAGCAGGTAATATGTACATGTAGGTAGAGTTAAAGGGACTATACATAGATAATAAACAGAGAGTAGCAGCAGGTAATATGTACATGTAGGTAGAGTTAAAGTGACTATACATAGATAATAAACAGAGAGTAGCAGCAGGTAATATGTACATGTAGGTAGAGTTAAAGGGACTATACATAGATAATAAACAGAGAGTAGCAGCAGGTAATATGTACATGTAGGTAGAGTTAAAGGGACTATACATAGATAATAAACAGAGAGTAGCAGCAGGTAATATGTACATGTAGGTAGAGTTAAAGGGACTATACATAGATAATAAACAGAGAGTAGCAGCAGGTAATATGTACATGTAGGTAGAGTTAAAGTGACTATACATAGATAATAAACAGAGAGTAGCAGCAGGTAATGTGTACATGTAGGTAGAGTTAAAGTGACTATACATAGATAATAAACAGAGAGTAGCAGCAGGTAATATGTACATGTAGGTAGAGTTAAAGGGACTATACATAGATAATAAACAGAGAGTAGCAGCAGTGTTAAAGAGGGTCTGGTTGTTTTTGTGAACCAGCAATCCAATCAACTTTCTAAATGCCAGTTGTTTTTTGGTTACAGCTCGTTCAGTACACTTCATCACCTTCTCACCCCTGTCTCTGTGGTCAGGTTTCTCACCTTCCTCTTCGTTATCGTTCAGGGGACGCGGTGCTGTAACTGACAAACTGCCTTTCTACTCTCTGTTTCCAGACAGAAAGCTGTAACTAGCTAATTGGTTGTAACTTCTCTCTCCAGTTGCTGTTTCCAGACAGAAAGCTGTAACTAGATAATTGGTTGTAACTTCTCTCTCCAGTCGCTGTTTCCAGACAGAAAGCTGTAACTAGATAATTGGTTGTAGTGATCCAAAGCCCCCCCCAAAAAAACTTCTCATCAGATCTACACGAATCATGTAGGTCACCTATTTTGGATTCAAAACGACGAATTTAGCCTAAAGGTGACTAGTTTGCATCCCTGTGTTTTGTCTGGTTCTATTCTGTGAAGTCATTACCTGATGGCTGTCTCCCTGTGTTTTGTCTGGTTCTATTCTGTGAAGTCATTACCTGATGGCTGTCTCCCTGTGTTTTGTCTGGTTCTATTCTGTGAAGTCATTACCTGATGGCTGTCTCCCTGTGTTTTGTCTGGTTCTATTCTGTGAAGTCATTACCTGATGGCTGTCTCCCTGTGTTTTGTCTGGTTCTATTCTGTGAAGTTTTTACCTGATGGTTGTCTCCCTGGAGGAAGGAGAAGAAGTCGTTGGGGTTGTGGTAGTAGTGGCTGTAGTCCTGTATAAGGGGGGGCGGCGGGGGGATGTAGCTGGTCTCAACAGGAGGCATGCTGGGAGCTCTGGTCACCGGAGACACCTGGCTGTGGAGGTTCAACACTCTGTATGGAGAAGAAGATGAAGATTACGTATTGAACAATGTATCCCAACTCCTCAAAAACACACAGGTGATAAAAACAGGGCTAGTCATAACAACGCCCCTGGAACAGTTTAGGGTTATGCGCCTTGCTCAATGGCACAACAGCAGGAAATGACATCAGAGAAGGTGACGTACCCCTTGTTGATAGGCGGCGAGGCAGGGGACAGGGAGGAGGGGGGACAGGGTCTCTTGAGAGGAGGTTCATCATCCAGGTCATCGTCTGAAGAGCTGTCCACAGTCAGATCAATCACCACCACCTTATTAGTACTGCTGTGGGATGAGCTGTTCCTGGGGTGCTCCGATTCTACTGTCCCACACGAGTCTACAGAGAGTGAATTGTTCTATCAATCCTTCTATAATAACACAAAGGCTGTGTACATGAATTGAGTGCTATGATACTTGAAGTGCTTTGAAACTGGGGCAATGGTACTCAATACTGTTCCTGGAGATCCACCAGTCCTGTATTTAGGGCTATCCCACAGCTGGCACACCTGATTCAACTCATCATCAAGCAATTGACTAGGTGAATCAGGTGACCTAATTTAGGGCTAGAACAACATTGTGAAATGTCTGTGGGTCCCTGAGGAGAGGTTTGAGAACTACTGCACTAGAAGAATAAGCTGGCCACATACCGTCATCACCGTTGAATGAAGCAGACATCTCTGTGACCTCCTTCTTTGATCTCATGGGATACCAGTTCCCATCCTCCTTAAACTGGATCTCATCACAGTCCTCACAACTGTTCAGGATCTCCATGAACAACCTGCAGAGACACAGGGAGGAGTGAAAAAAACTATTTCAGCATTAAGGCCTGCAGTGTGAACAAGGCATTATAGTCAAATCATAGAGTAGGTACTAGCAGCAGAGAGAGAGCGGTGAGAGAGACAGAGAGAGCGGTGAGAGAGAGAGAGCGGTGAGAGAGAGAGAGAGCGGTGAGAGAGAGAGAGAGCGGTGAGAGAGAGAGAGAGCGGTGAGCGAGAGAGAGCGGTGAGCGAGAGAGAGAGCGGTGAGCGAGAGAGAGCGGTGAGCGAGAGAGAGCGGTGAGAGAGAGAGAGCGGTGAGAGAGAGAGAGCGGTGAGAGAGAGAGAGCGGTGAGCGAGAGAGAGAGCGGTGAGCGAGAGGTGAGCGAGAGGTGAGCGAGAGCGGTGAGAGAGCGGTGAGAGAGCGGTGAGAGAGCGGTGAGAGAGCGGTGAGAGAGCGGTGAGAGAGCGGTGAGAGAGCGGTGAGAGAGAGCGGTGAGAGGTGAGCGAGAGAGAGAGAGAGCGGTGAGCGAGAGAGAGAGAGAGCGGTGAGCGAGAGAGAGAGAGAGCGGTGAGCGAGAGAGAGAGAGAGCGGTGAGCGAGAGAGAGAGAGAGCGGTGAGCGAGAGAGAGAGAGAGCGGTGAGCGAGAGAGAGAGAGAGCGGTGAGCGAGAGAGAGCGGTGAGAGAGCGGTGAGAGAGAGCGGTGAGAGAGAGCGGTGAGAGAGAGCGGTGAGAGAGAGCGGTGAGAGAGAGCGGTGAGAGAGAGCGGTGAGAGAGAGCGGTGAGAGAGAGCGGTGAGAGAGAGAGAGAGGGGAGAGAGAGAGAGAGAGAGCGGTGAGAGAGAGAGAGCGGTGAGAGAGAGAGAGAGAGAGAGGTGAGAGAGAGAGAGCGGTGAGAGAGAGAGAGCGGTGAGAGAGAGAGAGCGGTGAGAGAGAGAGAGCGGTGAGAGAGAGAGAGCGGTGAGAGAGAGAGAGAGCGGTGAGAGAGAGAGAGCGAGCGGTGAGAGAGAGAGAGCGAGCGGTGAGAGAGAGAGAGCGAGCGGTGAGAGAGAGAGAGCGAGCGGTGAGAGAGAGCGGTGAGAGAGAGCGGTGAGAGAGAGCGGTGAGAGAGAGCGGTGAGAGAGAGCGGTGAGAGAGAGCGGTGAGAGAGAGCGGTGAGAGAGAGCGGTGAGAGAGAGCGGTGAGAGAGAGAGCGGTGAGAGAGAGAGCGGTGAGAGAGAGCGGTGAGAGAGAGAGCGGTGAGAGAGAGAGCGGTGAGAGAGAGCGGTGAGAGAGAGCGGTGAGAGAGAGCGGTGAGAGAGAGCGGTGAGAGAGAGCGGTGAGAGAGAGAGCGGTGAGAGAGAGAGCGGTGAGAGAGAGAGCGAGCGGTGAGAGAGAGAGAGAGCGGTGAGAGAGAGAGAGAGAGCGGTGAGAGAGCGAGCGGTGAGAGAGCGAGCGGTGAGAGAGAGAGAGCGAGCGGTGAGAGAGAGAGAGCGAGCGGTGAGAGAGAGAGAGCGAGCGGTGAGAGAGAGAGAGCGAGCGGTGAGAGAGAGAGAGCGCGAGCGGTGAGAGAGAGAGAGAGCGCGAGCGGTGAGAGAGAGAGAGAGCGCGAGCGGTGAGAGAGAGAGAGCGAGCGGTGAGAGAGTGAGAGAGAGAGCGCGAGCGGTGTGAGAGAGAGAGCGAGCGGTGAGAGAGTGAGAGAGAGAGCGCGAGCGGTGAGAGAGAGAGAGAGAGAGAGCGAGCGGTGAGAGAGAGAGAGAGAGAGAGAGAGAGCGAGCGGTGTGAGAGAGAGAGAGAGAGAGAGAGCGAGCGGTGAGAGAGAGAGAGAGAGAGAGCGAGCGGTGAGAGAGAGAGAGTGAGAGAGAGAGAGAGCGAGAGAGAGAGAGAGAGCGAGCGGTGAGAGAGAGCGAGCGGTGAGAGAGAGAGAGAGCGAGCGGTGAGAGAGAGAGAGAGCGAGCGGTGAGAGAGAGAGAGAGCGAGCGGTGAGAGAGAGAGAGAGCGAGCGGTGAGAGAGAGGGAGAGAGCGGTGAGAGAGAGGGAGAGAGCGGTGAGAGAGAGGGAGAGAGCGGTGAGAGAGAGCGGTGAGAGAGAGCGGTGAGAGAGAGAGATGAGAGCGGTGAGAGAGAGAGAGAGCGAGCGGTGAGAGAGAGAGAGAGCGAGCGGTGAGAGAGAGAGAGAGCGAGCGGTGAGAGAGAGAGGTGAGAGAGAGAGGTGAGAGAGAGAGAGAGAGAGAGAGAGAGGTGAGAGAGAGAGAGAGAGAGAGAGAGCGGTGAGAGAGAGAGAGAGAGAGCGGTGAGAGAGAGAGGGAGAGAGCGGTGAGAGAGAGAGGGAGAGAGCGGTGAGAGAGAGGGAGAGAGCGGTGAGAGAGAGGGAGAGAGCGGTGAGAGAGAGGGAGAGAGCGGTGAGAGAGAGGGAGAGAGCGGTGAGAGAGAGGGAGAGAGCGGTGAGAGAGAGGGAGAGAGCGGTGAGAGAGAGGGAGAGAGCGGTGAGAGAGAGGGAGAGAGCGGTGAGAGAGAGGGAGAGAGCGGTGAGAGAGAGGGAGAGAGCGGTGAGAGAGAGGGAGAGAGCGGTGAGAGAGAGGGAGAGCGGTGAGAGAGAGGGAGAGCGGTGAGAGAGAGAGAGAGCGGTGAGAGAGAGAGAGAGCGGTGAGAGAGAGAGAGAGCGGTGAGAGAGAGAGAGCGGTGAGAGAGAGAGAGAGCGGTGAGAGAGAGAGAGAGCGGTGAGAGAGAGAGAGAGAGCGGTGAGAGAGAGAGAGAGAGCGGTGAGAGAGAGGGAGAGAGCGGTGAGAGAGAGGGAGAGAGCGGTGAGAGAGAGGGAGAGAGCGGTGAGAGAGAGGGAGAGAGCGGTGAGAGAGAGAGAGAGAGCGGTGAGAGAGAGAGCGGTGAGAGAGAGAGCGGTGAGAGAGAGAGCGGTGAGAGAGAGAGCGGTGAGAGAGAGGGAGAGAGCGGTGAGAGAGAGAGAGAGAGCGGTGAGAGAGAGGGAGAGAGCGGTGAGAGAGAGGGAGAGAGCGGTGAGAGAGAGAGAGCGGTGAGAGACAGAGAGAGAGAGACAGAGAGAGCGGTGAGAGAGAGACAGAGAGAGCGGTGAGAGAGAGACAGAGAGAGCGGTGAGAGAGACAGAGAGAGCGGTGAGAGAGACAGAGAGAGCGGTGAGAGAGAGACAGAGAGAGCGGTGAGAGAGAGACAGAGAGAGCGGTGAGAGAGACAGAGAGATCGGTGAGAGAGAGACAGAGAGCGGTGAGAGAGAGACAGAGAGCGGTGAGAGAGAGACAGAGAGCGGTGAGAGAGAGAGAGAGAGCGGTGAGAGAGAGAGAGAGAGCGGTGAGAGAGAGAGAGAGAGCGGTGAGAGAGAGAGACAGAGAGCGGTGAGAGAGAGACAGAGAGCGGTGAGAGAGAGACTCCTATGGTAGGTACACATATAGCTCATCTCTTGGCAGTAGTACTGTAGACTACTTTATCACTGACCTCAACCCAGAGTCTCTCAGAGCGTTCACAGTCAGTCCACTGACACCCTATCAGATCACAGCAGAATCACACTCTACTTGAACAGAGTTATGCTCAATCATGAGGCATCAAAGCCAAAGGAACTGAGTAATATTAAGAAATACTATAGATGGAAGGAAAGTAGTGTTGAAATCTACCAAAAAACTATTAGGCAACAACCAATTCAATCCCTTCTAGAAAACTTCCTGGACAAAATGTTCCACTGTAATAGTGAAGGTGTAAACTTGGCTGTAGAAAATCTAAACAGTATATTTGACCTCTCAGCTTCTCATCAGATATAAAAACAAGAAAATGAACAACAATGACAAATGGTTTGATGAAGAATGCAAAAACCTAAGAAAGAAACTGAGAAACCTGTCCAACCAGAAACATAGAGACCCAGAAAACCTGAGCCTACGCCTTGACTATGGTGAATCACTAAAACAATACAGAAATACACCTTCACTATGGTGAATCACTAAAACAATACAGAAATACACCTTCACTATGGAGAATCACTAAAACAATACAGAAATACACCTTCACTATGGTGAATCACTAAAACAATACAGAAATACACCTTCACTATGGTGAATCACTAAAACAATACAGAAATACACTACGGAAAAAGAAGGAACAGCACGTCAGAAACCAGCTCAATGTAACTGAAGAATCCATAGAATCTAACCACTTCTGGGAAAATTGGAAAACACTAAACAAACAACAACATGACAATCCAACATGGAGATGATTGATAAACCACTTCTATAACAAAAAATAAACAGCAAAAACATATACACAATCAATTAAACAAACAACAACAGGAAGAGTTATCAATCCAACATGGAGATGATGGATAAACCACTTCTCCAATCTGTTAAGGCTCTATAACAAAGAACAAATCCTAGAATCAGAGGTCAAAGAGGGGGAGAGAGCGACAGAGAGAGGGGTGCAGCAGCTGAACCAACCCGTCGATGATGAGGTGTTGGTAGGGAGCCTTCTGGTCACAGACAGGACACACCCAGGTGGGTTTCTTCTCATTCATCTGGATGTAAAGCGTAGCGTCGAAACACTGGAGGTGAGAACACGTCAATGCTCTGCATGGGATCATCAGACGCATCTTCCCCAGCTAGACAACACATAGGAAACAGGAAACAGAAAGATTAATATACATTAACACCATGAGGACTGATAATTACATTTTCCAAAGCCACCCAAGTAAGATGAGACATTTTGCAATGATTGTGGTGTGTTTTACCTACTTTACCCAAGCTGAATGCACTGATTGGTTGTAAATCTGATTAAGAACGTCTGCTAAATTACTCAAATGTAAATGATTATGTACCGGACAGAGTAGAGAGACTCGTAGACTGGTGGTCGCAATCTCACTGTCAGGGTCTGCTGTTAACTTCTCCTTGACTGTGGAGAGAGATACAACACAGAACATATCACCAATAAAGATGAAATTCTTTGGTTTCACTCCCCTAGCCTGGTGCTATAGAGCCAGCTCCTATGGTCATTAGGGACTTGGGTTTACAGTACCAACAGATCTGGGACCAGGCCTGGCACATCATCAAATATCAGAGAGCCACCTACTGAGTGCTCTGGAGTGGTCTGGGTTGCGGATGCCTTTGGCACGTAGTCTCTGTAGAAGGGTTGTGGATGTCTGCTGTCTCGCCAGGTACACTGCCATGGAGAAACTCTGAGGAATCATGATGACAACCATACAATGGAATAGACAGAACAAAATAAATAACATTATTAATGCTTTGTGGCTTCACAGCGGCAACCACATAATACACAAACACTGGGATATATCTCATGCCACAGCTATTCCCAAACACTGGGATATATCTCATGACACAGCTTTTCCCAAACACTGGGATATATCTCATGCCACAGCTATTCCCAAACACTGGGATATATCTCATGCCACAGCTATTCCCAAACACTGGGATATATCTCATGACACAGCTTTTCCCAAACACTGGGATATATCTCATGCCACAGCTATTCCCAAACACTGGGATATATCTCATGACACAGCTTTTCCCAAACACTGGGATATATCTCACAACACAGCTTTTCCCAAACACTGGGATATATCTCATGCCACAGCTATTCCCAAACACTGGGATATATCTCATGCCACAGCTATTCCCAAACACTGGGATATATCTCATGCCACAGCTATTCCCAAACACTGGGATATATCTCATGCCACAGCTTTTCCCAAACACTGGGATATATCTCATGACACAGCTTTTCCCAAACACTGGGATATATCTCATGCCACAGCTATTCCCAAACACTGGGATATATCTCATGCCACAGCTATTCCCAAACACTGGGATATATCTCATGCCACAGCTTTTCCCAAACACTGGGATATATCTCATGACACAGCTTTTCCCAAACACTGGGATATATCTCATGCCACAGCTATTCCCAAACACTGGGATATATCTCATGACACAGCTATTCCCAAACACTGGGATATATCTCATGCCACAGCTATTCCCAAACACTGGGATATATCTCATGCCACAGCTATTCCCAAACACTGGGATATATCTCATGACACAGCTTTTCCCAAACACTGGGATATATCTCATGCCACAGCTATTCCCAAACACTGGGATATATCTCATGACACAGCTTTTCCCAAACACTGGGATATATCTCACAACACAGCTTTTCCCAAACACTGGGATATATCTCATGCCACAGCTATTCCCAAACACTGGGATATATCTCATGCCACAGCTATTCCCAAACACTGGGATATATCTCATGCCACAGCTATTCCCAAACACTGGGATATATCTCATGCCACAGCTTTTCCCAAACACTGGGATATATCTCATGACACAGCTTTTCCCAAACACTGGGATATATCTCATGCCACAGCTATTCCCAAACACTGGGATATATCTCATGCCACAGCTTTTCCCAAACACTGGGAAATATCTCATGCCACAGCTTTTCAACAGTATTGCTGACATCCATTCCAGTAGTTTGTCAGCCAGCCTCAGGGTTGCAGAATGCTGGTCATGTTCCCAAATTTCCCAAGTTTCCAGAAATCCTGGTTGGAGGATTCTGGATTTCTTGCTTATCCCTATGTGATTCCGGGAATTTATTAATTTATTTAACTAGGCAAGTCAGTTAAGAAAAAATCTTATTTACAATGACTTCCTACCCCGGCCAAACCCGGACGACGCTGGGCCAGTTGTGCGCCGCCCTATGGGACTCCAAATCATATACGGATGTGATACAGCCTGGATTCAAACCAGGGACTATAGTGACGCCTCTAGTACTGAGATGCAGTGCCTTAGACTACTCAGTATCTTCCAAATGGGATTCTAAAAAACCTGCTTATGTCTGAGGTCCATGACACCACAACAGATTCCTTACCCTGCCTATCTCTGGAGGTCCATGACACCACAACAGATTCCTTACCCTGCCTATCTCTGGAGGTCCATGACACCACAATAGATTCCTTACCCTGCCTATCTCTGGAGGTCCATGACACCACAACAGATTCCTTACCCTGCCTATCTCTGGAGGTCCATGACACCACAATAGATTCCTTACCCTGCCTATCTCTGAGGTCCATGACACCACAACAGATTCCTTACCCTGCCTATCTCTGAGGTCCATGACACCACAACAGATTCCTTACCCTGCCTATCTCTGAGGTCCATGACACCACAACAGATTCCTTACCCTGCCTATCTCTGAGGTCCATGACACCACAATAGATTCCTTACCATGCCTATCTCTGGAGGTCCATGACACCACAATAGATTCCTTACCATGCCTATCTCTGAGGTCCATGACACCACAACAGATTCCTTACCCTGCCTATCTCTGAGGTCCATGACACCACAACAGATTCCTTACCCTGCCTATCTCTGAGGTCCATGACACCACAACAGATTCCTTACCCTGCCTATCTCTGAGGTCCATGACACCACAATAGATTCCTTACCATGCCTATCTCTGGAGGTCCATGACACCACAACAGATTCCTTACCCTGCCTATCTCTGGAGGTCCATGACACCACAACAGATTCCTTACCCTGCCTATCTCTGGAGGTCCATGACACCACAATAGATTCCTTACCATGCCTATCTCTGAGGTCCATGACAACACAACAGATTCCTTACCCTGCCTATCTCTGAGGTCCATGACACCACGATAGTGTTGGGTACAGTGGTGGAGAGCCTGACCAGTGACGTGATGTTGATGGGGCGACTCGGCCGTTTGGGTTCCACTCCGTTTTTGGTTGGAGGAAGGTAGCCCTGAGGAAGAGGCGAGACAACCGGGTCAATGTCAGTTGGTAAAAGCAGGACACTAGCCTAAGTATTCCAAGAATTGTGGGTTAAAGTTCCACAAGGATCGCAAACACTGAACAAAAATATAAAACGCAACGAGTTACAGATCATATAAAAGGAAATCAGTCAATTGAAATACATTTAGGCCCTAATCTGTGGATTTCAGATGACTGGGAAAACAGATATGCATCCGTTGGTCACAGATACCTTAAAAAAAGGTAGGGTCATGGATCAGAAAACCAGTCAGTATCTGGTATGACCACCATTTGTCTCAAGCAGCGTGACACATCTCCTTCACATAGAGTTGATCAGGCTGTTGATTGTGGCCTGTGGAATGTTGTCCCACTCCTCTTCAATGGTTGTGTTAAAAATAATGCTGTTTAATCATCTTCATGATATGCCACGTCTGTCAGGTGGATGGATTATCTTGGCAAAGGAGAAATGCTCACTAACAGGGATGTAAACACATTTGTGCACAAAATTTCAGAGACATTTTATTTTATTGAACCTTTATTTTACTTGTCAAGTCAGTTAAGAACAAATTCTTATTTACAATGACGGCCTAGGAACAGTGGGTTAACTGCCTTGTTCAGCGGCAGAACGACAGATTTTTTTTACCTTGTCAGCTCGGGGATTAATTAATGTTTCCCAATCCTGGTCCCGGGGAACGAAAGGGGTGCAGTAAAAAATGTGATTGAATGACAGGCTCTATGATTTGTAGAATAATGTGTGTTAGTACTGTTAAGTATTTACTACGGGGCTATCACCTTGTTATTAGTACGCCTGTGTGGTAGTCTCACTGTTGACGGACCTGGCCTTGTATTGTGGAAATACAGTTTAGTAAACGTTGTTTAAATGGAACCTTGTCGTTGTATTACTTTTGAGTTAAGTACTAGAGAAAAAAACAAAAATGTGCAACCCTGTAGGTCACCAGAACCAGGATTGAGAAACAAAATGGAGTCTTCATGTTCTGAATGGTTCAGTGGGTCTTTAGTGTTTATATTTTTATGAGCCTGTCATCCAGCGATACAGTGTTTATTTTTATGAGCCTGTCATCCAGCGATACAGTGTTTATTTTTATGAGCCTGTCATCCAGCGATACAGTGTATATTTTTATGAGCCTGTCATCCAGCGATACAGTGTATATTTTTATGAGCCTGTCATCCAGCGATACAGTGTTTATTTTTATGAGCCTGTCATCCAGCGATACAGTGTATATTTTTATGAGCCTGTCATCCAGCGATAGTGTATATTTTTATGAGCCTGTCATCCAGCGATACAGTGTTTATTTTTATGAGCCTGTCATCCAGCGATACAGTGTATATTTTTATGAGCCTGTCATCCAGCGATACAGTGTATATTTTTATGAGCCTGTCATCCAGCGATACAGTGTATATTTTTATGAGCCTGTCATCCAGCGATACAGTGTATATTTTTATGAGCCTGTCATCCAGCGATACAGTGTATATTTTTATGAGCCTGTCATCCAGCGATACAGTGTATATTTTTATGAGCCTGTCATCCAGCGATACAGTGTATATTTTTATGAGCCTGTCATCCAGCGATACAGTGTATATTTTTATGAGCCTGTCATCCAGCGATACAGTGTATATTTTTATGAGCCTGTCATCCAGCGATACAGTGTATATTTTTATGAGCCTGTCATCCAGCGATACAGTGTATATTTTTATGAGCCTGTCATCCAGCGATACAGTGTATATTTTTATGAGCCTGTCATCCAGCAATAGTGTATATTTTTATGAGCCTGTCATCCAGCGATACAGTGTTTATTTTTATGAGCCTGTCATCCAGCGATACAGTGTATATTTTTATGAGCCTGTCATCCAGCAATAGTGTTTATTTTTATGAGCCTGTCATCCAGCGATCCAGTGTATATTTTTATGAGCCTGTCATCCAGCGATACAGTGTTTATTTTTATGAGCCTGTCATCCAGCGATACAGTGTTTATTTTTATGAGCCTGTCATCCAGCAATAGTGTTTATTTTTATGAGCCTGTCATCCAGCGATACAGTGTATATTTTTATGAGCCTGTCATCCAGCGATACAGTGTTTATTTTTATGAGCCTGTCATCCAGCGATACAGTGTTTATTTTTATGAGCCTGTCATCCAGCGATACAGTGTTTATTTTTATGAGCCTGTCATCCAGCGATACAGTGTATATTTTTATGAGCCTGTCATCCAGCGATACAGTGTTTATTTTTATGAGCCTGTCATCCAGCGATACAGTGTATATTTTTATGAGCCTGTCATCCAGCGATACAGTGTTTATTTTTATGAGCCTGTCATCCAGCGATACAGTGTTTATTTTTATGAGCCTGTCATCCAGCGATACAGTGTATATTTTTATGAGCCTGTCATCCAGCGATACAGTGTTTATTTTTATGAGCCTGTCATCCAGCGATACAGTGTTTATTTTTATGAGCCTGTCATCCAGCGATACAGTGTATATTTTTATGAGCCTGTCATCCAGCGATACAGTGGACTCCATTGATTTAGTAACTAATTCGGTAAAAACATTTGAACGGATTACGATAGACACATGAGGTTTGGGCCATTGGTTTTCTGAGAAGATTATCTACACAACTAACATTGGTCGAAATATACATTTTGGATTGGACACCTATAAAAAGGTAGTTGGCTGTCAGACAGACTCACCGGGAGGTTGCAGGGCTTGCTGTTCACTTTAACACACAAGTTGGAAGGGAAATGATCTTCCTGGGGACAGCTCGTCTCTGATAAACAAAACCTGGGAGAGGATCACAGATCACAGATCAATAACCAATACAAATCACAGACACATTAATAAACAACTGACAGTCAGTAAGTGATGAGCTCCTCATTCCATTGGTCGCTTGTAGCACTGGCATGTCAACTTGACTTAGTGAACAAGTACTATTGTTAAAAGAAGTGAAAGCAAGATCAGGGTACAACATACAGAGCCTCCAGAAAGTATTCACACACCTCGACTTATTCCACTTCCTTGTGTTACTGCCTGAATTCAAAATGGATTTCTCCTCCCCCTCCTTCCTCATTGGACGCCTGTATATTTGTACTGACTGGGTGAATTAATACACCATCCAAAGTGTAATTAATAACTTCACCATGTTTACCCATCTACCAATAGGTGCCCTTCTTTGAGAGGCGTTGGAAAACCTCCCTGGTCTTTGTGGTTGAATCTGTGTTTGAAATTCACTGCTCGACTGAGCGACCTTACAGATCATTGTATGTGTGGAGAACAGAGATGAGGTAGTCATTTAAAAATCATGTTAGACACTATTATTACACACTATTATTGTCCTTGCAACTCATTATGTGACTTGTTATACACACTTTACTCCTGAAATTATTTAGCCTTGCCATAAGAAAGCGGTTGAATTTCATCTTTTTATTTTGTATAATTTGTAAAAGTTTCTAAAAACATAATTCCACTTTGACATTATGGGCAATTGCGTGTAGACCAGTGACAAAAAAATCTAAATTTAATCAATTTTAAAATCAGGCTGTAACAACAAAATGTGGAAAAATTCAAGGGGTGTGAATACTTTCTGAAGGCACTGTAAGAAGACAAGGAGAGCCTACCTTAACTGAACCTGGACCGCAAAGTCGCACTTGGTCCCAGAGATGTCCCTATAGAGACCGACAGACATACGTTTTAGGTGAGAAGTCAGTTGACAATGTTTTGCACGAGCAAATGGCAGCGAGCAAAATAACCATAGAGTTATAACCAGATGGGAAGTTATTCCATTATCCAAAGCACAATATTGTGACTGGCAATAGAATTATGTGTATTGTATGCATTGATTTGCAATTTATTAAACTGCTTTTTTTTTTATTAATGACACCCAGTGCGTGAAACCAGTCACATCCTGTTTCTGACAGCAGGAGAGTTCAGTGGTTGGGTCTATCGTGTACAGCAGTCAGGCCTCCTAGTCTTACATGGAGCAACTGATCTGCTGGACCTGCTGGGGCGTCAATGCAAAGGCATAACACGTCTCCTGAAAGCGCTGACTGTTGTCTGAGGCTGAGGACGAGAGAGAGAGAGAATTAGATCAATGTATGTGAATATACACAGTGTACAAAACCTGCTCTTTCCATTAAACAGACTAACCAGGAAAGTCCAGGGGAAAGCTATGATCCCTTATTGATGTTAAATCCACTTCAAATCAGTGTAGATGAAGGGGAGGAGACAGGTTAAAGAAGGATTTATAAGCCTTGAGAACGTGGTATGGTAACAGGTGCTCCGGTTTGTGTCAAGAACTGCAACGCTGCTGGGTTTTTCACACTCAACAGTTTCCCGTGTGTATCAAGAATGGTCCACCAACCAAAGGACAACCAGCCAACTTGACACAACTGTGGGAAGCATTGGAGTCAACATGGGCCAGCATCCCTGTGGAACACTTTCAACACCTTGTAGAGTCCATGCCCCGACAAAATGAGAATATTCTGAAGGCAGAAAGTTGTGCAAACCAATATTTGGAAGGTGTTCCTAATATTTTGTACACTGTGTATGAGTCTAAGCGTGCACCACTCACCCAGGCTGGTGGGTTTGATGAGCTCATCCAGCATGTCGTAGAAGGGCAGTCTCTGGAGCTTGACGTCAGGATGTACTGGGTGCAGGCCCAGCTCATGTTTGGGCCCCAGCAGGGAGACGGGCAGGGAGAGGGGCAATGGGGACCCGTGGTTGTCAAACCCCAGTGAGGTGAGACCTACAGGCAGGCTGGAGGTGGAGTGGACACTGGGTAGGGCCAGATCTACTGGAGACACCATCTTGGAGGGGAAGCGGCGTCTGTAGAGCTCCTTCACCTTCATCTGGACAGCGGGGCTGCAGCCGGCCTTAAGGAGGTGCAGGGCTTTGGTCAACAGTTGGTGTTTGCGGCCGTGCTTGTTGCGTCCTGCGTAGCCTAGTAACACTTGTAGCTCTGAAACACGAAGGCTCATCACCATTTGCTTTGCGAGGAGAAAAGAAAACTTATTCAGCATTATTACTTCACAGTACTACACAGAGAAGAATACTGCCCTTCACAGTACTACACAGAGAAGAATACTGCCCTTCACAGTACTACACAGAGAAGAATACTGCCCTTCACAGTACTACACAGAGAAGAATACTGCCCTTCACAGTACTACACAGAGAAGACTGCCCTTCACAGTACTACACAGAAGACTGCCCTTGACAGTACTACAGTACTACTAAGTGTCTTAGACCACTGAACCAGGTTGTCTGTAGTGATGCCTCTAGCACTGAGATGCAGTGTCTTAGACCACTGAACCAGGTTGTCTGTAGTGACTCCTCTAGCACTGAGATGCAGTGTCTTAGACCACTGAACCAGGTTGTCTGTAGTGACTCCTCTAACACTGAGATGCAGTGTCTTAGACCACTGAACCAGGTTGTCTGTAGTGACTCCTCTAACACTGAGATGCAGTGTCTTAGACCACTGAACCAGGTTGTCTGTAGTGACTCCTCTAGCACTGAGATGCATTGTCTTAGACCACTGAACCAGGTTGTCTGTAGTGACTCCTCTAGCACTGAGATGCAGTGTCTTAGACCACTGAACCAGGTTGTCTGTAGTGACTCCTCTAGTACTGAGATGCAGTGTCTTAGACCACTGAACCAGGTTGTCTGTAGTGACTCCTCTAGCACTGAGATGCAGTGTCTTAGACCACTGAACCAGGTTGTCTGTAGTGATGCCTCTAGCACTGAGATGCAGTGTCTTAGACCACTGAACCAGGTTGTCTGTAGTGACTCCTCTAACACTGAGATGCAGTGTCTTAGACCACTGAACCAGGTTGTCTGTAGTGACTCCTCTAACACTGAGATGCAGTGTCTTAGACCACTGAACCATGTTGTCTGTAGTGACTCCTCTAACACTGAGATGCAGTGTCTTAGACCACTGAACCAGGTTGTCTGTAGTGACTCCTCTAACACTGAGATGCAGTGTCTTAGACCACTGAACCAGGTTGTCTGTAGTGACTCCTCTAACACTGAGATGCAGTGTCTTAGACCACTGAACCAGGTTGTCTGTAGTGACTCCTCTAACACTGAGATACAGTGTCTTAGACCACTGAACCAGGTTGTCTGTAGTGACTCCTCTAACACTGAGATACAGTGTCTTAGACCACTGAACCAGGTTGTCTGTAGTGATGCCTCTAGCACTGAGATACAGTGTCTTAGACCACTGAACCAGGTTGTCTGTAGTGACTCCTCTAGTACTGAGATGCAGTGTCTTAGACCACTGAACCAGGTTGTCTGTAGTGACTCCTCTAGTACTGAGATGCAGTGTCTTAGACCACTGAACCAGGTTGTCTGTAGTGATGCCTCTAGCACTGAGATTTTTATTTATTTATTTATTTCACCTTTATTTAACCAGGTAGGTCAGTTGAGAACAAGTTCTCATTTGCAACTGCGATCTGGCCAAGACAAAGCAGTGCGACAAAAACAACACAGAGTCATACAGTAAACAAACATGGTAAAAACACAATAGAAAAATCTATCATCTATCTAGCACTGAGATGCAGTGTCTTAGACCACTGAACCAGGTTGACCATAGAACGGTTTGGCCATAATGACCATCGTTATGTTTGGAGGAAAAAGGGGGACCATTGCAAGCCGAAGAACACCATCCCAACCGTGAAGCATGGGGGTGGCAGCATCATGTTGTGGGGGTGCTTTGCTGCAGGAGGGACTGGTGCACTTCACACACAATAGATGGCATCATGAGGAAGGAAAACTATGTGGATATGGTGAAGCAACATCTCAAGACATCAGTCAGAAAGTTAAAGCTTGGTTGCAAATGTATTTTTTGACACCCACCTGTAATGACCATATTTGACTGTAGCTAGCGAACATTAGCATGTATTGGCACGCTAGCTGACTAGGTAACTGTACTCCAACGTTTACCTTTATCCACACTGATACATCAAGAATATTGAAATTATGCTAGTTTTCGGAGAAACTGGCGTTTTTCGTCCTCATGCTAGCTAGCAGTAGCCACTTGGAATGACAGTGTCAGCCAATCAACTCCTTTGTTGTTCAAACTTCCATTCCATAATATGGCTGTGGCTTCTGCTAGCTAGCATGATGATGAAAAGGGCAGTTCTCTGAAAACTGGTATTTCAATCTTCAATCAAGCCGTGTGGATTAAGGTAATATTTGGAGTAGAGTGACATATCCCATCCCTGCATTGGGGTTCCTTTATCAGGCTCCACTGTAACCGTGACTGCGTTCAGACCCCAGTGCAGCTCAGTGTTAACACGCGTAAAGATCGGTAGGATTGGCATCTTCTGACAAGTTAGATAGCTAACTAGCTAGCTAGACAACGTTGTGTTCTGAACAATAGATATTTGCGGAAAATGTTCACTGGCGGAGAGAGAATATGCGGTTCTGGTAAGTATAACAAAGTTCTAGCAATGGTTCATGCATGCCTGTGAAATAACTGGCGAAACTTGTACGCTAACCACACAACTAGCTAGCATCAACCTGCGAGGCAGGCAAGACTCAACATCGTAACGTTAGCTATTAGCTAACAATAAAAATACTAGCTACGACTTCCACTCTACCGTTTGTACAAACATTTTAAATATACCATACAACAAATAAAGTAAATCCTCAAATAATATCGATTCCAACTATATGTAACTAATGGAGATTACTTTAATACACAATACATCACTATTTGTTATTTTGTGATACGCTTTACCTTCAGTTGCGCACTCTCCGCCATCTTGTAACTCTGAGCGCAAGCGTGATCCGTGTTGCCAGTACCAGGTCTAGCAACAGTTCTTCTTCTGCGGTTTAACGGCGGTTGGCATCCAATTTGTTGCATTACCGCCACCTACTAGACTGGAGGACAACTCCCTGATACTTTGCTTGAAAAATAAAACATGTAATAAATAAATACCCTACCATCTAATACTACACTCACTAATATCTACATTAAATTAAATACACTTAACACCACCCTCCTCCACTAATTACATCTATTTATTCCTACCTCATGCCATCATCCTGAAAGGATGGGACATCACCACTTAACACACCCTGTAACTCTTCTGATGTCAGGTCTCTCACACCCCAACACCTCTCTACAGCTCCACCACTACCTCACCCCAACACCTCTCTGCAGCTCCACCACTACCTCACCCCAACACCTCTCTACAGCTCCACCACTACCTCACCCCAACACCTCTCTGCAGCTCCACCACTACCTCACCCCAACACCTCTCTACAGCTCCACCACTACCTCACCCCAACACCTCTCTACAGCTCCACCACTACCTCACCCCAACACCTCCCTGCAGCTCCACCACTACCTCACCCAACACCTCTCTGCAGCTCCACCACTACCTCACCCCAACACCTCTCTGCAGCTCCACCACTACCTCACCCCCAACACCTCTCTGCAGCTCCACCACTACCTCACCCCAACACCACTCTACAGCTCCACCACTACCTCACCCCAACACCTCTCTACAGCTCCACCACCACCTCACCCCAACACCTCTCTACAGCTCCACCACTACCTCACCCCAACACCTCTCTGCAGCTCCACCACTACCTCACCCAAACACTTCTCTGCAGCTCCACCACTACCTCACCCCAACACCTCTCTGCAGCTCCACCACTACCTCACCTCAACACCTCTCTGCAGCTCCACCACTACCTCACCCAAACACCTCTCTGCAGCTCCACCACTACCTCACCCCAACACCTCTCTGCAGCTCCACCACTACCTCACCCCAACACCTCTCTGCAGCTCCACCACTACCTCACCCCCAACACCTCTCTGCAGCTCCACCACTACCTCACCCTAACACCTCTCTGCAGCTCCACCACTACCTCACCCCAACACCTCTCTGCAGCTCCACCACTACCTCACCCCAACACCTCTCTGCAGCTCCACCACTACCTCACCCAAACACCTCTCTGCAGCTCCACCACTACCTCACCCAAACACCTCTCTGCAGCTCCACCACTACCTCACCCAAACACCTCTCTGCAGCTCCACCACTACCTCACCCCAACACCTCTCTGCAGCTCCACCACTACCTCACCCCAACACCTCTCTGCAGCTCCACCACTACCTCACCCCAACACCTCTCTGCAGCTCCACCACTACCTCACCCCAACACCTCTCTGCAGCTCCACCACTACCTCACCCCAACACCTCACTGCAGCTCCACCACTACCTCACCCCAACACCTCTCTGCAGCTCCACCACTACCTCACCCAAACACCTCTCTGCAGCTCCACCACTACCTCACCCAAACACCTCTCTGCAGCTCCACCACTACCTCACCCAAACACCTCTCTGCAGCTCCACCACTACCTCACCCCAACACCTCTCTGCAGCTCCACCACTACCTCACCCCAACACCTCTCTGCAGCTCCACCACTACCTCACCCCAACACCTCTCTGCAGCTCCACCACTACCTCACCCCAACACCTCTCTGCAGCTCCACCACTACCTCACCCCCAACACCTCTCTGCAGCTCCACCACTACCTCACCCCAACACCTCTCTGCAGCTCCACCACTACTTCACCCCCAACACCTCTCTGCAGCTCCACCACTACCTCACCCCAACACCTCTCTGCAGCTCCACCACTACCTCACCCCAACACCTCTCTGCAGCTCCACCACTACCTCACCCCAACACCTCTCTGCAGCTCCACCACTACCTCACCCCAACACCTCTCTGCAGCTCCACCACTACCTCACCCAAACACCTCTCTGCAGCTCCACCACTACCTCACCCCAACACCTCTCTGCAGCTCTACCACTACCTCACCCCAACACCTCTCTGCAGCTCCACCACTACCTCACCCCAACACCTCTCTGCAGCTCCACCACTACCTCACCCCAACACCTCTCTGCAGCTCCACCACAACCTCAATGTTCTGCGACTTACATTCCATCCCTGCAGTACAGTTGATAACCATTGCTATAAATGCTCCAATCTTACTGAAATGTATATCTCTTGTTGTCCTATCCCTCTGTTCTGGTATATATCTACTACTATCACCACTCCTCCCCCTTGACCCATCTTCCTCTACTGTCTTCACTGCCTCAGCATATGACAACTTCTGCTCTACTCTAACCCTGGAAACCTCAACCTGCCTCAGCATATGACACCTTCTGCTCTACTCTAACCCTGGAAACCTCAACCTGCCTCAGCATATGACACCTTCTGCTCTACTCTAACCCTGGAAACCTCAACCTGCCTCAGCATATGACACCTTCTGCTCTACTCTAACCCTGGAAACCTCAACCTGCCTCAGCATATGACACCTTCTGCTCTACTCTAACCCTGGAAACCTCAACCTGCTTCTTTTGTACAGGACATTTCTGATCCCCAGCCTCATGGGCATCCCTACAATTAACACATTCCACTACTTTCCCCAATGCTTCACATTCCTTTGTCTCATGTCCTTCTACACACTTCACACACCTTGGAACCTCCCTCCTACACACTGCTGCCACATGCCTAAAGCGTATCCCAAAATAACAAATGACAAAAAAATGATGTATTGTGTATTAAAGTAATCTCCATGGTTACATATAGTTGATGTATTGTTTATTAAAGTCATCTCCATGGTTACATATAGTTGATGTATTGTGTATTAAAGTAATCTCCATGGTTACATATAGTTGGTTCTACCTGGAACTAAAAATGGTTCTTCAAAGGGTTCTCCTATGGGGACAGCCGAAGAACCCGTTTGGAACCCTTTTTTCTAAGAGTGTATACATTACCAGTCATATTCAAAAATCTTCCACCCTATGGCAAAATGTGTAGAATTGCAGGAAATTAGCAGTAAAATTGCAAAATCTTCTCTCCGACCCATGGCAAAATGTGTAGAATGTGGCCCCCACCCCCATCAAAGTTGCCCATCCCTGTTATAAAGGATGAGCATTGACTAGAATACAGTTAATCCATATAAAGGGGTTGAAACAGTATGTAAACATTATTAAAGGGACCAGTGTTCCATGACTATGTACATAGGGCAGCAGTCTCTAAGGTGCAGGGTTGAGTACCAGGTGCTAGCTGACTAGTAACAGTGACTAAAGTTCAGTGCAGGGTACTGGGCGGGGGCTGGCTAGTGGTGACTATGGCCTTGAGATGAAAGCTGTTTTTCAGTCTCTCCATCCCAGCTATGATGCACCTGTACTGTCTCCTCCTTCTAGATGGTAGCAGGAGGAACAGGCGGTGGCTCTGGTGGCTGAGGTCCTTGATGATCTTCTTGGTCTTCTTGTGGCACCAGGAGCTTTATACAGTATGTCCTGGAGGGCAGGGAAGTGGGGGAAGTCTGTAGCTAGCTAGTTCTAGTTAATGAGTTTGTCGCTGTGCTAGTTAAACAGTTTGTTGAGTCCGTAGATAGCTAGTGCTAATTAATTTGTTTGTTGAGTCTGTAGCTAGCTAGTTCTAGTTAATTAGTTGAGTCTGTAGCTAGCTAGTGCTAGTTAATTTGTTTGTTGAGACCGTAGCTAGCTAGTGCTAGTTAATTAGTTTGTTGAGTCTGTAGCTAGCTAGTGCTAGTTAATTAGTTTAAGTCTGTAGCTAGCTAGCTCTAGTTAACTTGTTTGAGTCTGTAGCTAGCTAGTGCTAGTTAATTAGTTTGAGTCTGTAGCTAGCTAGCTCTAGTTAACTTGTTTGAGTCTGTAGCTAGCTAGCTCTAGTTAACTTGTTTGAGTCTGTAGCTAGCTAGTGCTAGTTAATTAGTTTGAGTCTGTAGCTATCTAGTTCTAGTTCATTCATTTGTTGAGTCTGTTGCTGTGATAATTAATCTGTTTGTTGAGTCTGTAGCTAGCTAGTGCTAGTTAATTAGTTTGTTGAGTCTGTAGCTACCTAGTGCTAGTTAATTTGTTTGTTGTGTCTGTAGCTAGCTAGTTCTAGTTAATTAGTTTGTTGAGTCTGTATCTAGCTAGTTGTAGTTCATTTGTTTATTGAGTCTGTAGCTAGCTAGTTCTAGTTTATTGAGTCTGTAGCTAGCTAGTTCTAGTTAATTAGTTTATTGAGTCTGTAGCTAGCTAGTTCTAGCTAATAAGTTTATTGAGTCTGTAGCTAGCTAGTTCTAGTTTATTGAGTCTGTAGCTAGCTAGTTCTAGTTTATTGAGTCTGTAGCTAGCTAGTTCTAGTTAATTAGTTTATTGAGTCTGTAGCTAGCTAGTTCTAGTTAATTAGTTTGAGTCTGTAGCTAGCTAGTTCTAGTTAATTAGTTTATTGAGTCTGTAGCTAGCTAGTTCATTCATTTATTGAGTCTGTAGCTAGCTAGTTCTAGTTCATTAGTATATTGAGTCTGTAGCTAGCTAGTTCTAGTTCATTCATTTATTGAGTCTGTAGCTAGCTAGTTCTAGTTAATTCGTTTATTGAGTCTGTAGCTAGCTAGTTCTAGTTTATTAGTTTATTGAGTCTGTAGCTAGCTAGTTCTAGTTAATTAGTTTATTGAGTCTGTAGCTAGCTAGTTCTAGTTAAATGGTTTGTTGAGTCTGTAGCTAGCTAGTGCTAGTTAATTCGTTTGTTGTGTCTGTAGCTAGCTAGTTAGTTTGTTGAGTCTGTAGCTAGCTAGTTCTAGTTAATTTGTTTATTGAGTCTGTAGCTAGCTATTTCTAGTTAATTAGTTTATTGAGTCTGTAGCTAACTAGTTCTAGTTTATTGAATCTGTAGCTAGCTAGTTCTAGTTCATTTGTTTATTGAGTCTGTAGCTAGCTAGTTCTAGTTTATTGAGTCTGTAGCTAGCTAGTTCTAGTTCATTCGTTTATTGAGTCTGTAGCTATCTAGTTCTAGTTAATTATTTCATTGAGTTTGTAGCTAGCTAGTTCTAGTTTATTGAGTCTGTAGCTAGCTAGTTCTAGTTTATTGAGTCTGTAGCTAGCTAGTTCTAGTTCATTAGTTTATTGAGTCTGTAGCTAGCTAGTTCTAGTTTATTGAGTCTGTAGCTAGCTAGTTCTATTTCATTAGTTTATTGAGTCTGTAGCTAGCTAGTTCTAGTTAATTAGTTTATTGAGTCTGTAGCTAGCTAGTTCTAGTTAATTGGTTTGTTGAGTCTGTAGCTAGCTAGTGCTAGTTAATTGGTTTGTTGAGTCTGTAGCTAGCTAGTTCTAGTTAATTGAGTCTGTAGCTAGCTAGTGCTAGTTAATTAGTTTGTTGTGTCTGTAGCTAGCTAGTTCATTCATTTGTTGAGTCTGTAGCTAGCTAGTTCTAGTTAATAAGTTTGTTCTCACATCACTTGTCATGACTGGCTGCTGCAGCGCTCTCTCAACACCAATGATTGTGTTCAACACATACACACCCCTCCTCCCTCCCTACCACTCACTCAGTCAGTCACTCAGTCAGTCAGTCACTCACTCACTCACAAACTCACTCAGCAACAGCCTGCCACACTGCCTGATAGGAGCTGGTCCCAGTGAAATGTATACCCCTAAAAAATCAAGAGAGTGCTGAATAGTGCAATTCAGAAGTAGCCCAAAAATAGCCACCCTCACAATAATGAGAGGAGAGATACGAGGAATGGAGACGGGAGGCAGACTAGACCGCAAGGTGCATCTTAATAGCCTAATGTCCATACCGTGACTCTACAATTTGAATTCCTCTCAGAATTGACCAGTAGATGGCAGTCTCACACAACATAAATCCATAGACATTAGCCTATATATAAATCCATAGATTGTAGCCTATATAAAAATCCATAGGCTGTAGCCTATATATAAATCCATAGACTGTAGCCTATATATAAATCCATAGACTGACTTACTTCATTAGAGTTACCAGCCTCAGATTGCAGCCCAAATAAATGCTTCACAGAGTTCAAGTAACAGACACATCTCAACATCAACTGTTCAGATGAGACTGTGTGAATCAGGTCTTCATGGTCAAATTGCTGCAAAGAAACCACTACGAAAGGACACCAATAAGAAGAAGAGACTTGCTTGGGCCAAGAAACACGAGCAATGGACATTAGACCGGTGGAAATTTGTCCTTTGGTCTGGAGTCCAAATTTGAGATGTTTGGTTCCAACCTCAACCAAATGTAGATGGTTTGGGATGAGTCGGACCGCAGTGAAGGAAAAGCAGCCAACAAGTGCTCAGCATATGTGGGAACTGCTTCAAGACTGTTCAAGACATTCCAGGTGAAGCTGGTTGAGAGAATGGTGACTATTTGAAGAATCTCAAATTTAAAATCTATTTTGATTTGTTTAACACTTTTTTGGTTACTACATGATTCCATATGTGGTATGTCATAGTTTTGATGTCTTCACTTTTATTCTACAATGTAAAAAATAGTGCAAATAAAGAAAAACCCTTGAATGAGTAATATTCCAAACTTTTGACCGGGGGTGTAAATCCATAGATATTAGCCTATATATAAATCCATAGACATTAACCTATATATAAATCCATAGACATGAACCAATATATAAATCCATAGACAGTAGCCTATATATAAATCCAGAGACTGTAGCTTATATATAAATCCATAGACATTAGCCTATATATAAATCCATAGACTGTAGCCTATATACAAATCCATAGACTTTATCCTATATATTAATCTACAGACTGTAGCCTATATAAAATCCATAGACTAAAGCCTACTATATATAAATCCATAGACCGTAGCCTATATATAAATCCATAGACTGTAGACTATTTATAAATCCATAGACTGTAGCCTATATATAAATCCATAGACTATAGCATATATATAAATCCATAGACTGTAGCCTATATATAAATCCATAGACTATAGCATATATATAAATCCATAGACTGTAGCCTATATATAAATCCATAGACTGTAGCCTATATATAAATCCATAGACTGTAGCCTATATATAAATCCATAGACTGATTTAGTTCATTAGAGTCTGTCTGCACTATGACAAGCTATAGCCCCTCTATAACCAGTCGGTCTGTCACCACTATGACAAGCTATAAACCCACTATTACCAGTCTGTCACCACTATGACAAGCTATAAACCCACTATTACCAGTCTGTCACCACTATGACAAGCTATAGCCCCTCTATAACCAGTCGGTCTGTCACCACTATGACAAGCTATAGCCCCTCTATAACCAGTCGGTCTGTCACCACTATGACAAGCTATAAACCCACTATTACCAGTCTGTCTGTCACCACTATGACAAGCTATAAACCCACTATTACCAGTATGTCACCACTATGACAAGCTATAGCCCCTCTATAACCAGTCTGTATGTCACCACTATGACAAGCTATAGCCCCTCTATAACCAGTCGGTCTGTCACCACTATGACAAGCTATAAACCCACTATAACCAGTCTGTCTGTCACCACTATGACAAGCTATAGCCCCACTATTACCAGTCTGTCTGTCACCACTATGACAAGCTATAGCCCCTCTAAAACCAGTCGGTCTGTCACCACTATGACAAGCTATAGCCCCACTATAACCAGTCTGTCTGTCACCACTATGACAAGCTATAGCCCCACTATAACCAGTCTGTATGTCACCACTATGACAAGCTATAGCCCCTCTATAACCAGTCGGTCTGTCACCACTATGACAAGCTATAAACCCACTATTACCAGTCTGTATGTCACCACTATGACAAGCTATAGCCCCACTATTACCAGTCTGTCACCACTATTTAAAAAAAATATATATTTATTGAACCTTTATTTTACTAGTCAAGTCAGTTAAGAACAAATTCTTATTTACAATGACGGCCTAGGAACAGTGGGTTAACTGCCTTGTTCAGGGGCAGAACGACAGATTTTTACCTTGTCAGCTCGGGGATTCGATCCTGCAACCTTCCAGTTACGGGCTACCTGCCACCACTATGACAAGCTATAGCCCCTCTATTACCAGTCTGTCTGTCACCAAGCTATAGTCCCTCTATATTTTAATACAGATTTAAGTCATTTAGGGTGCTAGTTTAACGTGCATTACATCAAAATAATCTAAAGTTGCAGATGAACAGAGAGAAAACAGTGGTAATTAAAAGGATATAAAGTTGCAGATGAACAGTAATTAATTAAACTACTTACATTAAAATAATAAAATCATATTTAAATAAATAGATTTAAATAACAACTATCACAGGATACAGATTCATTGCACTTTGCCACTAAATGTGTGAATATATATATATATATATATATGTATATATATGTTGCATTCAGAAAGTATTCAGACCCCTTGACATTTTCCACATTTTGTAACGTTACAGCCTTATTCTAAAATTAATTTAAAAAAAATAAATCCACAGCAATCTAGTGACAAAGCGATAACAGGCTTTCAGAAATGTTTGCAAATTTATTCAACTTTATAAAAACTTAATTTAAGTATTCAGACCTTTTGCTATGAGCCTCGAAATTGAACTCAGGTGCTTCCTGTTTCAATTGATCATCCTTGAGATGTTTCTACAACTTGATTGGAGTCCACCTGTGGTAAACTCAATTGATTGGACATGATTTGGAAAGGCACACACCTGTCTATATAAGGTCCAACAGTTGACAGTGCATGTCACAGCAAATTCCAAGCCAAGAGGTTGAAGGAATTGTCTTTAGAGCTCAGAGACGAGGCACAGATCTGGGGAAGGGTACCAAAACATTTCTACAGCATTGAAGGTCCCCAAGAACACAGTGGCCTCCATCATTCTTAAATGGAAGATGTTTGGAACCACCAAGACTCTTCCTAGAGCTGCCCACCCAGCCAAACTGAGCAATTGGGTGAGAAGGGCCTTGGTCAGGGAAGTGACCAAGAACCTGATGGTCTCTCTGACAGAGCTCCAGATTTCCTCTGTGGAGATGGGAGAACCTTCCAGAAGGACAACTATCTCTGTAGCACTCCACCAATAAGGCCTTTTTGGTAGAGTCGCCAGACGGAAATCACTCCTCAGTAAAAGGCACATGACTACCTGCTTGGAGTTTCCCAAAAGGCACCTAAAGACTCTCAGACCATGAGAAACAAGATTCTCTGGTCTGATGTAACCAAGATTGAACTCTTTGGCCTGAATGCCAAGCATCACAGCTGGAGGAAGCCTGGCACCATCCCTACAGTAAAGCATGGTGGTGGCAGCATCATGATGTGGGGATGTTTTTCAGCGGCAGGGACTGGGAGACTAGTCAGGATCGAGGGAAAGATGATTGGCGTAAAGTACAGAGACATCCTTGATGAAAACCTGCTCCAGAGACTCAGGACCTCAGACTGGGGCGAAGGTTCACCTTCCAACAGGACAACGACCCTAAGCATACAGCCAAGACAACTCAGGAGTGGCTTCGGGACAAGTCTCTGAATGACCTTGAGTGCCCCAGCCAGAGCCCAGATTTGAACCCGATCTAACATCTCTGGAGAAACCTGAAAATAGCTGTGCAGCAACGCTCCCCGTACAACCTGACAGAGCTTGAGAGGATCTGCAGAGAAGAATGGGAGAAACTCCCCAAATACAGGTGTGCCAAGCTTGTAGCGTCATACCCAAGAAGACTCAAGGCTGCAATCACTGCCAAAGGTGCTTCAACAAAGTACTGAGTAAATGGTCTAAATAATTATGTAAATGTGATTTTTTTTTTTTATTAAGTGAATCCCAAACAAAAACTGTATTTGCTTTGTCATTATGGGGTATTGTGTGTAGATTGATGAGGGGAAAAAACTATTTAGATTTTAGAATAAGGCTGTAACGTAACAAAATGTGGAAAAAGTCAAGGGGTCTGAATACTTTCCGAAGGCACTATAAATATAAATATAAATGCTTCATAAAAGTTATGTTATAATAAAATGTGGTATAAATAAAATGTTTTTGATGTGGTCTTTTATAACTTTACACTGAGTCTGAATTCACACGCCCTCATATGTTACAGTTAATTACAGACCAGTGACAGCTACAGGTTTCCTTCCCGCCAAAGCATCATTCTGGTACTATGATGTGGTCCTTTGATAGGGCCGGCTGGGGGCCGTATTGATAAAGCACCTCAGAGTAGCAGTGCTGATCTAGGATCAGATCATCCATGTCCAGTTATTAAGTCATAAAGCATCTCAGAGTAGCAGTGCTGATCTAGGATCAGGTCATCCATGTCCAGTTATTAAGTCATAAATCATCTCAGAGTAGCAGTGCTGATCTAGGATCAGGTCATCCATGTCCAGTTATTAAGTCATAAAGCATCTCAGAGTAGCAGTGCTGATCTAGGATCAGGTCATCCATGTCCAGTTATTAAGTCATAAATCATCTCAGAGTAGCAGTGCTGATCTAGGATCAGATCCTCCGTGGCCATATAATATTATGTATTATGATCTAAAATGCGGGACTGATCCTAGATCATTACTCAGACAAGGGTTGCAAAATTCTTTCCCCAAATTTCCATCTTTTCCAGAAATCCAATTTGGAAGATTCCTGGTATCAGGATGGAATAAGCAGGAACTTCTGGAATCCTCCAACCAGAGAACCATGGAATTTGGGGAAAGTTACTGGAAATGTGCTACCCTAACTCAGACCCCTCCTCTTTAGTATTTAGGCAGCTGTAGTCTTCAGGGTGGTAGTAGTCTTCAGGGTGGTAGTAGTCTTCAGGGTGGTAGTAGTCTTCAGGGTGGTAGTAGTCTTCAGGGTGGTAGTAGTCTTCAGGGTGGTAGTAGTCTTCAGGATGGTAGCAGTCTTCAGGATGGTAGCAGTCTTCAGGATGGTAGTAGTCTTCAGGATGGTAGCAGTCTTCAGGGTGGTAGCAGTCTTCAGGGTGGTAGTAGTCTTCAGGGTGGTAGTAGTCTTCAGGGTGGTAGTAGTCTTCAGGATGGTAGTAGTCTTCAGGATGGTAGCAGTCTTCAGGATGGTAGCAGTCTTCAGGATGGTAGTAGTCTTCAGGATGGTAGCAGTCTTCAGGGTGGTAGTAGTCTTCAGGATGGTAGTAGTCTTCAGGATGGTAGCAGTCTTCAGGGTGGTAGTAGTCTTCAGGATGGTAGTAGTCTTCAGGATGGTAGCAGTCTTCAGGATGGTAGCAGTCTTCAGGATGGTAGCAGTCTTCAGGGTGGTAGCAGTCTTCAGGGTGGTAGTAGTCTTCAGGATGGTAGTAGTCTTCAGGGTGGTAGTAGTCTTCAGGATGGTAGCAGTCTTCAGGGTGGTAGTAGTCTTCAGGATGGTAGTAGTCTTCAGGATGGTAGCAGTCTTCAGGATGGTAGCAGTCTTCAGGATGGTAGTAGTCTTCAGGATGGTAGCAGTCTTCAGGGTGGTAGTAGTCTTCAAGGTGGTAGTAGTCTTCAGGATGGTAACAGTCTTCAGGATGGTAGTAGTCTTCAGGATGGTAGTAGTCTTCAGGATGGTAGCAGTCTTCAGGGTGGTAGTAGTCTTCAGGATGGTAGCAGTCTTCAGGATGGTAGCAGTCTTCAGGATGGTAGCAGTCTTCAGGATGGTAGTAGCAGTCTTCAAGGTGGTAGTAGTCTTCAGGATGGAAGTAGTCTTCAGGATGGTAGTAGTCTTCAGGGTGGTAGAAGTCTTCAGGGTGGAAGTAGTCTTCAGGGTGGTAGTAGTCTTCAGGGTGGTAGTAGTCTTCAGGGTGGTAGTAGTCTTCAGGATGGTAGCAGTCTTCAGGGTGGTAGTAGTCTTCAGGATGGTAGTAGTCTTCAGGATGGTAGTAGTCTTCAGGGTGGTAGTAGTCTTCAGGGTGGAAGTAGTCTTTAGGATGGTAGCAGTCTTCAGGATGGTAGCAGTCTTCAGGGTGGTAGTAGTCTTCAGGATGGTAGCAGTCTTCAGGGTGGTAGTAGTCTTCAGGATGGTAGTAGTCTTCAGGGTGGTAGCAGTCTTCAGGGTGGTAGTAGTCTTCAGGATGGTAGTAGTCTTCAGGATGGTAGCAGTCTTCAGGATGGTAGCAGTCTTCAGGGTAATAGTAGTCTTCAGGGTAATAGTAGTGTTCAGGGTAATAGTAGTCTTCAGGGTAGTAGTCTTCAGGGTGGTAGCAGTCTTCAGGGTGGTAGTAGTCTTCAGGGTGGTAGTAGTCTTCAGGATGGTAGTAGTCTTGGGGGTAGTAGTAGTGTTCAGGGTGGTAGTAGTCTTGGGGGTAGTAGTAGTGTTCAGGGTGGTAGTAGTCTTGGGGGTAGTAGTAGTGTTCAGGGTGGTAAGAGTCTTGGGGGTAGTAGTAGTGTTCAGGGTGGTAGTAGTCTTGGGGGTAGTAGTAGTGTTCAGGGTGGTAGTAGTCTTGGGGGTAGTAGTAGTGTTCAGGGTGGTAGTAGTCTTGGGGGTAGTAGTAGTGTTCAGGGTGGTAGTAGTCTTGGGGGTAGTAGTAGTGTTCAGGGTGGTAGTAGTCTTGGGGGTAGTAGTAGTGTTCAGGGTGGTAGTAGTCTTGGGGGTAGTAGTAGTGTTCAGGGTGGTAGTAGTCTTGGGGGTAGTAGTAGTGTTCAGGGTGGTAGTAGTCTTGGGGGTAGTAGTAGTGTTCAGGGTGGTAGTGGAGGAGGTTTGAAGCAGGTTCCAGTGCAGTGACGAGGAGTCAGCATCTTACAGGAGAAATGTTGTAGCGCGTTGTGAGCTTCTGAGAAGAAAGGAATACATCACTAAATATATCCACTAGATGAAGGAAGAAATACATCACTAAATATATCCACTAGATGAAGGAAGGAATACATCACTAAATATATCCACTAGATGAAGGAAGGAATACATCACTAAATATATCCACTAGATGAAGGAAGGTGTGTGTGTTTTTCAGTGTGTGTGTGTGTGTGTGTGTGTGTGTGTGTGTGTGTGTGTGGTGGTCCTCACAATGCACAATTACACTACTGTTCAAAATACACTGTATTTCTGATCAATTTGATGTTATTTTAATGGACAAAAAAAATGTGCTTTTCTTTCAAAAACAAGGACATTTCTAAGTGACCCCAAACTTTTGAACGGTAGTGTATATTAAAAATAAT
The DNA here is from genome assembly GCA_023634145.1 of Thymallus thymallus. Taxonomy (NCBI): domain Eukaryota; kingdom Metazoa; phylum Chordata; class Actinopteri; order Salmoniformes; family Salmonidae; genus Thymallus; species Thymallus thymallus. The sequence goes on from CM042392.1 coordinate 35,783,569, forward strand.
TTTCTATTGATGTGTTTTCAAATGTATATAGGCCTAAGTCAGTTCTCTTTTCAAATGTATATAGGCCTAAGTCAGTTCTCTTTTCAAATGTATATAGGCCTAAGTCAGTTCTCTTTTCAAATGTATATAGGCCTAAGTCAGTTCTCTTTTCAAATGTATATAGGCCTAAGTCAGTTCTCTTTTCAAATGTATATAGGCCTTAGTCAATTCTTTTTTTAAATGCATATAGGCTTGACAAATCTCTTTGAATTCAAAAGTAGTATTAAAGGCAGTTGTGGGTCAATTGAATCAAGGCCATGCTGTAAAATGTAATAAAACATGAATCAAGGCCATGCTCTAATTAAGCAATAATACACGAGGGGGTGTGGTACATGTCCAATATACCACGGCTAAGGGCTGTATCCGGGCACGACGCATCGCGGAGGAGCCTTATTGCTATTATAAACTGGTTACCAACGTAGTTAGAGCAGTAAAAATAAATGCTTTGTCACACCCTTGGTATACGGTCTGATATACCACGGCTGTCAGCCAATCAGCTTTCAGGGCTCGAACCACCAAGTTTATAAAATGTATTATAGACTGTGTCGTTCAAGCCCTGAATGCTGATTGGCAGAAAGCCGTGGTATATCAGACTCGTATACCACGGGTATGACAAAAAACATGTATTTTTACTGTTCTAATTAGTTTTGTAACCAGTTTATAATAGTAAAAAGACACCTTTGGGGTTTGTGGTATATTGTCAATATCTAGGCACTCCACGTTGCGTCGTGCTTATGAACAGCCCTTAGCTGTACTATATTGGCCATATACTTGATTCAAGACCATGCTCAAAAAATGTAATACAGCTTCAATCACACAGATTGCTAAATAGTTGGGACGAGATTTTCAATGTACCGATTCCATGGTACATGGTTTATGAACTGATACACAAAGCGACACCGGATTCAAATTATTATTTAAAATTCTTGTAAACAATGTTATATATATGGGGGATACAACCATCCAAGCTCAACAGATTGTGCTGCAAAGAGACCGAATCATTAGATCATAAAGAAAAAAGGATATATATACTGTGCATTCAGAAAGTATTCAGACCCCTTGACTTTTTCCACATTTTGTTAGTTTACAGTATTATTCTAAAGTGGATTACATAGTTTTTTTCCCTCATCAATCAACACACAATATAATGATACAATACCCCATAATGACACAATACCCCATAATGACACAATACCCCATAATGACACAATACCCCATAATGATACAATACCCCATAATGACACAATACCCCATAATGACACAATACCCCATAATGATACAATACCCCATAATGACACAATACCCCATAATGATACAATACCCCATAATGATACAATACCCCATAATGACCCAATACCCCATAATGACCCAATACCCCATAATGACACAATACCCCATAATGACCCAATACCCCATAATGACACAATACTCCATAATGACACAATACCCCATAATGACACAATACCCCATAATGACACAATACCCCATAATGACACAATACCCCATAATGATACAATACCCCATAATGACACAATACCCCATAATGACACAATACCCCATAATGATACAATACCCCATAATGACACAATACCCCATAATGATACAATACCCCATAATGACACAATACCCCATAATGATACAATACCCCATAATGACCCAATACCCCATAATGATACAATACCCCATAATGACACAATACCCCATAATGATACAATACCCCATAATGACCCAATACCCCATAATGACCCAATACCCCATAATGACCCAATACCCCATAATGACACAATACCCCATAATGACAAAATACTCCATAATGACACAATACCCCATAATGACCCAATACCCAATAATGACACAATACCCCATAATGACACAATACCCCATAATGACAAAATACTCCATAATGACACAATACCCCATAATGACACAATACCCCATAATGACCCAATACCCCATAATGACACAATACCCCATAATGACACAATACCCCATAATGACCCAATACCCCATAATGACACAATACCCCATAATGATACAATACCCCATAATGACCCAATACCCCATAATGACCCAATACCCCATAATGACACAATACCCCATAATGACCCAAATAACCCATAATGACACAATACCCCATAATGACACAATACCCCATATTGATTGTATTTGTGGAGTTTCTCCCATTCTTCTCTGCAGATCCTCTCAAGCTCTGTCAGGTTGGATGGGGAGCGTTGCTGCACAGCTATTTTCAGGTCTCTCCAGAGATGTTAGATCAAGGATCTCTCTGTACTTTGCTCCGTTTATCTTTCTCTCGATCCTGACTAGTCTCCCAGTCCCTGCTGCTGAAGTTTGATAGATGTGACGCTTGGCATTCAGGCCAAAGAGTTCAATCTTGGTTACATCAGACCAGAGAATCTTGTTTCTCATGGTCTGAGAATCTTTAGGTGACTTTTGGCAAACTCCAAGCTGGCTGTCATGTTGCTTTTACTGAGGAGTGGCTTCCGTCTGGCCACTCTACCATACAGGCCTTATTGGTGGAGCGCTGCAGAGATGGTTGTCCTTCTGGAAGGTTTTCCCATCTCCACAGAGGAACTCTGGAGCTCTATCAGAGTGACCATCTGATTTTTGGCAACCTCCCTGACCAAGACGCTTCTCCCCTGATTGCTCAGTTTGGCCGGGCGGCTAGCTCTAGGAAGAGTCTTGGTGGTTCCAAACTTCTTCCATTTAAGAATGGAGGCCACTGTGTTCTTGGGGACCTTCAATGCTACAGAAATGTTTTGGTACCCTTCCCCAGATCTGTGCCTCGACACAATCCTGTCTCTGAGCTCTACGGACAATTCCTTTGACCTCATGGCTTGGTTTTTGCTCTGACATGCACTGTCAACTGTGGGACCTTATATAGACAGGTGTGTGTCTTTCCAAATCATGTCCAATCAATTGAATTTACCACAGGTGGACTACAATCAAGTTGTAGAAACATCTCAAGGATTATCAATGGAAACAGGATGCACCTGATCTCAATTTGGAGTCTCATAGCAAAAGGTCTGAATACTTATGTAAATAAGGTATTTCTGTTTTTTATTTATAAATTAGCAAAAATGTAAAAAAAAAAAATGTATGGGGTATTGTGTCATTATGGGGTATTGTGTCATTGTGGGGTATTGTGTCATTATGGTTTATTGTGTCATTATGGGGTATTGTGTCATTATGGGGTATTGTGTCATTATGGGGTATTGTGTCATTATGGGGTATTGGGTCATTATGGGGTATTGGGTCATTATGGGGTATTGGGTCATTATGGGGTATTGGGTCATTATGGGGTATTGGGTCATTATGGGGTATTGTGTGTAGATTGATGAGGGGGAAAAAACATGTAATCAATTTTAGAATAAGGCTGTTTTGAATTGGGGTGTTGAATGGTTGAATGGTTGGTATGTTCTCACCTCTGACAATATGAAGCTGCTGAACCATCTCCTCCCTGTAGGACAGCTCCCTTTTCATCTGATCATGGAAATTATCTGAGGAGCAATTACAATAGCGATATAATCATGTTTAGTATAGCCTTTAAACTACTATTTTAACATGGTAGCCTATACACTCTGGCATCCTACTCGGGCAAAATTGAATAAAGCCTCCTAAATCATTAAGCGCACAAACAAATAGCCATATGAATTGGATAGAAAAATAAATGACAATCGAACCATGCAATAAATAAATGACATGCACCAACACATATAACGCAGTGAAAACCATACCGACGTGTGTTTGTTCAGCGGTGAACACGCTGGTCACGACAAGCCTGCTATTAAGATAAACACTCATTCTCTAAGTCCTTGAATCGAAAACTGAAATTTGATCAGATGAACATTGAATTATACTTTTTAAATGTTGGAATTCTCGTTCCAATGTCTTCCTTAGCTCCACTTGCTCAACGAGCTGTCTCTGCAATTCCTCTGTAGAAAATGAATGGACAAATGTGTTAAAAAAATAATAATAATTATATGGGGTGAAAATGGCTGCGGGGTATAGGCTAAATGGTAGGCTAAACCACGTTAAACGATTCATGTTAAGCGATTGGTAAAAGGCCTAGGGTGAAAGACATTCTATTCTGTAGGGATCATGAAGCCATCATTTAGGGATCATTCCAATTATTAAAGAAAGGCTATAATAAACAATATACTTATTTTTAAAAAATAGGCTAACATTTATAAATAGCAATGTAATAATAATAATACTAATAGTTGCTGTACGGTGTTACCTTTTGCCAGTTTTTCTATATCTTTTTGATTTTGTAATACTCTGTTAACGTTGTGCGTTGCCTCGCCTGAAAACATTTATACAATTATAAAATATACAAAATGAGTCAATAAAATAGAAGCTGAGTTATTTTTATACCAAAGGTTCTGACAGAAAATGTAAAATAGCCTATTATCGATTGAGAAGCGCAGCACTTGAACTAACCCTCATTCAGTTCTCCTCTCGGGCTCTCCTCACTGCTTTGGTCTTTGTAATACTTCGTTTCAACCTCCTCAACTGTCGAAGATGGCTCCTCTCTACTGACGCTGTCATCTAAATAAACAACAAATACATCGAATGGAAATCAATGAGGCTCGTTCCTTTTCACGAAATGTATTTTATTATAACATTTTAACAGAACAACATCCAACCATTCGATTCCACAGTGTCGTTCTGGTAATTCGTTGCTGAACCAAAAGCATGTGGGCTGCTCCTTTGTTGCATATCACTCCTGTCCGGTGAATACATCTAGATAAAACGGACATGATAATGAAGATAATTGGTAAATTGCATTCAATCATGCTCTCTGACAGTTAGGACAAAAGTTGTATTTTAACGGCCTTTGATTCTCTGCTATTAACACAGACAAAACAAACGTGTGCGTTAAATGAAAAATAAGCCCAATGTTTGCGGGAAAGCAAGAGGATGACGACTTTTGGATTAGTAAATTAATTAACGGTGGACTATTGTTACTTCAATTCCTATCTTCCTTAGTATGTAGGACATGTAATATAAGGAGTGGGCCCATATCAATCACTCACTTCAACAAAAGATGCGGTCTTGCTTTCCGGCTGCTGCTTGCCCTGTCTCTCTCTATCTGAAGACAATGTCACGTGTAGAGGTAGGTTCATTCTCTGTGAGTCGACCACAGCGGCCTGCTCTGGCTTCGATTTGGATTCTGGGCAGTTTGATGAAGCACCGTGTGCCAAGTTTAGAACAGGGACAGGGGGGCTCTTGCGGACTTCAATGGTGTGCGGAAGTGACTCTTCATCCTCTTGTGACTTATTGGTTTCCACATCCACATCCGTCTCACCCACGCTGTCCACGCTCCCGGGGGACACGGACCAGTAACTCGAGCTCTCGCTCAGGAAATCCGGTGACATGTAGCCAGCTCGAGCCCCGTTGTACGATCCCCGGTTACCGTAAAGTTTGGCTATACTCTCCACGTCTTTGATGACGGGTCTGAATGCAGAGACGTAGCTCATCTTCCGAGGTAGAACTGGCCTTATACAATCCATTGGCCTCGCCTCATCCCCAAACTTGTCGTCCTCCTTCCGAGTGGACTGTGTACTAGAGCACTGGTCACTGTCCATCAGACTGTCCCGCGGAGTGTTACTTCTGTCACTCTGCTCGGATGCGTCCAGCTCACTCTGTCTGGCGCACAGGAGCTCCAAGTGCGGTTTGGGCTGGGCCTGGGGGTGGGGGTAGGGCTGCATGGTGAGGCCACCTGCAGTAGGCCAGAACATGGGGAAAGAGTGGTAGGCGCTGTCCTTCGTGCTAGGCCAGGAGAAGACCCCTGAGAGGTGCGCTTTGTTCTGCTCTCCTCCCGTCACACCACCATCATCCTTTTTCTGACACAACCCGAATGCCGGGAACCCGTAGGGATGTGGGTAAAGCGGCGGAGGGATCTTCACATTCTGCAGCATACCGAAGCTCTTGCTGGGCACCGGGATAACCGGATAGCTGCGCGTGGTACTCGTCATACTCCCCATACCTCCCCGGTTGTCGTCGCAGCGGAGGATTTTAGTGGGAGTCTCCGGTGAGTCTCTCCGGGGGAGGTTGCTAGGTCCTTGATGTGGTTTCAATGGAAAGGAACGCTCAGACCCGTGACCGTGCACGGGCAGCGTCCTCTTCCGGCTGCCCCCGTTGAACATGGCCTTCACGTCCTCCCATGCATGTGCCACGTCGTCAGGTGAGCCTTTGTCAGTCAGTTTGAGGTGTCTCCTCCAGGAGTTAAAGTTAGCTGCGTCTGGCTGGGTGTACTTTGACTCTGGTGTACGGTGAGAGTGGAATATGAACTTGTTTGGAGAAAAATACATATTGCAGAAGGAGCACTTGATGCACTTAGCTCGGGAGCTGTTGTACCTGGCTGGTATAAAGTTACCACGGCTCCCCCACGCACACTCGTGGGACACATCAAACGCGAAGTTTTCCGGTAGTTTTGGAGGGTTGTGAGCTCCTAGAAACGATTTACAAAGCCTCTCGGCCTCGCGCTTTGTAATCATCCCACAGCGCCTGGAGGAGATGGGCATGGCGCCCGCACGCCTCAGAATCTCCAGCTGGACGGGGGTGCACTGCACGCAGGTGATGCCCAGCGCCACGCGCCGGTTGTGGATCTCGTTGTAGCTGTAGTTCTTCAGCAGGGTGTTGGAGATCTGCGCCAGGCACAGTCTCTCCTGGCCATCGAGCACCAGGCAGACTATGGGTATTCCATACAGGGCGGTCTCGCTGACCTGGTTGGGTTTCAGGTTGGGGTTGAATGTTGGGAGGTCCTGTTTGGAGCTCGGCGGAGAAGAGCTGGAGTCCCGTCCCGCAGGTAGCAGACTAGGATTAGACTCCATTACTGGAAGCCTGCAGAAAAACAAAAAAAAAATATTATTATTATCATGAATTCGTTTTTCATTTATTTTCTTGTTTCCTTTCGTTTTTACCAATACTACTTATACGAACATTTACAATTATTTTAAAACAATCCGTATCCTCTTTCCAGTTTCCAGAAATAGCATTGTTATAACATTGATTAGTCTACAATAACAGAAAATAGTCCTAATAAAAGTATATACTGTAGACATAATAATAGTCATCATAAAAATAATAAAATAGAACTATATTGCTTAAATAGCCCATAATAACAATAAGTAAAAAGTATAGTAAAATGAATTATATGTATGCTTTGTAAAAGCTAATACTTTCACGAGAAACGCTTGGTGGTTTCTCAGGATTTTGTAAAAGCCTATTTTCCAAATCAGATCTAATGCTATATTGCCGCCTACACCAGTCATTAACGTGATGAGAGCTGACTTAGCCGGGCCCGGAGCTTACCTTAGCCGGGCCGAGAGCTGAGGAGTAGGGCTGAACAGGGCCAGCTAAGAGGCTAACACGATACGGAACAGAAGGAAAATACACATTTAGCCATGCCAAGCAGCTTAACCAGGAGGATTGAACCTGTAAGCAGCTTTATAGGTCTTGGATCGGTTAAGATAACAGAGCCACTAAAATAGGTACATTTAAGACGTTTCAAGAACATATTCGTTTTTTGTTTTTCGATTAAGTGACATGTGAGATGATTGTTTAATTCCTCATCAAATAAATATTGCAATTGACACTATCTAATTTTAAAAAGTATAGCCTATAAGCCATCAATGAGCACGCAATCAATATGAATATTGCTGATTGGTAAACAGCAAGTCAATCGATTGTAGTATTATATTTGGAATTTTTCAAGATTCTTGCATTTTTTTTATTTAACCAGGGAAGTCGGTTAAGAACAAATTATTATTTACAATGACGGCCTACATTGTTCTACAGGGTCAGCCATAGTAGTGCAGTGGCCCTGGAGCAAATTAGGGTTAAGGTTTCACACCTTGTCGGCTTGTGTATTCGAACCAGCGACCTTTCGGTTACTGGCCCAACGCTCTAACCACTAGGCTAAATGGCTGTGAATGTAATTGGCTCTGAATGTACCCGAATGCATTAGGAAATCAATTGCACAACAAGGTAAAAAGGACATGCCACGTTAATCTTTTCTCATAGCAAAGCTTACCTTTATGTACGGTGCGAACCCTTCTTCGTTGTGTCAGCAACAAAACAAAACCTGTGATCAAGTATTGTAATTTGGTAAAGAGCAGCGTTCACTCGCCCGATGGTTTGAGCAAAATAAGATCAACACCGAATTTTGCCGGAAGGTCCAATAATAATGATGTCTACCTGCCACTGACTGCTCTTGCATCCCTCACTCGAGCTCGACTCTTGCGCTGTGTGTGCGTTCGGTGTGTGTGCCGTGCGTAAAGAGAGTGTCCACTAGGTAGAGCAGCCAGCCCACTCCAAAGAAATTCCCCGCGACGCCCTCAACACCATCAAGTGACAGCTGAAATAATGGCAAGGCACTCCCACTTAGTGCCAGCATCTTTACATTAACCATTTGCCTTCGGGATCAATGGAAAATATCAGCTCTCTTATAGGCCTGAGGACAATTAAATGTGGCACTGAATGCTTTTCCATAAAAATTTAAGGAGAGAGAGAGAGATAATACAGAAAGACAGACTGTAGGGTTTACACATTGATTGCAATTGACTTATTGGCTTCCAACATTTATTCCAAGGTTAGTGGCACTAAATGATTGATTGTCTCTTAGTAATATACCTTGCTTCACATGATCTTCTTCACCAGGAGGTAACTGTCTAATATTTAAGCAACAGTCTATGGAAGTGTATGTGTAGGCTAATGTCTGAGGACTATCGTGTCCTATTCATTATTTAAACTGTTTCTGGTGCGATCAGTTACAGGCATTTCTCCCTTGCAGTCTGTGTTAAAACTGACAGGCAATATACATAATAATGGAAAATGTATTAGCCTATCATTATCAATAGGAAGAAATAAACTAATCAAAGAGCTAAGCAACTCTTAAGATAATTGCTATTGAAAACAAATTATTTCTTTATGAACAAGACCTCTGCCATTTCATATAGATTTTCTCAAATAGGCCTATTCACATTCATAGACATTGTACATTGTAGGCCTATAGACTATGGAATGCCGTTTGGGTCTTTGCGTGTCAAAAAATATACTGTAAAAAACACAAAACTAAACAAAAAGTCTGCAAGCAAGCGCACACACCAGCCACGATGTATTTAACATGTTTTTAATGTAACCTTTATTTAACTAGGCAAGTCAGTTAAGAAAAAAATCTTATATACAATGACAGCCTACACCGGACAAACTCGGACCACTTGTGCGCCGCCCTATGGGACTTCCAATCACTGCCGGTTGTGATACAGTCTGGATTCGAACCAGGTTGTCTGTAGTGAAGCCTCTAGCACTGAGAGCCCCGTATTATTCTAATGTTGCATTGTTGATAATCCATTATTTTTTTTCGACCAAATGGGAAAACCTCGGTTTGAGCATTTTGAAATAAGATCAGGATCAAATTAACATGATAAAAGAAAAAGGTTAGCTAGGTATTCTCCCCAACATATGACCATCACAGAGGCAGGCTTAGCAATGATTTATGAATCCTTAGTATTAGCTAGGCAGCCACTTGTTGTCCTACTGAAATCGACCTTCAGTCCATGAAAATAACTAGCTAGCTACTAAATAAGGAGCGAGACAACCAGCATCATAGCATGCATATGAGTAAATGGCTTTAATAAACGTGTTAAATTATTATGTGAAGTGCAGTCATATTCAGGTCCTGGTTGGTCAACAAGTTCATCTGACGTGTCGCACAGTGTTATTTGATGCATCAAATAGTGTTATTTTACGTGTATCTTTTTGACATGCAAAGACCCCAAAAAACGTTCCATAACAGACAGATCGCGTGCATGTTTATAGTATCCATGTATTTTTTTGACGTGCTACCCGGTGTTCTAACAGCAATTAATCATAGTGCCCTCATTAAATGGTTCTGAATACTTTACCCAATCATAGGGAGTTAATGACGACAACACAACACAACCCACCTTGAGCTGTTGCTACAGCTATCAAATACATAATTCACCCAAATAAAATATGCATTGTTATTTAAATGAGATGTGTTCTGGGATTTGGCATGTGGTAAAGACAGACTGGCAGCGAAGACACATTGATGGTGAATGAGGGTTGAGATGATTATATGGGGTACAGGCCGTATGTTGAGTTCCCACGGACTCTCTCTCCCTACAGCTCAGCAGCCTCCAGACGTGAGTCCTGACAACGACCGGCTGTTCAAGAGGTCGTTCAATCAATAGTCAGCAATAATGTCACCTTTCACGCATATTATAAGCAAAATATAACACATTTCCCCCAATAATTTTCTAAGATTTCTACAGACAAATAATACAAATTGGATAAATAATTTTTTTTTTTATTTGGGTAATTTGGCTAACCACATCAGACCTTTACCCAAAATAAGGTGTAAATGAAATATGTTTTTTCCTCTAAACATTGACAATGAATTGTAGCCTAAATGTTTTCATGTCGTTCGACTTTACCAAAGTAGTCTGTTTAGCGCATGCGTGTTACGGTGTTTGCTCCTGCCGTTTAAAGCTCGCACGCGCACTGACCATAGGCCAGTCCACTGTAATATTGATGGGGTTGTGTAACCTGATAGGTCCCTGTGCACAGTCCTATATCGACTTTCACGACCATGATACTTTCCTCCTCTTCAACAACAATAATTCAAATTTTGTACTGTAATTATTCATCGCTTTAAATTATTCAGAGAGCAAGGTGGATGCCACACTGTCAGCCATTATCTTGTAGGCTCAGAATGAACTCGTGATGGTGTTTAAGGGTGCGTTCGTAAATTCACTCTGGCTATCTACTCCTATTTCAGAGCACTCTCCTCTGAGTGTGCCAGAGCGCAGAATAACTGAGGAATTTACGAACGTTCAACACCCCTTGAATATGTCCGGTGTCAGTAAACGTTGGCAAAAAAAAGCGTAATTGAATAGTTGCCAGCAGCACAGTTAGTCACCAACGCTCTGGATAACATGAACACAGCCTAACCAGCTCTGCTAGGGCGAGTAAATGGTCAGTGAGGTGTTCTCTCATTTCTGTCTGGAAGTAGCTAGCCAACGTTAGCCAGTTAGCTTGGGTGCTTGACTGCCGTTGAGGCCAGAACGCTCAGATCAACCCTTCTCTTCGGCCAGAGCACACTCTGAGCGCAGTGTGGCACTCCAGAATGAATTTATGAACACACCCTAAATGTAGCTTTAGTTTAGCACAGCTAGGCCTATACATATACTAGATCAGCTCGTTCTAACCTTTTAATCTGAACAAAGTATATTTCTATTTTTTGTTTTGATGCTTTTTGTCATATATTAACTACCAGCTGTCACAGATGGATATTAACTTGGTCCACATGTAGCCTAGAGAATAAACTGCACCGGAATACCTGACTTGTTGAAACGAATTTAGCTTTTAAATATAGCTATGCAAAATTTGACACCGAAGAACTGTGAATGAATATAGTCTAAATTATAAGACTATATTTGTAAATGCCTGATCAAAAATCATTGTTAAATAATACATTGAGATTTAAATTATCATAAAATTATGATATTACCAAAATCAGTCATTTGAAGGACACAATCTTGATGTCCTGTAAAATGGCACCATAATAAAATAAATGTATCCAACGTATAAACTGTTCATATGCTATACAAATAAGTAGACTGTATTTTACCATATTGCCCTTTGTACCATTTTATGTGCTGCTACCATGTTGTGCTGCTACCATGTTGTGTTGCTACCATGTTGTGTTGCTACCATGTTGTGTTGCTGCCATGTTGTGCTGCTACCATGTTGTGCTGCTACCATGTTGTGTTGCTACCATGTTGTGTTGCTACCATGTTGTGTTGCTGCCATGTTTTGTTTCTACCATGTTGTGTTGCTGCCATGTTGTGTTGCTACCATGTTGTGTTGCTACCATGTTGTGTTGCTGCCATGTTGTGTTGCTATCATGTTGCGTTGCTGCCATGTTTTGTTTCTACCATGTTGTGTTGCTGCCATGTTGTGTTGCTACCATGTTGTGTTGCTACCATGTTGTGTTGCTACCATGTTGTGTTGCTGCCATGTTTTGTTTCTACCATGTTGTGTTGCTGCCATGTTGTGTTGCTACCATGTTTTGTTTCTACCATGTTGTGTTGCTACCATGTTGTGTTGCTACCATGTTGTGTTGCTGCCATGTTGCTGCCATGTTGTGTTGCTACCATGTTGTGTTGCTGCCATGTTTTGTTTCTACCATGTTGTGTTGC
>CM042392.1:35800858-35830858 GCA_023634145.1 Thymallus thymallus
AATCCTAGTAACAATTCCCTGTCATAGGTCAGTTAGGATCACCACTTTATTTTAAGAATGTGAAATGTCAGAATAATATTAGAGAGAATGATTTATTTCAGCTTTTATTTCTTTCATCACATTCCCAGTGGGTCAGAAGTTTACATACACTCAATTAGTATTTGGTAGCATTGCCTTTAAACTGTTTAACTTGGGTCAAACGTTTCAGGTAGCCTTCCACAAGCTTCTCACAATAAGTTGGGTGAATTTTGGCCCATTCCTCCTGACAGAACTGGTGTAACTGAGTCAGGTTTGTAGGCCTCCTTGCTCACACACGCTTTATCAGTTCTGCCCACAAATGTTCTATAGGATTGAGGTCAGGGCTTTGTGATGGCCACTCCAATACCTTGACTTTGTTGTCCTTAAGCCATTTTGCCACAACTTTGGAAGTATGCTTGGGGTCATTGTCCATTTGGAAGACCCATTTGCAACCAAGCTTTAACTTCCTGACTGATGTCTTGAGATGTTGCTTCAATATATCCACATAATTTTCCTTCCTCATGATGCCATCTATTTTGTGAAGTGCACCAGCCCCTCCTGCAGCAAAGCACCCCCACAACATGATTCTGCCACCCCCGTGCTTCACGGTTGGGATGGTGTTCTTCGGCTTGCAAGCCTCCCCCTTTTTCCTCCGAACATAACGATGGTCATTACTGCCAATCCACAATCATCTCCTTTGTCTTGATCATGTTGAGGGAGAGGTTGTTGTCCTGGCAACACACGGCCAGGTCTCAGACCTCCTTCTTATAGGCTGTCTCATCGTTGTCAGTGATCAGGCCTCCCACTGTTGTGTCATCAGCAAACTTGATGATGGTGTTGGAGTCGTGCTTGCACTCTTAGCAAAAAGGGTTCCAAAAGGGTTCTCTGGCTGTCCCCATAGGAGAAACCTTTTTGGTTCCAGGTAGAACCCTTTTTGGTTTCAGGTAGAACCCTTTTGAGTTCAGGGTTATCCTATGGGGACAGCCAAATAACCATTTTAGGTTCTAGATAGCACCTTTTATTCTAAGAGTGTGGCCATGCAGTCATGAGTGATCAGGGAGTACAGGAGGGGACTGAGCACACATCCCTGAGGGGCCCCCGTGTTGAGGATCAACGTGGCGGATGTGTTGTCACCTACCCTCACCACCTGGGGGGCGGCTCGTCAGAAAGTCCAGGATCCACTTGCAGAGGAAGGTGTTTAGTCCCAGGGTCTTTAGTGATGAGCTTTGAGGGCACTATGGTGTTGAACACTGAGCTGTAGTCAATGAATAGCATTCTCATATAGGTGTTCCTTTTGTCCAGGTGGGAAAGGGCAGTGTTGAGTGCAATAGAGATTGCATCATCTGTGGATCTGATGGGGTGGTATGCAAATTGGAGTGGGTCTAGGGTTTCTGGGATAATGGTTGTGATGTGAGCCATGGCCAGCCTTTCAAAGCATGTGTTTGGTATAAATGACTCCAGAGTTAGAGAAAGATTGCTGCGAGAGAAAGTTACATTTGGACAGTAAAAATATGTCAGGCGAATGAGCTGGCACAATTACATATTAAAACCTTTAGCTCCACACCAACAAGCACTGCTATGTGTAAGGATCTATCTTCAGAGAGGTCTTTTCAGGGTTAGTGTCCAGAGATGGAATACTCTATGTTCAATTTGGTCCCGGACTGGTGCCGGAGCAGTCCGCTCCACCGGTGTCCAATCCGGGACCGGTCATCAGCCCCGCTCCAGTGCCAGAGCAGTCCGGTCTACAGGTGTCCAGTCTGGGACCGGTCGTCATCCTCGATCCAGTGCCGGAGCAGTCCGCTCCACCGGTGTCCAATCCGGGAAAGGGCTACAGCCCTGCTCCTGACCCGGGGCCCCGGGAGTCCGCGCCTTGTGGGGAGGGTGGGGTACTGTAAGGATCTATGTTCAGAGAGGTCTCTAGAAACCTTTATGGTTTTCAGGGTTAGTGTCCAGAGACCTTTCTGGAATACTCTATGTTCAGTTAGGGATTGGTCCCCAATTGGAGGCAGCTGGGTTTTTGTGTGTGTTTCCTTTGCTGCACACCGGTTTATGGTTGCATTCTCTTCTTTTGTTGTTTTTGGTATTATTTTTACTGAAATAAAAGGAATGTATTCGCACCACAGCTCTGCGCAGGGGTCCTGTCTAACCACAACCGTGACACTATGGAGGTGGAAAGCGTGTCATGGTTCTGAGGCAGGACCCGAGGTGCTGAGCAGTCGTATATTGACAATCCTTTATTGGAATCAAAGCAAAACAACAATGGTGAGGACGCAACCACGAACTGGTGGTCACATAGCACAAACACACAAAGATCCACATGCAGGTGGGAAAACCATGAACGGAAACAGGATCCCCAATTAGAGACAATGCAGGACAGCTGCCTCTAATTGGGGACCAACAAAAACCAAACATAGACTTACTAGACCTCTCTCCTCTGTCAGGCCCTGACCTTAGCCACCAGACAAACATAGAGATGCCTGGCGGCTTCCCCACAGTCTGGACTTGACAAAGCGCAGCAGTGGATTTTGTAGATAATGACACAAGGGGGCGCTATGAGCAAAGGAGCCACAAGCAATATGATTGTAACAGGTGTGGCACCAGGCAGCAGACCAGAAAGTGTCCTGCCTTTGGGAAATTTTGCTACAAGTGCAATGGGAACAATCTTTTTGGAAAAATGTGTATCACCAGTGATTCGTGCACCACGCAGAGTTCTGGTGCCACTCTATGACCCTCACAGAGAATGCCAAGCCAGTGATTCGTGCAACACGCAGAGTATCAAAAGGGAGCATTTTCAGATTCCTAAGAGGAAGGAGATAGTGTGTGAAAGTTAGTTGAACAAATCGAGACTGCTAAGATTTGGCATGGGTCCTCAGATCCTCAAAAAGTTCTACAGCTGCACCATTGAGAGCATCCTGACTGCTTGCATTACCGCCTGGTATGGCAACTGCTCGGCCTCCGACCGCAAGGCACTACAGAGGGTAGTGCGGACGTTCCAGTACATCACTGGGGCCAAGCTTCCTGCCATCCAGGACCTCTATACCAGGCGGTGTCAGAGGAAGGCTCTAAAAAGACTCCAGCCACCCTAGTCATAGACTGTTCTCTCTGTGGCTGGTGAGGGGAGGACGGCCCACAACATTGGATGGAATGGAGTGGAATGGCCTGAATGTAGTGAATGGAACAGCACCAAACAGATGAAAACCATATGCTTGATCCTATTCCACCCACCACCGTCCTTCCCTCACCAGCCTTATTTACCATTGGTACACACACTTCACCACAGTGATTGTGTTCCCCCTACTCTATATAATATATATGTTTATAGATATGTGTTGTTTATTTGGTGTATTGATGCAGGGCTCATCCCTAAAAGTAGTCTTACTAAATCTTCCATAGTGCCAATGACTCAGATAAACATTGGGAACCACCAAAGTCAAGGTGTCCATCCCCCACTCATTCAAATGTCCCTGCTGCTGTCTCTGGCTCCACCCCCACTCCCGTCCGGCCATCTAGAGGTGTGAAGAGGCCAGCCCAGAAGCGGAGGAGGGTCAACAACAGAGCGGCAACCACAGAGGCAGAGGACCGTTGGCACACTGTGCTAGAAGATGATGTGGAGCCATTACCACCAACACTTCGACCGAAAAGGCAGCCAGGACCTCAGCTGGACATGACTGGAAAGTACACCCCTCTTCTCCTGCCACCAGTGGTGTTCACCTGCCAAAATACATAACGGCAGACATGACTGTGCCTCAGGGCCAAAAGGGCACAGCAGGGAGGCGTTGTTGTACTCTGTGTCACAAGAAACCTCCCATCACCTGTACTACTTGTGCTGTTATCCTCTGCTTCACAGAAGAAAGAGACTCCTATTGGACTTGGCATCAGCAGCTCAGTCTTTTGTAGAGGAATGAGGGTGTGTGTTCTAAATACTGTAATTGTAAATAGTTGTTTTTTTTGTTTGTTATTTTACTTTATGTGTGGTTTGTGATGTTTTCACTTTATAACATTAGATTAGTGTTGGCTGCTAACTTGGCACTTATCTTAAATAGTTCACTTCTGTGTTGGGAGGCATTGGATCAGCATTCTCGTCGGGTCTCCTGTTAGTACCTTTTCTGTAGGGAAGCTAATGATCCATCATGTAGGACATTCCTGGGAGTGTAAACTTGTATTTTTATTACCATAGCATTTTTGTATGTTCTCTATAGTTATACACTTGAAAATGTATCAATTTACCAATTTGGCCACTTGGAGGCCACTTGGGTACATTTGGGCAATCTCGTGAGAGACACCTGGGTGACTTCATACTAAATATTATGTAGCTCCCTCATTCTTCTTAAGGTTTCAGTTTGCAGATACACTGTTGCCCTCTTGTGGACAACATTTAAATTACCTCCAGCATCCTATCTCAATGTATAGTTTTTATTTTTCATGTAAAATAAATTTAAAAAAATTAGAAAATGTATGTTTCTTCTTTGTATTATATTTAACCAGATCTAATGTGTTATATTCTCCTACATTAATTTCACATTTCCACAAACTTCAAAGAGTTTACTTTCAAATGGTATCAATAATATGCATATCCTTGCTTCAGGTCCTGAGCTACAGGCAGTTAGATTTGGGTAATCACTGTCCTGATATCCAGAAGCTCTTTTTGGTCATAAGAGACGGTGGCAGAAACATTATGTACAAAATAACTTACAAATAACGTGAAAAAACACACACAATAGCACAATTGGTTAGAAGCCTGTAAAACGGCGACCATCTCCTCCGGCGCCATTCTATTTAGAATGGATACAAAATATATTGAAAGCAGGTGCTTCAACACAGGGGTGGTTCCTGAGCGAATCCCTTCATGCTTAGGGTCATGTATAAAAATGCTGGACAAGCCATTCTTTTGGCTACCATGGCTATGCCCCCATAGGATGACAACGCCCCCATCCACAGGGCACGAGCAATCACTTACTGATTTGATGAGCATGAAAATGATGTATGAGATATGCCATGGCCGTCGCAGTCATCAGATCTCAACACATTTGAACACTTATGGGAGATTCTGGAGCGGCACCTGAGACAGCGTTTTCAACCCCCATCAACAGAAGAAGAGTAGTGTGGCTTATCTGAGTGATTCCTTTATTTTGGCATCTTCCTGAAGTTAGACAAGCTAGCTACTTTAACTTGATAGCCTGAAATGGCTTCTTGGTAGCTAATTATGAGGTCGGGAGATTGGGACCTATCTGGGCTAGCTAAAGCCAACTTCATAATTGTATTTTTAAACAGGACAAATCTGAGGGGGCATGTGCCCTTGTGTCCCCTATGGGCATGATGCCTTGGCAACAGCAGACAGTTCTTTATGTGAACAGCCAGACAATGAACAGTTCTTTATGTGAACAGCCAGACAATGAACAGTTCTTTATGTGAACAGCCAGACAATGAACAGTTCTTTATGTGAACAGCCAGACAACAGCAGACAGTTCTTTATGTGAACAGCCAGACAATGAACAGTTGTTTATGTGAACAGCCAGACAACAGCAGACAGTTCTTAAATAATACATGTTCCACCACCCTCTCCAAATGAGCAAGACGTATTATATCGTTATGATTACATACATTTGACAGTAGCATTAACACAGACACAGTCATGCTGAATTAAACATAGTGCTCCTGTGATTCCAGAGGACCTAGCTAGTCTTCCTAAATGATCATTCATCATGACGACAGACAGTCACCCCCTAGTTGCTTTAGAGCCCCCAGTGTGCTGTGGAGACATCTTTATGTCTGGGGCAGGGTTGCTGGTTTGATTAGAGCCCTCAGTCTGCTGTGGAGACATCTTTATGTCTGGGGCAGGGTTGCCGGTTTGATTCCTGCATCGGATCACATAACCTGAATAAATACAGTACCAGTCAAAAGTTTGGACACCTACTCATTCCAGGGTTTTTCTTTATTTTTACTATTTTCTACATTGTAGAATAAAAGTGAAGACATCAAAACTATGAAATAACACATATGGATTCATGTAGTAACCAAAAAAGTGTTAAACTAATCAAAAAGGATTTTAGATTTTAGATTCTTCAAAGTAGCCACCCTTTGCCTTGATGACAGCTTTGCACACTCTTGGAATTCTCTCAACCATATTCCTGAGGTAGTCACCTGTAATGCATTTAAATTAACTGGAGCACCTGGTCGAGGCAAATTTATGGTGAAATTATTGTCTTTCCACTTCCGAAATATAGCCCCAACAGTGCTCACTGGAACATTCAGAAGCTTAGAAATGCACCTATAACCAATGCCATCATTATGTTTTGCAACAATTAGGTTGCGAAGGTCTTGAGACAGCTCTTTGCTTTTACCCATCATGAGATGTGTCTTGTGTGACACCTTGGCAATGAGACCTTTTTGTAGGCCATCAGTTGGGACTGAACCAGCTGATATTAATTTGCACTGACAGGGGGCTGGATTGCTTTTTAATTACTGATAGTTTTCAGCTGTTGTCTTGGCTTTCCATGCCTTTTTGAACCTCCCTTTCTTCATGTGTTCAATTCTTTTTCCCTGTGTCATTTCACATTATTACACATAACTTAATTTCTGAACTTATTTGTTTTGGTTTCTTTGTATGTATGGATTACTTGGGTTGTTACCAACATCTGGTGAAACTTTCATGTCAATAGCACCTTTGGAAATATATTTACTGAGAAAAATGGTGACGTGTTCAATACTTATTTCACCCGCTGTGTGTATATATATATATATATATATATATATATATATATATATATATATATATATATATATATATATATATATACAGCGGGTGAAATAAGTAAGTATTGAACACGAACATTTCCAAAGGTGCTATTGACATGCAATTTTCGCCAGATGTTGGTAACAACCCAAGTAATTCATACATACAAAGAAACCAAAACAAATAAATTCAGAAATTAAGTTATGTGTAATAATGTGAAATGACACAGGGAAAAAGTATTGAACACACTTACTGATATTTATTTAATACTTTGTACAAAAGCCTTTGGCTGTGTGTTTGGGATCATTGTCTTGCTGAAATGTCCACCCTTGTTTCATCTTCATCATCCTCTGTAAATGTGCCCATTCATCCTTCCTTCAATTATGTGAAGTTTACCAGTACCATTTGCTGAAAAGCAGCCCCACACCATGATGTTCCCACCTCCAAACTTCACTGTTGGTATGGTGTTTTTAGGGTGATGTGCAGTGCCATTTCTCCTCCAAACATGGTGTGTATTATGACATCCAAACAGTTCAATTTTGCTCTCATCTGACCACACTATATTCTCCCAGTATTTCACTGGCTTTTCCAAATGTTGTGCAGCAAACTTTAAACGAGCTACAGAGGATGTGTCTCTGTCCACGGTCCCTGAGGACTCTAGAGAGGATGCGTCTCTGTCTAGTGTCCAGGAACGACATACTGGTACGCTGATCTGATGACAGCTCTTAGCCAGGATGAGAGAATAGCTGGGGCTGTGTGTGAGAATATTCAAAGAATATTGGCAATAAAAAGAGTTTACACCTTAAAGGACTTTCAAAATATAGAATGTGTCACAGTATGATGCGCTTTGCAAAATGCTCTGACACTTTCTGTATTCACAAAGATCTATGTCTTGAAGACTTGATTGCTAACATGCAAAATATTTTGGGACTGTATCAACAGTGGACTAATGAAACAAATACCACATTTTAGTTTTTGAGTTGAACTGTCCTTGAAGGTGTCGATTTACTTGTCATTCCGTCCTTCTACGTGAGTTCATATGAGTTTGTCATTCCAACCCACATAAGGAACGAGAGAGGGAGAGAGAGGGAGAGAGAGGGAGAGAGAGCCTGTGATGAATTATACATGAAGGGCTAATAATAGTCAAGGAGGTAGTGGTGGTGGTACAGGTCTATTGGCTGGAATCTCTCCCCCTCTCTCTCTCTCTCTCTCTCTCTCCCCCTCTCTCTCTCTCTCTCTCTCTCTCTCTCTCTCTCTAACAAAAGTAAAATTTACAATAAAAATGTTTCAAGTAAACATTACACAATTATAAAGACATTTTAAATGTTATATTATGTGCAAATAGGGAAAATAAATAAACATAAATATGGGTTGTATTTACATGGTGTTTGTTCTTCACTAGTTGCCCTTTTCTTGTGGCAACAGGTCACACATCTTGGGTTTGTTTTCACATTTTTAGTGGATCTGTGTAATCTGAGGAAAATACGTGTCTCTAATATGGTCATACATTTGGCAGGATGTTAGGAAGTGCAGCTCAGTTTCCACCTCATTTTGTGGGCAGTGTGCACATAGCCTGTCCTCTCTTGAAAGCCAGGTCTGCTTTCTCAATAGCAAGGCTATTCTCACTGATTCTGTACATAGTCAAAGCTTTCCTTAAGTTTGAGTAAGTCTCTCTCTCTCTCTCTCTACCTCAATATGTTCTGTTTCAGGCAGCCCCTCCTCTTCCTCCTCCAATCATTCTGCAAGTATAGAGTGCTGTATACTCAATTCATTTACACTCACCAGATACTGTATTGATTGGTAAAAAATACTATAATATGCACAAATATCATACCCCAAGACATGCTAACCACATGCTAACCTCTCACCATTAAAACAACAGGGGAGGTTAACATTAATATAATATCATACCCCAAGACATGCTAACCTCTCACCATTAAAACAACAGGGGAGGTTAGCATTAATATAATATTATACCCCAAGACATGCTAACCTCTCACCATTAAAACAACAGGGGAGGTTAACATTAATATAATATCATACCCCAAGACATGCTAACCTCTCACCATTAAAACAACAGGGGAGGTTAACATTAATATAATATCATACCCCGAGACATGCTAACCTCTCACCATTAAAACAACAGGGGAGGTTAGCATGTCTTGGGGTATGATATTTGTGCGTCTCACTGTATATCACGTCAGGTTTTTCCATAGTAATTACACGTTGGAGAAAGGAGAAGAAGAAGCACATTTGGAGGACCACACAGTTACATCAGTTACATTAAATGCAATTAAAATATTACTCTTTACCTCTTAAATAAAAGGCTAGAGCTGGAATCCCATTAAATTTGGGCTAATTGGGTGAGTTTAATTATCAGCTGAGGCAGGGAGGGGGAAGTTTAGTTTGGGTGAAAGTGACAGAGTACGTCCTGACCTAGATAGTGGGAGAGGAAAGAGAGAATGAGTATGTGTGCGTGTGTCAGAGTAATTTTGTTTCAACAACGACCTTGTCCTGTAACCTCCTCTACTAAGAATAGATGTCCTGTAACCTCCTCTACTAAGAATAGATGTCCTGTAACCTCCTCTACTAAGAATAGATGTCCTGTAACCTCCTCTACTAAGAATAGATGTCCTGTAACCTCCTCTACTAAGAATAGATGTCCTGTAACCTCCTCTACTAAGAATAGATGTCCTGTAACCTCCTCTACTAAGAATAGATGTCCTGTAACCTCCTCTACTAAGAATAGATGTCCTGTAACCTCCTCTACTAAGAATAGATGTTATGTAACCTCCTCTACTAAGAATAGATGTTCTGTAACCTCCTCTACTAAGAATAGATGTCCTGTAACCTCCTCTACTAAGAATAGATGTCCTGTAACCTCCTCTACTAAGAATATATGTTCTGTAACCTCCTCTACTAAGAATAGATGTTCTGTAACCTCCTCTACTAAGAATAGATGTCCTGTAACCTCCTCTACTAAGAATAGATGTTCTGTAACCTCCTCTACTGAGAATAGATGTCCTGTAACCTCCTCTACTAAGAATAGATGTCCTGTAACCTCCTCTACTGAGAATAGATGTGAGTCTCTGATTTCCGTAGTTATCTTCAATAGGACTACCCCATCCCTGCAGGTTCTGTTTAAACAGAGTCTTTAAATGGTGCCTACAGTATCATCATAATATCTTTACTATAGGCACAGTGTCTGGGGTCAAGACAAGCTTACGATGTTATTAAAGAATATTCAGTTGAATATACACTATTGTTATGTTTGTTACAATAGCAGTTATTCAGTCAGTTGGCTCCAGCTAGGATCTGATGCATTGTACCTCTGGTACCTAAATACTCTCTCCGTACATCCACATGTAAGCTGGCCTCCAGCCTATTGGCCTCCCTCAGAGCAGTACAGCCCAGCCTCAGGGCCATGACCGCAGGCAGACAGGCAGCATAGTTCAGGGCAGGGAGGGAGGCAGCCAAAGCCGAGCTGTCTGTGTCTGTCTGTCTGAGAGACTCCTGTGCTTCATTAAGGAACAAAATATACAGTTTCCACCCCATTAGGGATGACTTTAGGAGAGAAACACCATAAGACTTCTTACAAACAACTCACCTCATCAGTAATGCATTGCAATAACCGCCAAGGAGGAGGGGGAAGGAGAGAGACAGGTGGGGGAAGGAGAGAGACAGGTGGGGGAAGGAGAGAGAGAGGTGGGGGAAGGAGAGAGAGAGGTGGGGGAAGGAGAGAGAGAGGTGGGGGAAGGAGAGAGAGAGGTGGGAGAAGGAGAGAGAGAGGTGGGGGAAGGAGAGAGAGAGGTGGGGGAAGGAGAGAGAGAGGTGGGGGAAGGAGAGAGAGAGGTGGGGGAAGGAGAGAGAGAGGTGGGGGAAGGAGAGAGAGAGGTGGGAGAAGGAGAGAGAGAGGTGGGGGAAGGAGAGAGAGAGGTGGGGGAAGGAGAGAGAGAGGTGGGGGAAGGAGAGAGAGAGGTGGGGGAAGGAGAGAGAGAGGTGGGGGAAGGAGAGAGAGAGGTGGGGGAAGGAGAGAGAGAGGTGGGGGAAGGAGAGAGAGAGGTGGGGGAAGGAGAGAGAGAGGTGGGGGAAGGAAAGAGAGAGGTGGGGGAAGGAGAGAGAGAGGTGGGGGAAGGAGAGAGAGAAGTGGGGGAAGGAGAGAGAGAGGTGGGGGAAGGAGAGAGAGAGGTGGGGGAAGGAGAGAGAGAGGTGGGGGAAGGAGAGAGAGAGGTGGGGGAAGGAGAGAGAGAGGTGGGGGAAGGAGAGAGAGAGGTGGGAGAAGGAGAGAGAGAGGTGGGGGAAGGAGAGAGAGAGGTGGGGGAAGGAGAGAGAGAGGTGGGGGAAGGAGAGAGAGAGGTGGGGGAAGGAAAGAGAGAGGTGGGGGAAGGAGAGAGAGAGGTGGGGGAAGGAGAGAGAGAGGTGGGGGAAGGAGAGAGAGGTGGGGGAAGGAGAGAGAGAGGTGGGGGAAGGAGAGAGAGAGGTGGGGGAAGGAGAGAGAGAGGTGGGGGAAGGAGAGAGAGAGGTGGGGGAAGGAGAGAGAGAGGTGGGGGAAGGAGAGAGAGAGGTGGGGAAGGAGAGAGAGAGGTGGGGGAAGGAAAGAGAGAGGTGGGGGACCAAACAGCATCAGCTTGTATACAATATCTTTACAGAAGAGTGAAAAGCAGGAAAATCATTAAAACAATACAATGTGGTCCAGATTAACCAAATGCTTGGAAATGTATCATATATTAGCAGAATAGGAAGAATGATTCTATTCCATCGAATGGTATGTGATTTACCACAGGGAGTAAGGGGCTTCTTGATTTACCACAGGGAGTAAGGGGCTTCTTGATTTACCACAGGGAGTAAGGGGCTTCTTGATTTACCACAGGGAGTAAGGGGCTTCTTGAGCATCTCCTCATCTCTTCATCTCTACATTGGGGTGCCACTGCAGTCACAACAGCCACATAGTCACTACAGCCACATAGTCACTACAGCCACATAGTCACTACAGCCACATAGTCACTACAGCCACATAGTCACTACAGCCACATAGTCACTACAGCCACATAGTCACTACAGCCACATAGTCACTACAGCCACATAGTCACTACAGCAGTAGACTTGCAGTAGACTGAAGGATGTTTAGTGTTTCCTTGAAGTAGCCTGAAGGATGTTCAGTGTTTCCTTGCAGTAGCCTTGCAATAGCCTATAGGATGTTCAGTGTTCCCTTGCAGTAGCCTTGCAGTAGCCTGAAGGATGTTTAGTGTTTCCTTGAAGTAGCCTGAATGATGTTCAGTGTTTCCTTGCAGTAGCCTGAAGGATGTTCAGTGTTTATTTGCAGTAGCATGAAGGATGTTCAGTGTAGTAGCCTGAAGGATGTTCAGTGTAGTAGCCTGAAGGATGTTCAGTGTAGTAGCCTGAAAGATGTTCAGTGTTTCCTTGCAGTTCCCTTAAGGATGTTCAGTGTTTCCTTGCAGTAGCCTGAATGGTGTTCAGTATTTCTTTGCAGTAGCCTGAAGGATGTTCAGTGTTTCCT
Organism: Thymallus thymallus; assembly: GCA_023634145.1. NCBI lineage: Eukaryota > Metazoa > Chordata > Actinopteri > Salmoniformes > Salmonidae > Thymallus > Thymallus thymallus. The sequence continues at coordinate 35,813,128 of CM042392.1, forward strand.
TTCAGTAGCCTGAATGATGTTCAGTGTAGTAGCCTGAAGGATGTTCAGTGTAGTATCCTGAAATATGTTCAGTGTTTCCTTGCAGTTCCCTGAAGGATGTTCAGTGTTTCCTTGCAGTAGCCTGAATGATGTTCAGTGTAGTAGCCTGAAGGATGTTTAGTGTTTCCTTGCAGTAGCCTGAAGGATGTTCAGTGTAGTAGTCTGATAGATGTTCAGTGGTTCCTTGCAGTAGCCTGAAGGATGTTCAGTGTAGTAGCCTGAAGGATGCTCAGTGTTTCCTTGCAGTAGCCTGAAGGATGTTCAGTGTTTCCTTGCAGTAGCCTGAAGGATGTTCAGTGTAGTAGTCTGAAGGATGTTCAGTGTTTCCTTGCAGTAGCCTAAAGGATGTTCAGTGTAGTAGCCTGAAGGATGTTCAGTGTTTCCTTGCAGTAGCCTAAAGGATGTTCAGTGTAGTAGCCTAAAGGATGTTCAGTGTAGTAGCCTAAAGGATGTTCAGTGTAGTAGCCTAAAGGATGTTCAGTGTAGTAGCCTAAAGGATGTTCAGTGTAGTAGCCTGAAGGATGTTCAGTGTAGTAGCCTGAAGGATGTTCAGTGTAGTAGCCTGAAGGATGTTCAGTGTAGTAGCCTGAAGGATGTTCAGTGTAGTAGCCTAAAGGATGTTCAGTGTAGTAGCCTAAAGGATGTTCAGTGTAGTAGCCTGAAGGATGTTCAGTGTAGTAGCCTAAAGGATGTTCAGTGTAGTAGCCTGAAGGATGTTCAGTGTTTGAGAGAAGCAGAATAAAGAGAATAAATAGAAAGTGGTATAATAAACATGACTATGTCCCAAATGGCACGCTATTCCCTATAGTGCACTACTTTGGGACGCGCCCACTATCATTTCATGATCACCAGGAGGACTATTACCACACTATCTAACAATGTGTTGTTAAGATCATTTACATAATCTACATAATGAAAGTACATAACAACTGTTAGTCTTCTGGACCAGGAGGGAAGAGTAGGAGGAGAGGAGGAGTACGAGGAGGAGGAGAGGAGGAGGATGAGGAGGAGGAGAGGAGGAGGAGAGGAGGAGGACGAGGAGGAGGAGAGGAGGAGGAGGAGAGGAGGAGGATGAGGAGGAGGAGAGGAGGAGGATGGGGAGGAGGAGAGGAGGAGGACGAGGAGGAGGAGAGGAGGAGGACGAGGAGGAGGAGAGGAGGAGGACGAGGAGGAGGAGAGGAGGAGGACGAGGAGGAGGAGAGGAGGAGGATGAGGAGGAGGAGAGGAGGAGGACGAGGAGGAGGACGAGGAGGAGGACGAGGAGGAGGAGAGGAGGAGGATGAGGAGGAGGAGAGGAGGAGGACGGGCAGGAGGAGAGGAGGAGGACGAGGAGGAGGACGAGGAGGAGGACGAGGAGGAGGACGAGGAGGAGGAGAGGAGGAGGATGAGGAGGAGGAGAGGAGGAGGAGAGGAGGAGAGAGAGGAGGAGGATGAGGAGGAGGAGAGGAGGAGGAGAGGAGGTGGAGAAGAGGAGGACGAGGAGGAGGAGAGGAGGAGGATGAGGAGGAGGAGAGGAGGAGGAGAGGAGGAGGATGAGGAGGAGGAGAGGAGGAGGACGAGGAGGAGGAGAGGAGGAGGATGAGGAGGAGGACGAGGAGGAGGAGAGGAGGAGGAGAGGAGGACGAGGAGGACGAGGAGGAGGAGAGGAGGAGAATGAGGAGGAGGAGAGGAGGAGGACGAGGAGGAGGATGAGGAGGAGGAGAGGAGGAGGAGGATGAGGAGGAGGAGAGGAGGATGATGAGGAGAAGGACAGGAGGAGGATGAAGAGGAGGAGAGGAGGAGGAGGATGAGGAGGAGGATGAGGAGGAGGATGAGGAGGAGGAGAGGAGGAGGACGAGGAGGAGGAGAGGAGGAGGATGAGGAGGAGGATGAGGAGGAGGATGAGGAGGAGGACGAGGAGGAGGAGAGGAGGAGGACGAGGAGGAGGACGAGGAGGAGGAGAGGAGGAGGATGAGGAGGAGGAGAGGAGGAGGACGGGGAGGAGGAGAGGAGGAGGACGAGGACGAGGAGAGGAGGAGGAGAGGAGGAGGAGAGGAGGAGGATGAGGAGGAGGAGAGGAGGAGGAGAGGAGGAGGACGAGGAGGAGGAGAGGAGGAGGAGAGGAGGAGGAGAGGAGGAGGATGGGGAGGAGGAGAGGAGGAGGACGAGGAGGAGGAGAGGAGGAGGATGAGGAGGAGGAGAGGAGGAGGAGAGGAGGACGAGGACGAGGAGGACGAGGAGGGGGAGAGGAGGAGAATGAGGAGTAGAGGAGGAGGACGAGGAGGAGGATGAGGAGGAGGAGAGGAGGAGGATGAGGAGGAGAGGAGGAGGATGAGGAGAAGGACAGGAGGAGGATGAAGAGGAGGAGAGGAGGAGGAGGATGAGGAGGAGGACGAGGAGGAGGAGAGGAGGAGGAGAGGAGGACGAGGACGAGGAGGACGAGGAGTAGGAGAGGAGGAGAATGAGGAGGAGGAGAGGAGGAGGACGAGGAGGAGGATGAGGAGGAGGAGAGGAGGAGGATGAGGAGGAGGAGAGGAGGAGGATGAGGAGAAGGACAGGAGGAGGATGAAGAGGAGGAGAGGAGGAGGAGGATGAGGAGGAGGATGAGGAGGAGGAGAGGAGGAGGACGAGGAGGAGGAGAGGAGGAGGATGAGGAGGAGGATGAGGAGGAGGAGAGGAGGAGGACGAGGAGGAGGAGAGGAGGAGGATGAGGAGGAGGATGAGGAGGAGGACGAGGAGGAGGAGAGGAGGAGGACGAGGAGGAGGAGAGGAGGAAGATGAGGAGGAGGAGAGGAGGAGGATGAGGAGGAGGACGAGGAGGAGGAGAGGAGGAGGATGAGGAGAAGGACTGGTGGAGGATGAAGAGGAGGAGAGGAGGAGGAGGATGAGGAGGAGGATGAGGAGGAGGAGAGGAGGAGGACGAGGAGGAGGAGAGGAGGAGGATGAGGAGGAGGACGAGGAGGAGGAGAGGAGGAGGACGAGGAGGAGGAGAGGAGGATGATGAGGAGGAGGACGAGGAGGAGGAGAGGAGGAGGACGAGGAGGAGGAGAGGAGGAGGACGAGGAGGAGGAGGAGAGGAGGATGATGAGGAGGAGGACGAGGAGGAGGAGAGGAGGAGGACGAGGAGGAGGAGAGGAGGAGGATGAGGAGGAGGACGAGGAGGAGGAGAGGAGGAGGATGAGGAGGACGACGAGGAGGAGGAGAGGAGGAGGACGAGGAGGAGGAGAGGAGGAGGAGAGGAGGAGGATGAGGAGGAGGACGAGGAGGAGGAGAGGAGGAGGATGAGGAGGAGGAGATGAGGAGGAGAGGAGGAGAGAGAGGAGGAGGATGAGGAGGAGGAGTGGAGGAGGAGAGGAGGTGGAGAGGAGGAGGACGAGGAGGAGGAGAGGAGGAGGATGAGGAGGAGGAGAGGAGGAGGAGAGGAGGAGGATGAGGAGGAGGAGAGGAGGAGGACGAGGAGGAGGAGAGGAGGAGTATGAGGAAGAGGACGAGGAGGAGGAGAGGAGGAGGAGAGGAGGACGAGGAGGACGAGGAGGAGGAGAGGAGGAGAATGAGGAGGAGGAGAGGAGGAGGACGAGGAGGAGGAGGATGAGGAGGAGGAGAGGAGGATGATGAGGAGAAGGACAGGAGGAGGATGAAGAGGAGGAGAGGAGGAGGAGGATGAGGAGGAGGATGAGGAGGAGGATGAGGAGGAGGAGAGGAGGAGGACGAGGAGGAGGAGAGGAGGAGGATGAGGAGGAGGATGAGGAGGAGGACGAGGAGGGGGAGAGGAGGAGGACGAGGAGGAGGACGAGGAGGAGGAGAGGAGGAGGATGAGGAGGAGGAGAGGAGGAGGACGGGGAGGAGGAGAGGAGGAGGACGAGGAGGAGGAGAGGAGGAGGAGAGGAGGAGGGAGAGGAGGAGGATGAGGAGGAGGAGAGGAGGAGGAGAGGAGGAGGACGAGGAGGAGGAGAGGAGGAGGAGAGGAGGAGGATGAGGAGGAGGAGAGGAGGAGGATGGGGAGGAGGAGAGGAGGAGGACGAGGAGGAGGAGTGGAGGAGGATGAGGAGGAGGACGAGGAGGAGGAGAGGAGGAGGAGAGGAGGACGAGGACGAGGAGGACGAGGAGGAGGAGAGGAGGAGAATGAGGAGGAGAGGAGGGGGACGAGGAGGAGGAGAGGAGGAGGATGAGGAGGAGAGGAGGAGGATGAGGAGAAGGACAGGAAGAGGATGAAGAGGAGGAGAGGAGGAGGAGGATGAGGAGGAGGACGAGGAGGAGGAGAGGAGGAGGAGAGGAGGACGAGGACGAGGAGGACGAGGAGTAGGAGAGGAGGAGAATGAGGAGGAGGAGAGGAGGAGGACGAGGAGGAGGATGAGGAGGAGGAGAGGAGGATGAGGAGGAGGAGAGGAGGAGGATGAGGAGAAGGACAGGAGGAGGATGAAGAGGAGGAGAGGAGGAGGAGAGGAGGAGGACGGGGAGGAGGAGAGGAGGAGGATGAGGAGGAGGAGAGGAGGAGGACGGGGAGGAGGAGAGGAGGAGGACGAGGAGGAGGAGAGGAGGAGGAGAGGAGGAGGAGAGGAGGAGGGAGAGGAGGAGGATGAGGAGGAGGACGAGGAGGAGGAGAGGAGGAGGACGAGGAGGAGGACGAGGAGGAGGACGAGGAGGAGGAGAGGAGGAGGATGAGGAGAAGGACAGGAGGAGGATGAAGAGGAGGAGAGGAGGAGGAGAGGAGGATGAGGAGGAGGAGAGGAGGAGGATGAGGAGGAGGAGAGGAGGAGGATGAGGAGGAGGAGAGGAGGAGGACGAGGAGAAGGAGAGGAGTAGGATGAAGAGGAGGAGAGGAGGAGAGGAGGAGGAGGAGAGAGGAGGAGGAGAGGAGGAGGATGAGGATGCGGAGAGGAGGAGGACAAGGAGGAGGAGAGAGGAGGAGGAGAGGAGGAGGACGACGAGGAGGAGGAGAGGAGGAGGATGAGGATGAGGAGGAGAGGAGGACGAGGAGGAGGAGAGGAGGAGGAGAGGAGGAGGACGAGGAAGAGAGGAGGAGGATGAGGAAGAGTAGGAGGAGAGGAGAAGGATGAGGAGGAGGAGAGTAGGAGGAGGATGAGGAGGAGGAGAGTAGGAGGAGGATGAGGAGGAGGAGAGGAAGAGGATGAGGAGGAGGAGAGGAGGAGGAGAGGAAGAGGATGAGGAGGAGAGGAGGAGGATGAGGAGGAGGAGAGGAGGAGGATGAGGAGGAGGATGAGGAGGAGGAGAGGAAGAGTAGGAGGAGGTGGAGAGGAAGAGGATGAGGAGGAGGAGAGGAGGAGGATGAGGAGGAGGAGAGGAAGAGGATGAGGAGGAGGAGAGGAGGAGGATGAGGAGGAGGAGAGGAGGAGGATGAGGAGGAGAGGAAGAGGATGAGAAGGAGGAGAGGAAGAGTAGGAGGAGAGGAGGAGGATGAGGAGGACCAGGAGGAGGAGAGGACCAGGAGGGGAAGAGTAGCAGGTGAGAAGGAGAGGAGGAGGAGGATGAGGAGGAGCGGAGGACCAGGAGAAGAACAGTAGCAGGAGAGGAGGAGGAGAGGAGCTTGAATGATAATGTCACAGAGCTCTCTCGTTCACTAGCCTGCAGGTTGTGGGGAAATACATGGTTCCCTATTCCTTATGCAGAGTTCAGTGCACCACCTTTGACCAGAGCCCTGCTGCATTGCATAGAGAATAGGCTGCCATTTCAGAAGCTAACAAATAATCACAACCCCTCTTCAAATGGCTAAGGCCAGGATTCATACCGAGCGCCCTTTTCGGCCATGCACCTTATAAAGACAGTAATCGCGGAGACCGCATTCATTGTAAACAATGCATATGTCAAATTGGAAATTACCTTTAAATGTCACAGGCACTTTATTCCATGGATCTATTACATAGATCTACCTCTGATCAGCCTGAATCATAGTCTATTACATAGATCTACCTCTGATCAGACTGAATCATAGTCTATTACATAGATCTACCTCTGATCAGACTGATTAATAGTCTATTACATAGATCTACCTCTGATCAGCCTGAATCATAGTCTATTACATAGATCTACCTCTGATCAGCCTGAATCATAGTCTATTACATAGATCTACCTCTGATCAGACTGAATCATAGTCTATTACATAGATCTACCTCTGATCAGCCTGAATCATAGTCTATTACATAGATCTACCTCTGATCAGCCTGAATCATAGTCTATTACATAGATCTACCTCTGATCAGCCTGAATCATAGTCTATTACATAGATCTACCTCTGATCAGACTGAATCATAGTCTATTACATAGATCTACCTCTGATCAGCCTGAATCATAGTCTATTACATAGATCTACCTCTGATCAGCCTGAATCATAGTCTATTACATAGATCTACCTCTGATCAGCCTGAATCATAGTCTATTACATAGATCTACCTCTGATCAGCCTGATTAATAGTCTATTACATAGATCTACCTCTGATCAGCCTGAATCATAGTCTATTACATAGATCTACCTCTGATCAGACTGAATCATAGTCTATTACATAGATCTACCTCTGATCAGACTGATTAATAGTCTATTACATAGATCTACCTCTGATCAGACTGATTAATAGTCTATTACATAGATCTACCTCTGATCAGACTGATTAATAGTCTATTACATAGATCTACCTCTGATCAGACTGATTAATAGTCTATTACATAGATCTACCTCTGATCAGCCTGAATCATAGTCTATTACATAGATCTACCTCTGATCAGACTGATTAATAGTCTATTACATAGATCTACCTCTGATCAGACTGATTAATAGTCTATTACATAGATCTACCTCTGATCAGACTGATTAATAGTCTATTACATAGATCTACCTCTGATCAGACTGATTAATAGTCTATTACATAGCTCTATTACATAGATCTACCTCTGATCAGACTGAATCATAGTCTATTACATAGTCTATTACATAGATCTACCTCTGATCAGACTGATTAATAGTCTATTACATAGATCTACCTCTGATCAGACTGATTAATAGTCTATTACATAGCTCTATTACATAGATCTACCTCTGATCAGCCTGATTAATAGTCTATTACATAGCTCTATTACATAGATCTACCTCTGATCAGACTGATTAATAGTCTATTACATAGTCTATTACATAGATCTACCTCTGATCAGACTGATTAATAGTCTATTACATAGTCTATTACATAGATCTACCTCTGATCAGCCTGAATCATAGTCTATTACATAGATCTACCTCTGATCAGACTGATTAATAGTCTATTACATAGTCTATTACATAGATCTACCTCTGATCAGACTGATTAATAGTCTATTACATAGTCTATTACATAGATCTACCTCTGATCAGACTGAATCATAGTCTATTACATAGTCTATTACATAGATCTACCTCTGATCAGACTGATTAATAGTCTATTACATAGTCTATTACATAGATCTACCTCTGCTCAGCCTGAATCATAGTCTATTACATAGCTCTATTACATAGATCTACCTCTGATCAGACTGATTAATAGTCTATTACATAGATCTACCTCTGATCAGCCTGATTAATAGTCTATTACATAGCTCTATTACATAGATCTACCTCTGCTCAGCCTGAATCATAGTCTATTACAGAGATCTACCTCTGCTCAGCCTGAATCATAGTCTATTACATAGATCTATTACATAGATCTACCTCTGATCAGACTGAATCATGATCTGACTGAATCATAGCCGCTGATCAGATTGAATCATAGCCGCTGATCAGATTGAATCATAGCCGCTGATCAGATTGAATCATAGCCGCTGATCAGATTGAATCATAGCCGCTGATCAGATTGAATCATAGCCGCTGATCAGATTGAATCATAGCCGCTGATCAGATTGAATCATAGCCGCTGATCAGATTGAATCATAGCCGCTGATCAGACTGAATCATAGCCGCTGATCAGACTGAATCATAGCCTAAGTCAAATTGTTCTCTTAAAATAATGTGGGATTTATCATCCCCATGCCACCCACCAGTCTCCTGTGAGAGACGCCAAGCAACAAAAGTTACATTTCAATTAAAATCTAATTTACTCTGTAGTTGAGATTAATTCACATGGTGTTGTGAATTAGCACATGTATTTGCATATTGGGATGAGTGCCAACGCATGTATGATCATTTACAATCACTTCCCTTAAAGATTGACATAAGAGCAATGATGCACAAGTTAGTCTGTCAGAAGAACACAGAAAACATGGACAAAATATCAAAACATCGGAAGACATTATTCAAACTCACAGTGTGATCATTTTTGGGGGAAAACTAGATTGTAAGAGTATTTGACTGAGTCTCAGGCCAGGATTCAATCTGATCGCATGCTGTTGACAATGTGCCTTTTTAAAGCAAGATTCAAGGTAAATGCTGCAGATATTGACACCTTACTTTTAACTGTTAAGCGAGCTATAACGCGGTTTCATATTCAACAGAATCCGGGGTGGCGCCGCCCTGCTGGTCACATTGTTTGTGCGTTAATTGTTGTTTTAGTATGTTTTTTTTTGCAACAGTTGAACTATAATAGTTCAGGATTATGGAGTGCTCCTGTTTTACGAAGGTTTTAACGGTCCTTTTTATCACTGAGGGACTTTTTTTTTTTCTCAGCGCCGAACGTACACATGAGTCCTCAATTATTTACAACTGAGCCCAGTTCCTGGATTTACCACACTCAGCTCTGCTGCACCCCAGGGAAAAGTTTGATATTCTGGACGAGTTGAAAAGGTGACGGCGTGGACACAGGGCGGGATTGAAGTGTAAGGCAAATCTGAGGAATTACTGTACAAGCCGGCTATACCGTCTATCATTATGGGCAACGTGAGATCGCTGCATAAAAAGATGGATGAGCTTCAGGGTCTGTTTCATGGACATAGAGACTACCGGGAAGCGAGCCTATTGTGTTTTTCTGAGACATGGTTGAATGATAACATCCCCATAGAGAACGTCACTATCGGTGGTTTCCGGACCATCAGAGCAGACAGGGATAGAGTTTTTTCCGTTAACAGTAAGGTTGGGGGGCTGGCTTTATTAGTTAACAACAGATGGTGTAATCTAAGCCATATTACTCTTAAGGAACAGTTTTGTAGCCCTGACATTGAGCTGTTAGCCGTTAGCCTGAGACACTACTATTTGCCGAGGGAATTCACGGTATTCACGGAATTCATTCATTGCTGTTATTGTTTACATCCCGCCGTCCGCTGACGCAAACACAGTGTGTGACGTCATCGACTCTGTTATCGCGAGGTTACAGACAGCGCATCCCAGTGCTTTCTTTGCCATTTCGGGGGATTTTAACCATGCATCTCTCTCTGCAACGCTGCCCACGTTCAAACATGCTAATGTGAAGGATGCATACAACTCCACAACACTCCCTTCCCTCGGTAGATTGGATCACAACCTTGTCCACCTCACCCCACTCTACAGGCCTATGGTCCAACAGCAGCCAGCGACCACTAGGACCGTTAGGAGATGGTCTCCAGAGCCAAATGAGGCCCTACAGGACTGATTTGAAACAACAGACTGGGATGTGCTCTGTGAGGCTCATGGGGAGGACATCGACGGACTTACTGACTGCATAACGGACTATATATATTTTTGTGTAGACAACACTGTACCCACCAGGAAGGTACGCTGTTTTCCAAATAATAAACCCTGGGTCACCAGCGACCTGAAGGCCCTGCTGAATGAGAAGAAGAGGGCCTTCAAGGAGGGGGGACAGGAACAAATTGAAATGCGTCCAGAGGGAGCTGAAGTTGCGGATTTCTGAGGGGAAGAGAGGGTATAAGGAGAAGATGGAGGACAAGCTGAGGCAGAGCCAGGTGAGAGAGGTGTGGAAGGGTATGAGAAATATTTCTGTCTTCAAAAAGTCAAACAGTGGGCAGACGGAGGGGACCCAAGACAGAGCCAATGAGCTGAACCAATTTTTTTAACTGGCCCTGTCCATCTCCCCTCCAGCTCCCCAGGCCACACACCCTCACGGCTGTCCAACCCCCACTCACAACACCTCTGTTGAGACAATCAGCGACCCCACCTCCGCCCCCGCTCCCTCTGGACTGATCCTCAACACCCCCCTTCACCCCACCTCCCTACCTGGCTGGCTTTCACCACCAACCAAGTGAAGAGAGAGCTGGAGAGACTACATCAGTGGAAAGCGGCGGGCCCTGATGGCATCAGCCCAAAGGTGCTTAGGGTCTGTGCTGACCAACTGTGTGGAATACTCCAGCGTCCCTTCAACCTTAGCCTGAGCCTAGAAAGGGTCCCTGTGCCGTGGAAAATATCCTGCCTCGTCCCAGTGCACAAGAAGGCACACCCCACTGTCCTGAATGACTTCAGACCTGTAGCGCTAACATCCCACATCATGAAGACCCTAGAAAGGTTAGTCCTCGCTCACCTCAGACGCCTGGTGTGTACATGTGTTGTGGTGTGAGCAAAACCACATTCAGCTCAACATCAGCAAAACAAAGGAGATGGTGGTGGACTTCAGGAGAACCAAGGCCCAACCGACTGCAGTCCCTATACAGGGGATGGATGTGGAAATGGTTGGGTCATACAAGTTCCTGGGAGTCCATATGGACAACAGGCTGGAATGGGCTGGTAACACCGGGGCTCTGTACAAAAAGGTCCAACATGTGCAGTAAACTACTGAATACCTTCTACCAGTCTGTGGTGGTCAGTGCCATCTTTTTTGCAGTGGTGTGCTGGGGCGCCAACATAAAAGCTGTTGATGCTTCTCGGGTAAATAAGCTGATCAGGAAGGCTAGCTCTGTTCTGGGGATTAACCTTGCCACTCTAGAGGAGGTGGCGGAGAGACGGATCCTGGCCAAACTGCTGGCCATCATGGACAACGTCACCCACCCTCTGCATGCCATGGTTATGACGCAGAGGAGCACCTTCAGTCACAGACTGATCCCACCACGGTGTGCCAGAGAACGCTACAGGAGGTCCTTCCTGCCGGCGGCTATTAGACTATTTAATGCCTCACCGGGGTGCCGTGCCGTCGTCAACATAGAGCTGGAACTGTTGGGGTGTTAGGACCTAGTTTAACAAATATGCATCCATCCGTGAGTAACTCTGGTCCGTAATCACTCACTCACTCAGGACTTATTTATTAATTCAGGTCTGTATAAACATATTCATGCACAGTTGTTAGATAGATAGATAGATAGATAGATAGGTACTTTATTGATCCCCCGGGGGGGAAATTTCATTATCAAGCAGCTACAACAAAAACACAGGGCAGGTGCAAAATGCCACAACGAAAGTACACAAAAGACAGATACACGGTACATGATACATAGAGCGGCAGTATGAAAAAGTATAGAAATACAGGATATCTGGAGTGCAAAAAAAAAAGCTATAAAAGGACATTGCGTAGTATGAGTGGTTGGCTGAATATGTACACTATACATTGGTGGATGTTGGATGGTTAACTATACTATACAGGTTGATGGCAGAGAAATACTTCAGTAGCTAATGCGTATGATATGAGCGAGGGTAATAATAGTTTACTTAATAGACAGAATGGGTAAATGAACAGGTAAGTGAAAATTTTGCATGGTTAAATTAGCTGTACAGTTAGGTATACCGTTATATCATATCACGTGCAATATTGTAAGTAATTCTTGGACTTAACTTAAGTAGTCATTCACTCAGGAATGTATATTAGTATCCTGTCAGTTGCACCTTTTCTCATTGCTTTTAGTATATTGAATGTGCAATATGTGTATTTATCTGTAATTAAACCCTGCGCACTAAGGACTGTATATTTAAGGGAATTACTATTATTACCCTAAATTATATCATACACACATTTAGCTATTTAAGTATCTCTTCCTGTCATTTACCTGTACAGTTAATGTAACCATGCAAATATTCACTTACCTGTACACTTAATTTAACCATGCAAAATATTCACTTACCTGTTCATTTAACCAGTCTGAATATTAAGTAAACTATTATTACCCTCACTCATATCATACACACTTTTAGCTATTTAAGTATTTCTCTGCCATCGACCTGTATAGTATAGTTAACCATCCAACATCCACCAATGTATAGTGTATAGTGTACATATTCAGCCATCCACCCATACTATGCAATGTCTTTCTATAGATTTTTTGTTGTATCTATCTATCTATCTATCTATCTATCTATCTATCTATCTATCTATCTATCTATCTATCTATCTATCTATCTATCTATCTATCTATCTATCTATCTATCTATCTATCTATCTATCTATCTATCTATCTATCTATCTATCTATCTATCTATCTATCTATCTATCTATCTATCTATCTATCTATCTATCTATCTATCTATCTATCTATCTATCTATCTATCTATCTATCTATCTATCCCGGACTGGAGCTAGTTAACCTTGTGATGAAAAGGCTCTAGCCCTTAAAACTCAATTTATAGTTTCTGCATCCATACAGACTTTACTTAATTCCTCCCTTTACTTAATTCCTCGCACAGGACGTACTCGCCCAGGACGTACTCGCCCAGGACCTACTCGCCCAGGACCTACTCGCCCAGGACCTACTCGCCCAGGACGTACTCGCCCAGGACGTATTCGCCCAGGACGTACTCGTGTTTAATCATCTCTCCTTCAAGCCCCAGTCAAATTGTCCACAGTAAATTACCATCTCATTTTACAAGCTCTTTTGACAAATCGCCTTCACACGTTATTGATTCCTTCTCTCAGTGAACTAAAGATATGCTCTCTTCATCTCTCTCCTCTCAGGTCCTGGTAAATACCTAGAGATGTAACACATTAACTAGAGACCCCCTGTCCAACACAATCAACACAATCTCCATTCCCCTCCTACCAGGGACATGATCCGTCGGTGAATTGATTCCTTTTATTGCCGTTGAAATAACTATAATTGCAAACCACACAGAGGAAGAAAATTGTAAAGTGATTCATATAAACATTTGCCAGGCGTTTATTCCCATTCCCTCAAATCAATAACAGTTGTCATTAACATTTGTAATAAAAAAGTTTCCTTCTCTTTTTAATTCAAACTTCAATGTTCATTTTCCATGTTAGTCATTTAGAAGACGCTCTTATTCAGAGGCCCTTACAACTAGAGCATTCATCACCATTCATCAATTCAGCACATTTCAACAATAACAGACGCATTACTTTGCTACACTTTCTCATTTAATTTGGTTCAGGAGGTCCAAATAAGATTATGTTATTAACTATAAAACATCTTGATTTACATATTTATCAGTTGAATGAGCAAAGCCCTACAATAGGCTTGGCGTATCAACATGATTGTGTGTTGAGGCAACACTTTAACACTCCAGAAAAACCTTCATAGACATGGCTAAACATCTCTTTATTGAGATATTTCTCTGAAATTAGTTACCATATCATTACCATATTAACTGCATGAGTGATATTACAGCCTTATAAAGGATCACACAGGCTTTCAGATCTCTCTGAATCTTTAGCTCAACATCTTTATTGAGATCTTTCTCTGATGGCTCCTACTATTATGTCAGTTGGAAGCCATCAGCGACAGACGGCTGGACTACACAGGGTTTTAAACTGGAGAGGAGAGGCTGTTGGTCACAAACAAAACCCCTAAACTTAGCTGGGGTTTAATGTCCAAAGACTAGGGACCAACCATCTCATCCAGAACTGAAGAGAAAGGGGACTGAATTGAAAGTCTCCACTAGAAAGTCAGTCAGGCCAGGAGAGGAAAGGAGAGAGAGAGAGAGGAGAGACATAGAGAGGGAGACAGGAAAGGAGAGAGAGGAGAGACGGAGAGAGGGAGACAGGAAAGGAGAGAGAGGAGAGACGGAGAGAGGGAGACAGGAAAGGAGAGAGAGGAGAGACGGAGAGAGGGAGACAGGAAAGGAGAGAGAGGAGAGACGGAGAGACAGAGAGAGGGAGACAGGAAAGGAGAGAGAGGAGAGACGGAGAGAGAGAGACAAGAAAGGAGAGAGAGAAAGGAGAGACAGAGAGAGAGAGGAGAGACGGAGAGAGAGAGACAGAAAAGGAGAGAGAGGAGAGACGGAGAGAGAGAGACAGGAAAGGAGAGAGAGGAGAGACAGGAAAGGAGAGAGAGGAGAGACGGAGAGAGAGAGACAGGAAAGGAGAGAGAGGAGAGACAGAGAGAGAGAGACAGGAGAGGAGAGAGAGGAGAGACGGAGAGAGAGAGACAGAAAATCAGAGAGAGAGGAGAGACGGAGAGAGAGAGGGAGACAGGAAAGGAGAGAGAGGAGAGACGGAGAGAGAGAGACAGGAAAGGAGATAGAGAGGAAGTAGGCGAGGGAAGCCTCTATGTCTCTCTCCCCTCCTCTCCCTCTCCATAATTTCTATCTGGGTGATGACAGTCCTGGGGGTGAGTCAGATGGAGTCTGACCTCAGGTCAGCTCTCAGCTCATCTAGAGGGGGAATTATGGGATGGCTAACCCGCCAGTTGCCTGCGGCAACACACATCTATCCGTGACTCGGGATGAGGCCTCTAACAGCGGTTGACAAATCCTATAATGTCCCCAGCCTTCCTCAGGACCCCCCAACAACGTCACCCCCTTTCTCTCTAGTCAACCCCTCCTCCCCCCTCCTCACCCCCTCCTCACCCTCTCTCTCGTCACCCCCTCCTCACCCCCTCTCTCCTCCCCCTCCTCACACTCTCTCTCCTCCCCCTCCTCACCCTCTCTCTCCTCCCCCTCCTCACCCTCTCTCTCCTCCCCCTCCTCACCCTCTCTCTCGTCACCCCATCCTCAACTCCTTTCTCTCTATTCACCCTCTCCTCACCCCCTCTCTCCTCACTCCTGCTCAGCACCTCCAGCATCCTTCCTCTGTCCTTTCCCTCTCCTCCCATCTCATCTCAGACCTCTGAGGAGTAATCCAGACCTCTGAGTGCTGAAGGAGTAATCCAGGATGTGAAGAGACAGACAGAATGTGAAGAGACAGACAGGATGTGATGAGACAGACAGGATGTGAAGAGACAGACAGGATGTGAAGAGACAGACAGAATATGAAGAGACAGACAGAATGTGACGAGACAGACAGGATGTGAAGAGACAGACAGGATGTGAAGAGACAGACAGAATGTGAAGGGACAGACAGGATGTGAAGAGACAGACAGGATGTGAAGAGACAGACAGAATGTGAAGAGACAGACAGGATGTGAAGAGACAGACATAATGTGAAGAGACATACAGGATGTGAAGAGACAGACAGGATGTGAAGAGACAGACAGGATGTGAAGAGACAGACAGGATGTGAAGAGACAGACAGGCTAGGCTGCACACTAACACACTCAGTACAACACTGTGTAACGGCTGCAGACTACTGCAACACTGTGGAGAGAAGAGGGAGGGCTGGAGAACACTGTGGAGAGAGGAGGGAGGGCTGGAGAACACTGTGGAGAGAGGAGGGAGGGCTGGGGAACACTGTGGAGAGAGGAGGGAGGGCTGGGGAACACTGTGGAGAGAGAAGGGAGGGCTGGGGAACACTGTGGAGAGAGGAGGGAGGGCTGGAGAACACTGTGGAGAGAGGAGGGAGGGCTGGGGAACACTGTGGAGAGAAGAGGGAGGGCTGGAGAACACTGTGGAGAGAAGAGGGAGGGCTGGGGAACACTGTGGAGAGAAGAGGGAGGGCTGGAGAACACTGTGGAGAGAGGAGGGAGGGCTGGAGAACACTGTGTTGACAGGAAGAGGACATTTTAAAGTAACTCTAAACCCCAATATCAGCCTTTGCCACCCCTTCACATTTTCAACAAATAAATTCAGGTGAAGTTGTGGGTGGGGGGAATTGTTCAGGTGGGTAAACGTAGTTGTACCTGATCCCAACACTTTCTCACTAAAGCATACTTACCAGAAGTCCACTGGAACGCTCTGATAATAAAATGATGTGCATTGCGAGCAAATATGTCTCTGGATAGTTAGCTCGCATTGGTAAGGCACAGAGTTCCTGATATCTATTGCCACTTCTGGTGTAAATTAGAACACAAAAAAATGTGCTTAAATGTGGCTAACATTTACTGTGGAATTGTGTTGCGAAGAAAAGTGCAATCATCACCTTGAAAATGTAGATCAGGGGTTCAATTAAATCCAACCCACATTGCAGTATTTACTCAGTAGCTGTTTTTCCAATGGTCAAATTAAGCCACAGATTGGTCTGTTTAGCCAATCTGTTTTAGCAGACTGCCCCACCAATCTGTTTTAGCAGACTGCCCCACCAATCTGTTTTAGCAGACTGCCCCACCAATCTGTTTTAGCAGACTGCCCCACCAATCTGTTTTAGCAGACTGCCCCACCAATCTGTTTTAGCAGACTGCCCCACCAATCTGTTTTAGCAGACTGCCCCACCAATCTGTTTTAGCAGACTGCCCCACCAATCTGTTTTAGCAGACTGCCCCACCAATCTGTTTTAGCAGACTGCCCCACCAATCTGTTTTATTGAGATGACCACAATCTATTTCTTGTTACGATGGATGTAGCTACAAATATAAACGTATAATCCTCATAGCCAACTTGTTTTTTCTTTGAAAAACATTGAATTTGGTCATATGCGGAAATGCACCTTCCTACCTTTTGAGTTTTATGTAACGTCAGTAGTCTAGTCAAGGAAACATCATAGTAAACACATAGGCACACCATTACCAAATAAGGAGATGAGGCATCTGCAGGAACCCCTCCCTCGTTTACAATTCTATTGGTACATTTTTAAACTAGGGGAGGGACACTGTGCTAGGGCAAGTGTTCGGCAGGTGGGAGCGAAGGACACTGTGTTCTAGCTTAGCCAGGAATGCTCACATGCAGGAACGCCCCGAATTATGGGCTGCAGTTGCACAATATTGAAATAAAGCACGCTGTCACCTGCTTTTATAGTAAGCATTGAGGTGGTATCAAACAGCACATTAGTATTTCATGCTGAACCCCTCCCTTGAGATGACATAGACATCATGGTTTCAATGGTAGAGTTTAACCACTAGGGGGTAAAAGATCAAGATTTACTAAGAAAATACCCAAATATATTCATTTTTGCAACAAACTGTCAAAATTAAGACCATAATTGACATGCCTAAAACATTTAAGCTGTGTTCAATAATCATACTAACTGCACTAACCGTGCTATTTGTGACGTAAATTGAGTATGTAGTATGCTCATTGGTCATAGTACGGATATAGTTAGTATACCATAAGTTCCCGGAAGTACTACATTCTCCAAAATACGAAGTATACATTCTGTGTACACTGCTTCCGCACTGTTAGAGCCCATAATGCAATTCTTCAGAAAATGGGCGTGGCTTCACAACGTTTTCAGATTAGAAGAAAATGGGGGAAAATATACAGCTGAAGTCCGACGAGAGCGGATACAAATTCACTTTAACTAATTATGACACGTGTTCAGAAAATGTTGAGCAACGTAATAAAGTAATGACTTTACAAATAAATGGCTGACAATTTGTTAGCTACGCTATCCTTACGAACCACATAGCATTACAACAGTATGTATCGGTATGTTAGCTACGCTATCCTTACGAACCACATAGCATTACAACAGTATGTATCGGTATGTTAGCTACGCTATCCTTACGAACCGCATAGCATTACAACAGTATATATCGGTATGTTAGCTACGCTATCCTTACGAACCACATAGCATTACAACAGTATGTATCGGTATGTTAGCTACGCTATCCTTACGAACCG
>CM042392.1:35835858-35843358 GCA_023634145.1 Thymallus thymallus
CATCATTACACACTCCTGCCACCATCATTACACACTCCTGCCACCATCATTACACACTCCTGCCACCATCATTACACACTCCTGCCACCATCATTACACACTCCTGCCACCATCATTACACACTCCTGCCACCATCATTACACACTCCTGCCACCATCATTACACACTCCTGCCACCATCATTACACACTCCTGCCACCATCATTACACACTCCTGCCACCATCATTACCCACTCCTGCCACCATCATTACATACTCCTGCCACCATCATTACCCACTCCTGTCACCATCATTACACACTCCTGCCACCATCATTACACACTCCTGCCACCGTCATTACACACTCCTGCTTCCCTCGTCACACGCATCATCGATTATTGGACTCACCTGGACTCAATCACCTGTTATTACCTCCCCTCTATCTGTCTGTTCTCCAGCTCTGGTCCCTGCTGCTGCATTGATTGTCGTATGGTGTTGTGTTAACCGGTTCTGACGCTGTTCCTGTCCTGTTCCTTGTCTGTGCAAAATGAAATGTTCATTCCCCGTACCTGGTTCTCTACTCCAGCGTCGCACTCCTCAAACCATCACACTACCACCACCATACTTGACCGTTGGCATAAGGTTCTTACTGTGGAATGCAGTGTTCGGTTTTCGCCAGACATAATGGGACTTTTGACTCATCTGTCCATAGAACATTCTTCCAAGAGTATTGATGGTCATCCAGGTGCTTCCAGATGCTTTTTGACAAACTTAGTCAACTTTGTGGATGAGATGGGTCCCATTAACTTGGGCTAAAATCAAACACTGCATTCCACAGCTGCCCAAATTGCGGACTTCCCAACTATAGGCTATGGGCTTTTGATTTAAAACAATCCACAAGAAACGAATGATCCTCTGTGGCCAAATCATGCTTTCTAGTGTAGTATTTTATTTATTTAGTATCAGGAGTTAGCCTAATTATATAGCCTAATTTTGACAATTTAATTCAATTTAGCATATTGGACCCGCCACCTATGCAGGCATGCATGCACAGATAACATTGGGGAAACGCCCAACAAGCTCTCACAGTCTCACTGCAGAATTAGACGTTTATTCACGTTTCTCCAAATGTTGAAGTGATTTGACTTCCTGGGTTGATTCCTCCTGCTCAGTATCGTTTTGTTTCTCCAAATGTCACATTCAGAAGGTTAAGGGTTAAAGATTCAATATGCAGACATCGTTCCACCATTTCCTGGTTGATAAAATGATAGATCGCCTAACTTCAGTTTATGTGACAAAACAAGCAAGTATAGTGTAGAGTAGTGGTCGATCTGCAAGGCATTTCTAGTCGATCACCAAACGTTTCTGTAGAAAAGCCAACGATAAAGGCTTGTGTGTGTTTAATGTTTATTTATTTTGTGTGTTGCGCTGTTCGCGGTTCAGAAGCCCAGTGAGCCGGGTAGGAAAATTGTTCCCATATTTAATTGTCTGAAAAGACTAGCTCCACCTACCGGGCAGACCGGGAGATTTGTTGCTAAATAGAGTGTGCTTACTGAGTTGGCCAATCGGATAGCTCAAATCACTGTGCCTACAGCTTCCACGACCCCGGCCACAGCAAAGTTTCATACTAGCCTAAGTGAGATTTCATAACTTTTAAAACCATGACCAGAGAGAGACTGTCAAAGAATAAAGCAAAGAGCTGTTGTTTTGAGTGAGATCATGTCTATGTTTTTATTCAGCAATGTCAACACTGATTTTATTCAACACTATTACAAAACATAAAGGATTCTCCATACTTCCACTCGTGCTGCAGCTGTAATGAATGAGCAGTGACTTAATCGATAGCCCTGCATTTGTATTATTGTTAGCAGCTCGTCATATCGAGGAGTATTTCACTTTTTCTGGTCATAGGAACAACATGAATTTGCAACTTGAGTTTCCTCCATCAGGTGGAAGATGGTGTCAAACTCTCTCTGGTCAGTCTCTGACCAGAGACTAATGCAGTGTTCAAAACAACTTGGAACTCTCCGACTTCTAATGTTCAAGACAACTGTTGTCTTCAAAGCACCATCACCATCAGCTGTAGGCAATCCAGTCAAATAAAAAAGGTAATTATTTAAATGTATGCTCAGCTGTGCCTCACAAGTGTTACAACAACTGATCTATTTAGTTATCAAAGCTCAAGTTCTTAAAATATAATATGTTCTGAGAAGAACAATATTAGCAGGCCAGGCATATAGCCACTGTAACGTGATACTGTACTACTGTACGTCTATTGCCCAAACCTCAACCCTACAGAACTGTTTAGATGTGACAGACCGTCTCAATTCGGTCTAATGTAGAAATATTTGAAATTGTGTTTTTTACATAGAAAAGTGTATATCATACACTACAGTTGAGGCACACTGGAAAAGTAATTCTGCTTTGAAAGATAAAACTTGTAAACCCACTTTTGAGAAAATGGCCCTTTAATGTTTTGGTAAACCTCTACTTTGTCTCCACCCATTCAGAATCGTTCACACCCTCCTAAGCCTCAGCCCCACCCATCTCTTTAAAGGGGAATGGAAGCACTAGGATTTAGAACGCCAGCTAACTGTAACTGTAAATCACCAGATTGACATTGTTGTGTCACTGGCCGGAGAGAGAATGTTAGAACTCCAAAAATGGCTGAATTTACTGAGTAGCTCCTAGTCTGGGAATGAGTTTATTACAGAGAATGAAATAATGTTAGTTAGGGAGCCAATAAACCTGTTGAAGCCGTTCATGTTTGAGCCGATCGTTGCCCCAGATAAAAGAGTTTGTTCTCGTAGCAGCAACAACACAGACATGCCGCCTGAAACACCTCAGCTAGAGGGTCGGCGTAGACAAACACTAACTGGTGTGAGTGGGGATGCTGCCAGATAATGTCTAGAGTATGAGTGTGTGTGTGTTGTAGAGAGATGGTGGAGATACAGCACAAAATCCCAGCGGACGGCGTCTTTATTACACCCAGGCAGAGGTTCCTGTCAGTCTGTCTGGATGGTGGCTGTATTACACCCAGGCAGAGGTTCCTGTCAGTCTGTCTGGATGGTGGCTGTATTACACCCAGTCAGAGGTTCCTGTCAGTCTGTCTGGATGGTGGCTGTATTACACCCAGGCAGAGGTTCCTGTCAGTCTGTCTGGATGGTGGCTGTATTACACCCAGGCAGAGGTTCCTGTCAGTCTGTCTGGATGGTGGCTGTATTACACCCAGGCAGAGGTTCCTGTCAGTCTGTCTGGATGGTGGCTGTATTACACCCAGGCAGAGGTTCCTGTCAGTCTGTCTGGATGGTGGCTGTATTACACCCAGGCAGAGGTTCCTGTCAGTCTGTCTGGATGGTGGCTGTATTACACCCAGGCAGAGGTTCCTGTCAGTCTGTCTGGATGGTGGCTGTATTACACCCAGGCAGAGGTTCCTGTCAGTCTGTCTGGATGGTGATGTATTTATTGTACGTGTCACTAATCCTTATGAAGAACCAGTTTCAGTATCAGACTGACTTTTCTTATGATTTTGTTTGCAGAGCATACAGGCTGACAGTTTATCACCAGTTCTCCCAATGGGAACAAGGGAGAATTGGACGAGGTGTACGGCGTCTCATCCCTGCGTGTGTCGTTTCCTACATAAAGCACGCATACACAGAAGCAAAGGCATTTCCATAGGGTTTGAGTGTGAATAAAACCAGTTCATTTAGCATTTATTTATTTTATTTATTTAACCTTTATTTAACTAGGCAAGTCAGTTAAGAACAAATTCTTATTTACAACGACTGCCTACCCCAGCCAAACATGGACGACGCTGGGCCAATTGTGCGCTGCCCTATGGGACTCCCAATCACGGCCGGTTGTGATACAGCCAGGAATCAAACCAGGGTCTGTAGTGACGCCTCTAGCACTGAGATGCAGTGTTTTCTAGACATATACCTAATGCCTGTAAAAATAGTATTAGTTAGATTGTCCACTATAACAACAGGTTCAAGCGTAACCAGCTAAACTTGCTTTGAATATAGAACTACTTTCAATGAGCACTAATCCCATGTCCCTGTCGCTTGAGTAGTGATTTCAACTAGCTTTGGCTGCCATCTATTGGAAAGGAATGGTAACTACACTGCGCTGCTAGTTGGAATAGTCAAAGTAGACTTTAATAATATATGCCATTTAGCAGACGCCTTTATCCAAAGTGAACTGGGTACATGGTAGTGGAAACAGATAATAGAAACAGGATTACAATGTTGATATCATGGATGGTCAGTCCTTGCATCTATAGCTCTGTCTATGAATTTGATAGGTTCCATTTCTCCAGCCCCGTCCCTCTGCTTTTTACCCAAAGAGGAGCAGGGAGACACTGTGTTATTGTTTATACTGCTGATTGACACTTTAAGAAGTTAATATGCAGATTAAATACACACCAACATATGATACAGATACTATAAAAATGAATACACAGCATCCAGCTCAGCAAACAATCAAATGTATTTTACAAAAGCCCTTTTTATATAAAAAAAAATAACCACAGTGGTTATAGAGGGTTCAACAGTTCAACACTTCAGGAGCAAATGTCAGTTGGCTTTTCATAGCCTAGCATTCATAGGTTGAGAGAGAGGAAACAGTAGGACTGGGACAAGGTAGTTCATTCATAGGTCGGGAGAGAGAGGAAACAGCAGGACTGGGACAAGGTAGTTCATTCATAGGTTGAGAGAGAGAGAGAGAGAGGAAACAGCTGGACCGGGACAAGGTAGTTCATTCATAGGTTGAGAGAGAGAGAGAGAGAGAGAGAGAGAGAGGAAACAGCTGGACTGGGACAAGGTAGTTCATTCATAGGTTGAGAGAGAGAGAGAGAGAGAGAGAGAGAGAGAGGAAACAGCTGGACCGGGACAAGGTAGTTCATTCATAGGTCGGGGAGAGAGAGAGGAAACAGCTGGACCGGGACAAGGTAGTTCATTCATAGGTTGAGAGAGAGAGAGAGAGAGAGAGAGAGAGAGAGAGAGAGAGAGAGAGAGAGAGAGAGAGAGAGAGAGAGGAAACAGCTGGACCGGGACAAGGTAGTTCATTCATAGGTTGAGAGAGAGAGAAAGGAAACAGCAGGACCGGGACAAGGTAGTTCATTCATAGGTTGAGAGAGAGAAAGGAAACAGCAGGACCGGGACAAGGTAGTTCATTCATAGGTTGAGAGAGAGAGAGAGAGAGAGAGGAAACAGCAGGACCGGGACAAGGTAGTTCATTCATAGGTTGAGAGAGAGAGAGGAAACAGCAGGACTGGGACAAGGTAGTTCATTCATAGGTTGAGAGAGAGAGAGGAAACAGCAGGACTGGGACAAGGTAGTTCATTCATAGGTTGAGAGAGAGAGAGGAAACAGCAGGACTGGGACAAGGTAGTTCATTCATAGGTTGAGAGAGAGAGAGGAAACAGTAGGACTGGGACAAGGTAGTTCATTCATAGGTTGAGAGAGAGAGAGGAAACAGCAGGACCGGGACAAGGTAGTTCATTCATAGGTTGAGAGAGAGAGAGGAAACAGCAGGACTGGGACAAGGTAGTTCATTCATAGGTTGAGAGAGAGAGAGGAAACAGTAGGACTGGGACAAGGTAGTTCATTCATAGGTTGAGAGAGAGAGAGGAAACAGCAGGACCGGGACGAGGTAGTTCATTCATAGGTTGAGAGAGAGAGAGGAAACAGCAGGACCGGGACAAGGGAGCACATCCGTTGAAACGGGTAAAAAAATAGGTGGAAAAACAATTCCACTTGCATTCCCTTTATGGATGGGTGTATCTTTGAATCCTCTGTTGAATGTCCTGCTCCTTCTCCAAGTCATAAAGCCTGGCGCTATACAGTTCATGTTTGAATTACTACTTGTTGCCATCTTCATTGTCCGCACCTAACCTCACTGTCTTCGATTCACTCTCCACGTGAAAACCTCAATACGCACCCGATTCAATACAACAGACAATCTGCTGATTCCTGCCAGTGACGCACTGCGTCAGTCGTTACTATGGCAATTTAAAATGACGCTGACCATAGCTCAAATAAACCTTGTTGATGATCAAAATACTAAATATTGATATGTTTTTATGTTAAATACACATGTTTGGTAATAGTGGATTGAATACATCTCTTTGCTTAGATTTATTTCCTAAAGTGATTCGCTGACCCTTTAAGGATCCACATGTGAGGCCAGAGTGAGTAATGTATTGTACTAAACAACCCAAGACTAAAGGCTGGTTAATACTACGTCTATGGACATGTCTGTAGACAGTTGTCACAGTAACATAATGAACATTCTACTCTCGTCCGACATCAAACTTGTCGTTGTCGTAATTAAAAAGTATACAGTGCTTAGGAAAGGATTTACACCCCTTCCCCTTTTCCACAATTTTTTACGTTACAGCCTTAATCTAAAATTGAAAAAATATGTATTTTTCCTCATCAATCTACACACAATACAACATAATGACAAAGTGAAAACAGTATTGAAAATGTATTTAAAAAAACAAACAGAAATACCTTACTTACATAATTATTCAGACCCTTTGGTATGAGACTCAGGTTAGGGTTATCAACTATCAACAAGGCAGGTCCTACAGGCTCTAGTTTAACAACACTATCAACAAGGCAGGTCCTACAGGCTCTAGTTTAACAACACTATCAACAAGGCAGGTCCTACAGGCTCTAGTTTAACAACACTATCAACAAGGCAGGTCCTACAGGCTCTAGTTTAACAACACTATCAACAAGGCAGGTCCTACAGGCTCTAGTTTAACAACACTATCAACAAGGCAGGTCCTACAGGCTCTAGTTTAACAACACTATCAACAAGGCAGGTCCTACAGGCTCTAGTTTAACAACACTATCAACAAGGCAGGTCCTACAGGCTCTAGTTTAACAACACTATCAACAAGGCAGGTCCTACAGCCCTAGTTTAACAACACTATCAACAAGGCAGGTCCTACAGGCTCTAGTTTAACAACACTATCAACAAGGCAGGTCCTACAGGCTCTAGTTTAACAACACTATCAACAAGGCAGGTCCTACAGGCTCTAGTTTAACAACACTATCAACAAGGCAGGTCCTACAGGCTCTAGTTTAACAACACTATCAACAAGGCAGGTCCTACAGCCCTAGTTTAACAACACTATCAACAAGGCAGGTCCTACAGGCTCTAGTTTAACAACACTATCAACAAGGCAGGTCCTACAGGCTCTAGTTTAACAACACTATCAACAAGGCAGGTCCTACAGGCTCTAGTTTAACAACACTATCAACAAGGCAGGTCCTACAGGCTCTAGTTTAACAACACTATCAACAAGGCAGGTCCTACAGGCTCTAGTTTAACAACACTATCAAGAAGGCAGGTCCTACAGGCTCTAGTTTTGTTGCACCTGGACTACTGTTCAGTCGTGTGGTCAGGTGCCACAAAGAGGTGTCTCTTTAAACGACTAGCACACAACTCAGACACCCATGCATACTCCACAAGACATGCCACCAGAGGTCTCTTCACAGTCCCCAAGTCC
>CM042392.1:35848358-35945858 GCA_023634145.1 Thymallus thymallus
AGACAGCCATAAACAATGCATACCCTTGGCTTCACCTCTCTGTCTTTCCAAGCCAAAGAAGAAGGAGCTGGGAGCATCCATCTCCTTGAGCATGGAGAACCTAGCTCTTACAAGTGCTCCTTTTGCTTTAACCTGGAAAAAACTGCCCAGGTCCCTACGTAGTTCAGCTAAATTAGCCTGGAGGCCTACATTGCCTTGCCCTACCAGTCTGGAAACCTGAGCAAAAAGTGGCATCTTGTAAGAGCTTTACATTAAACGTCCAATAGGATGCCTGCCGAGGCTCTGGTGAAATAGACAGCCGAGCCATGGTTATGAGGTGATCTCATTGCTCTGATTCCTGGACATGTAAAACCCACCAGGAGAATGGTAGCGCCCAACAGCCTATTACTCAGAGTCGGGCTGCACTCACCCTAGGCCCAAAGACCTTCACCCATGTATACTGTCTGGTGTTGGGATGTATAGTTCTCCAAACATCCACTAGACTGAACTGATTAATGATGTCCCTTAACAACTGAGTCAGAATGAGGCTCCTCTACATTTCTGTCTTTCGTAAAGTCCATCGTACAGTTCCAGTCCCCGTCGACCACCAGCGTCTCCTCAGGCGCTACCTGTGAGAGTTCCTGTCTAAGACACCCAAACAGAAGCCCCCTCTCTCTCCCTGTGTTAGGCTCACACACATTTATAAGGACAAAACCCCTGTTGTTAACTTCTGCTTTTACCACAAGCAGTCTAACCTTACACACCTCCTTTGAGGAGCACATTTATACAGACAGACCCGGTACAGAAAGGACTGCCACCCCTGCACTAACATTAGTCCCATGTCTCAGCACACTAACCCTTTCCACCAGAGCCCCCAGTGGCCTTCATTCACCACATCACTATGTGTCTCCTGCAGAAACAACACCTGTACTCTGTTTGACATATTCACCAACACACTCCTCTTTCCTGCATTAACACATTCTAGATGTGGAATGTAAATATTCGGCTCCTCCCTGTTCTCCGACTGCGAGCAGAGCCTCCTCCACCTTAATCCCATTCTCAGGAACACACCTGAATCCCTGCCGTAATGACAGCTAGGCTGTGAAGCCACACCACACCACAAACTAAAACTATGTCCTCTTCCTCCCTAACTATGAAAAAAATAACAGTGGGAACCGCTAAAACAGCATTAACCCTCCACCATAGAGGAGAGAGAGAGAGAGAGAGAGAGATCCAGGTCAAAGTGGTGAGACACGGTAGTGATGACACCATAGGCCTTGTTGGTCTCTGCACCAGACAGGATGCTCTTGCCAGCATACTTGGGGTCCAACATGTACACTGCGGCGTGTATGGGCTTCAGGCAGAAGGATTCACGCTTTTCTATGTATTTCAGAACTGCAGTTTCCTCTGCAGTTTCCTCAGCAACAGTGAAGTGGGCAGGGCAGTAAGGATTTATTCTCCTACATCTGCAAGCAGAGTCTGAACATCAGACAGGATGGCATTGTCTCCCTCAATCTGTGCAATGGCTACTGCTATAGGTTTCAGGGGTTTCAGGCTGCTTACCACTTTCTCACAAAATACATCATCCAGGAGGATCCTCTTGATGGGGCTGTCCATATCGGCAGACTGTGATATGGCCATTTCTTGGAGAGACTCCTCCCCCTCCAGGAGACTGTCAAACATGATTACAACACCACCCCAACGGGTGTTGCTGGGCAGCTTCAATGTGAGGCTCTTAGGTTAGGACTCCTCCACTTTAGACCAAGCAGCCTTCATGTTCACAGCATTGTCTGTCACCAGTGAAAATACCTTGGTTGAGGGTTGGAGATGATGTAGTTAATTATTCCTTGCCCACGAACATTCAACCACCCATCAGAGATTGCAATACAGTCTGCTTTCTCTATGATTTGCTTGACCTTCACTTGAACTCTGTTGAACTCTGCATCCAGCAAATGAGTAGATAAAGCATGTCTGGTTGGAGGGGTGTATGCTGGGCAAAGAACATTCATAATTCTCTTCCAATACACATTGCCTGTGAGCATCAGAGGTGAACCAGTTGCATACAGAGCTCGAGCAAGACATTCATCAGCATTTCTCTGACTACGTTCCTCCATTGAGTAAAAAAAACCTTCTGATTCCAGGAGGACCATGAGCTATTGTTATCGAAAAGGTGTCTGATTCATCATTTTCACCTCGAATAGAAGTAGAGGGACTTTTGTCAGAGGTTGCTTGTTGAGTGCTGAGGGATCATTGTGCACCTGGTCAGCCATCTTTGTTGCATTCTTCACATATGATTTGGCACAGTATTTTGCAAATGTACATAGATTTTCCTTCTACATTAGCTGCATTCTCCTGTAAAGATTAGAAAGAAATTAGTTTAAAAAAAAAAAATACAATTCCATGTACAGATAAATAGTTAAGCAGTTAGATTAAACAACTCCTTTGTAAGATAAATGTTTTAAAATGAAACATGTATGGAAACAGGTGAATTAACACTCCTCAGTTAGCAGGCTCAAGCAAGCTAAAACCCACATGGTAGCAAAAACTAACTAGCAAAAATTGTTAACAAGTTAGAAATTATTTAAACACACTTTGCTGTTCTTAACTAATTAACAAAAATTCATGTATGTCATATAAAATATATTCACCAATCCAGTATTGTAATCAAAACTACCCTTTGCAACCCTAATGACCAGTCCAATACCTTGACTTTATTGTCCTTAAGCCATTTTGCCACAACTTTGGAAGTATGCTTGGGGTCATTGTCCATTTTGAAGACCCATTTGGGACCAAGCTTTGACTTCCTGACTGATGTCTTAAGATGTTGCTTCAATATATCCACATCATTTTCCTTCCTCATGATGCCACCGATTTTGTGAAGTGCACCAGTCCCTCCTGCAGCAGAGCACCCCCACAACATGATGCTGCCACCCCCGTGCTTCACGGTTGGGATGGTGTTCTTCGGCTTGCAAGCATCTCCCTTTTTCCTCCAAACATAACGATGGTCATTATGGCCAAACAGTTCTATTTTTGTTTCATCAGACCAGAGGACATTTCACCAAAAAGTATGATCTGTGTTCCCATGTGCAGTTGCGGTTTTGGAGCAGTGGCTTCTTCCTTGCTGAGTGGCCTTTCAGGTCATATCGATATAGGACTTGTTTTATTGTGGATATAGATACTTTTGCACCTGTGTCCTCCAGCATCTTCACAAGGTCCTTTGCTGTTGTTCTGGGATTGATTTGCACTTTTCGCACTATGATGGCTGCATGGTCCCATGGTGTTTATACTTGCGCACTATTGTTTGTACAGATGAACGTGGTACCTTCAGGCATTTGGAAATTGCTCCCAAGGATGAACCAGACTTGTGTAGGTTCTTTTCTGAGGTCTTGGCTGATTTTCCCATGATGTCGAGCAAAAATGCCTTGATGTATTTCAAGGTAGGCCTTGAAATACATCCACAGGTACACCTCCAATTGACTCAAATTATGTCAATTAGCCTATCAGAAGCTTCTAAAGCCATGACATCTTCTGGAATTTTCAAAGCTGTTTAAAGGCACAGTCAACTTAGTGTACGTAAACTTCTGACCCACTGGAATTGTGATATAGTGAATTATAGGTGAAATAATCTGTCTGTAAACAATTGTTGGAAGAATTACTTGTGTCATGCACAAAGTAGATGTCCTTACCGACTTGCCAAAACTATAGTTTGTTAACATGAAATCTGTGGAGTGATTGAAAAATGTGTTTTAATGACTTCAACCTAAGTGTATGTCAACTTCCGACTTCAACTGTAGGTATTACAGACTGGGTCAGGGAGAGGTTGAAAATGTCAGTCAAGACTTGCTAGCTAGCCAGCGCCTGACACATCGCGTCCTGGTAATCCGTCTTGTGAATGTTAACCTGTTTTCAGGTCTTACATCAGCCACGGAGAGTGTGATCACACAGTCATCCGGAATAGCTGGTGCTCCCATAAATGATTCAGTGTTGGTAACCTCGAAGCGAGCATAGAAGGCTCAGCAGGTAGGCTTGCGTCACTGGGCAGCTTGCGGCTGGGTTTCCCTTTGTAATCCTTGATAGTTTTCAAGCCCTGCCACATCCGTTGAGCGTCAGAGCCGGTGTATTAGGACTCAATCTTGGTCCTTTATTGACGCTTTGCCTGTTTTATGGTTCATCGGAGGGCGTAGAGAGATTTCTTATAAGCATCCAGATTAGTTTCCCGCTCCTTGAAAGTGGCAGCTCTAGCCTTTAGTTTATTGCGGGTGTAATCCATGGCTTCTGGTTGGGATATGTACGTACGGTCACTGTGGGCACTTATCAATGAAGCTGGTGACTGATGTGGTAAACTCCTCAATGCCATGGTATGAATCCCGGAACATATTCCAGTCTGTGATAGTGAAACAGTCCAGTAGCTTAGCATCCTCTTCATCGGACCACTTCCGTATTGAGCTCATCACTGGTACTTTTTGCTGGTAAGCAGGAATCAGGAGGATAGAGTTATGGTCAGATTTGCCAAAGGAAGGGTGAGGGAGGCTTTATATGTGTTTCTATATGCGGAGTAAAGGTGATCTAGAGCTGTTTCGCCTCTAGTTGCACATGTGACTTAAAATACCTCATGATAAGCTGTAACCACACAAAGAGTTTTCATCTGTATTTTTTGTAGCTGTCTATTTACCACACTCAACGAGCTGTATAGGGCCATAAGCACACAAGAAAATGCTCACCTGCAGGCGGCGCTCCTGGTGGCTGGGGACTTAAATTCTGGTGGCTGGAGACTTAATTTCTGGTGGCTGGGAACTTAATTTCTGGTGGCTGGGAACTTAATTTCTGGTGGCTGGGGACTTAATTTCTGGTGGCTGGGGACTTAATTTCTGGTGGCTGAGGACTTAATTTCTGGTGGCTGGGGACTTAATTTCTGGTGGCTGGGGACTTAATTTCTGGTGGCTGGGGACTTAATTTCTGGTGGCTGGGGACTTAATTTCTGGTGGCTGGGAACTTAATTTCTGGTGGCTGGGGACTTAATTTCTGGTGGCTGGGGACTTAATTTCTGGTGGCTGGGGACTTAATTTCTGGTGGCTGGGGACTTAATTTCTGGTGGCTGAGGACTTAATTTCTGGTGGCTGGGGACTTAATTTCTGGTGGCTGGGAACTTAATTTCTGGTGGCTGGGGACTTAATTTCTGGTGGCTGGGGATTTAATTTCTGGTGGCTGGGGACTTAATTTCTGGTGGCTGGGGACTTAATTTCTGGTGGCTGGGGACTTAATTTCTGGTGGCTGGGGACTTAATTTCTGGTGGCTGGGATCTTAATTTCTGGTGGCTGGGGACTTAATTTCTGGTGGCTGGGGACTTAATTTCTGGTGGCTGGGGACTTAATTTCTGGTGGCTGGGGACTTAATTTCTGGTGGCTGGGAACTTAATTTCTGGTGGCTGGGGACTTAATTTCTGGTGGCTGGGGACTTAATTTCTGGTGGCTGGGGACTTAATTTCTGGTGGCTGGGGACTTAATTTCTGGTGGCTGGGGACTTAATTTCTGGTGGCTGAGGACTTAATTTCTGGTGGCTGGGGACTTAATTTCTGGTGGCTGGGGACTTAAATTTCTGGTGGCTGGGGACTTAATTTCTGGTGGCTGGGAACTTAATTTCTGGTGGCTGGGGACTTAATTTCTGGTGGCTGGGGACTTAATTTCTGGTGGCTGGGGACTTAATTTCTGGTGGCTGGGGACTTAAATTTCTACCAAATTCTATATTTTTTTAAGAATAATACAAATTAAATAACTAAATATAGTCATTGCATAAGTATTTATCACCCTGAGTCAATACAAGTTTCTTGCACTTTGACACTACAGAGTATTTTCTGTAGATTGTTGACAAAAAAATACATGAAAATAATTGTTAATCCCACTCCCACTTTGTAACACAATAAATTGATTAAACTGATTACTTTTGCAATGCACTGTAAATGCTATTTCTACAGAATTACTTGCTTGACTTAAACCATTTGACTCTGTTGTAAGGAGCATGTGGAGCATATGGGCTGTTTTTGGGACAGTTTCTCAAGGCCCTTACATCTCTGTTATCCAGGTCAGGTGTTCCTTAGTGAACAACATAGTAAACAACACAAACCACAACAGCAGCAAGCGGTGAGATAAACCTGTAACCAACCTTGAAGAGACTCTCCAGGATACCAATGACACTAGACACTACACTGGGTAGTATAATGTAATGATGAGGTTAATGGACTGGTAAGTCTGTGTGTGTGTGTGTGTGTGTGTGTGTGTGTGTGTGTGTGTGTGTGTGTGTGTGTGTGTGTGTGTGTGTATGTGTGTGTGTGTGTGTGTGTGTGTGTGTGTGTGTGTGTGTGTGTGTGTGTGTGTGTGTGTGTGTGTGTGTGTGTGTGTGTGTGTGTGTGTGTGTGTGTCTGTGTGTGTGTGTGTGTGTGTGTGTGTGTGTGTGTGTGTGTGTGTGTGTGTGTGTGTGTGTGTGTGTGTGTGTGTGTGTGTGTGTGTGAGTGTCTATCTACACCACCGTACCTTTTCTGTGGTGCTGTAATCGTGAAGATAGTTGATAGTGGGAAGGTTTAATGGTTCTACCAAGCTGAAATATGGAATTGTTTAAAGATAATCATACCAAGGATCTTGAATTTTAGGAGCCCTTTAGGTATAAAAAAACATATACAAAAATGATTTGATAAAACATTGAATTTGGCCTTACTGCTGAGAGATATAAGATATCTTTTTTTTTTTTTTTTTTTACACACATTTAACAAAACATTTTGCCACTAAACTACTTCCATATGTACTTCCAGTCCTTTTTTTGACTGGTATAAGTCTTGTGAGGCTAGAGCAAAACAAACGACGTTCGGACGCTACAGACGTTTTCATGAGAAAACCAATTTTCGGGATGTCTCATGATCTGACAAACACCGCTGTAGCTCGGCCACCTTCCGTTGGCGTGGAGGAAGTGGATTGAGATGCTGCCCATGCAAAAAAAACAGATTTCTCTAGCTTAAATTTACAGATTTTGATGTTTTTTTTTTATTACGCTAATTAGATTTCCACGGGGGCGTGGACATCGACTCTAGGGTTTTTTAAAGAACTATAATGAACCCTTTACAGAACTCCATCTAGCTACATCAGTCTGGTGAGGGAGGAAATCAACAAATTATTGAATGAGAGAAAAATACCCTTAATGGAAAAGAGGTATGGAGAGAGGGTTAGAGAGAGATATGGAGAGAGGGACAGAGAGAGATATGGAGAGAGGGACAGAGAGAGATATGGAGAGAGAGATATGGAGAGAGAGATATGGAGAGAGAGATATGGATAGAGAGATTTAGAGAGAGAGATATGGAGAGAGAGATATGGAGAGAGGGACAGAGAGAGATATGGAGAGAGATTTAGAGAGATTTAGAGAGATTTAGAGAGAGAGATATGGAGAGAGATATGGAGAGAGAGACAGAGAGAGATATGGAGAGAGAGATATGGAGAGAGATTTAGAGAGAGAGATATGGAGAGAGGGACAGAGAGAGATATGGAGAGAGAGATATGGAGAGAGATTTAGAGAGATTTAGAGAGAGAGATATGGAGAGAGAGATATGGAGAGAGAGATATGGAGAGAGAGATATGGAGAGAGAGATATGGATAGAGAGATTTAGAGAGAGAGATATGGAGAGAGAGATATGGAGAGAGGGACAGAGAGAGATATGGAGAGAGATTTAGAGAGATTTAGAGAGATTTAGAGAGATTTAGAGAGAGAGATATGGAGAGAGGGACAGCGAGAGATATGGAGAGAGATTTAGAGAGATTTAGAGAGAGAGATATGGAGAGAGATATGGAGAGAGAGACAGAGAGAGATATGGAGAGAGAGATATGGAGAGAGATTTAGAGAGAGAGATATGGAGAGAGGGACAGAGAGAGATATGGAGAGAGAGATATGGAGAGAGATTTAGAGAGATTTAGAGAGATTTAGAGAGAGAGATATGGAGAGAGATTTAGAGAGATTTAGAGAGAGAGATATGGAGAGAGATATGGAGAGAGAGATCTGGAGAGAGAGATATGGAGAGAGAGACAGAGAGAGATATGGAGAGAGAGATCTGGAGAGAGAGATATGGAGAGAGAGATATGGAGAGAGATATGGAGAGAGGGAATAAAATCTAGAAAGATAGTGAGAATAGAGGTGTGCTAACCAGGGCCAGGGTCAGGGTCAGGGCCAGGGTCAGGGTCAGGGCCAGGGCCAGGGCCAGGGTCAGGGCCAGGGTCAGGGCCAGGGTCAGGGCCAGGGTCAGGGTATCTCAGTATCATTACACCATGTGCTCCGTGACCCTTCATGTGGACCTTCTATAGTGTTGCCTCCTAATAAACCATTAATCACCAGAGAGTCCAAAATACCACCCTATTCCCTAAACAAGGGGCTCCTTGTGAAAGAGAGCCTGGTCTCAATGGTAACTCCCTACCTAAATAAAGGTAAAAAAATTATAAAAAATAATAATGCACTTCTTTTGACCAGTGCACTATATAGGAAATAGGGATTCCATTTGGGATACACTTCCAGCCTGCTTACAGGGGCCAGAGATACAGAAGTCAGGGGTAAAGGTCATTCAGAGGTCAAATTAAAACCTGTCACTGTAATATAATTCTGTATACATCTGGCCCCTCTTTGGACACTGTGTTTACTAACCTTCAAACAAGCTTCAATGCCATACAACACTCCTTCCGTGGCCTCCAACTGCTCTTAAACGCTAGTAAAACTAAGTGCATGCTTTTCTATCGAACACTGCCAGCACCCGCCCACCGGACTATCATCACTACTCTCGACGGGTCCGAATTAGAATACGTGGACACCTACAAATACCTAGGCATCTGGTTAGACTGTAAACTCAACTTCCAGACTCACATCAACCATCTCCAATCCAAAATTAAATCCAGAATTGGCTTCCTATTTCGCAACAAAGCCTCCTTCACTCATGCTGCCAAACATGCCCTTGTAAAACTGACTATCCTACCGATCCTTGATTTCGGCGATGTCATTTACAAACTAGCCTCCAACACTCTACTTAGCAAATTGGATGTAGTCTATCACAGTGCCATCCGTTTTGTTACCAAAGCCCCATACACTACCCACCACTGCGACCTGTATGCTCTCGTTGGCTGGCCTTCATTATATATTCGTCGCCAAACCCACTGGCTCCAGGTCATCTATAAGTCTTTATTAGGTAAATCCCCGCCCTATCTCAGCTCACTGGTCACTATAGCAACACCCACTCGTAGCATGCGCTCCAGCAGGTATATCTCACTGGTCATCCTCAAAGCCAACACCTCCTTTGGCCGCCATTCCTTCCAGTTCGCTGCTGCCAATGACTGGAACGAATTGCAAAAATCATTGAAGCTAGAGGTTCCTATCTCCCTCAATAACTTTAAGCATCAGCTGTCAAAGCTGCTTATCGATCACTGCACCTGTATACAGCCCTTCTGTAAATAGCCCACACTACTACCTCATCCCCATATTTATTTTTGTTATTTTCACTAATCTTGCACTCCAGTATCTCTATTTGCACATCATAATTTGCACATCCTTCATTCCTGTGTTAATGATGATAATCTGTAATTTATTTCACCACTATGGTCTATTTATTGTCCTACCTCCTAACCTTACTGCATTTTGCACTACATTTTGCACTCTGTATATAGATTTTCTATTGTGTTTTTGACTATGTTTGTTTACTGTGTAACTCTGTGTTGTTTTTGTCGCACTGCTTTGCTTTGTCTTGGCCAGGTCGCAGTTGCAAATGAGAACTTGTTCTCAACTGACCTACCTGGTTAAATAAAGGTGAAATAAAAAAATAAAAAAATAATAAGTAACCTGGTTAATATCCTCAACTGACTGCAGTGTGAATACAATGATGGATACAAGGTATTAACACATCTAACAGGGACATGGTGTTAAGGTAGATTACTGCTGTCTCAGACCCAGCAAGCACAGGACTAAAATTTATATTAAATATCTTATACAGGTATGTTCCAAACACTTGACTAACTCAGGCTAGGTAAGGTATCTTTGTTTGTGCAAAATACAGGTCGTCCTGTGGGAAATACTAGCGGATTGTGATCGAAGATTAAATGTGTGTAAAGTTGGTGAGACGTCTTCCACCCTACAAGGTCCAGGATAGGCCTTTAGTATGAGAGAGAGAAGCAGGGCAGGTCAGAGAGTTGGGTGTCCGGTGAAGGCTAGAGGAGGGATGATACATGTTAATTTAGTTGAGGCTAGGGAAGGTCAGAGAGTTGGGTGTCCGGTGAAGGCTAGAGGAGGGATGATACATGTTACTTTAGTCAAGGCTAGGGCAGGTCAGGTCAGAGAGTTGGGTGTCCGGTGAAGGCTGGAGGAGGTATGAAGGCTAGGGCAGGGCAGGTCAGAGAGTTGGGTGTCCGGTGAAGGCTGGAGGAGGTATGAAGGCTAGGGCAGGGCAGGTCAGAGAGTTGGGTGTCCGGTGAAGGCTGGAGGAGGTATGAAGGCTAGGGCAGGGCAGGTCAGAGAGTTGGGTGTCCGGTGAAGGCTGGAGGAGGTATGAAGGCAAGGGCAGGGCAGGTCAGAGAGTTGGGTGTCCGGTGAAGGCTGGAGGAGGTATGAAGACTAGGGCAGGGCAGGTCAGAGAGTTGGGTGTCCGGTGAAGGCTGGAGGAGGTATGAAGGCTAGGGCAGGGCAGGTCAGAGAGTTGGGTGTCCGGTGAAGGCTGGAGGTGGTATGAAGGCTAGGGCAGGGCAGGTCAGAGAGTTGGGTGTCCGGTGAAGGCTGGAGGAGGTATGAAGGCTAGGGCAGGGCAGGTCAGAGAGTTGGGTGTCCGGTGAAGGCTGGAGGAGGTATGAAGGCTAGGGCAGGGCAGGTCAGAGAGTTGGGTGTCCGGTGAAGGCTGGAGGAGGTATGAAGGCTAGGGCAGGGCAGGTCAGAGAGTTGGGTGTCCGGTGAATGCTGGAGGAGGTATGAAGGCTAGGGCAGGGCAGGTCAGAGAGTTGGGTGTCCGGTGAAGGCTTTAGGAGGTATGAAGGCTAGGGCAGGGCAGGTCAGAGAGTTGGGTGTCCGGTGAAGGCTGGAGGAGGTATGAAGGCTAGGGCAGGGCAGGTCAGAGAGTTGGGTGTCCGGTGAAGGCTTTAGGAGGTATGAAGGCTAGGGCAGGGCAGGTCAGAGAGTTGGGTGTCCGGTGAAGGCTGGAGGAGGTATGAAGGCTAGGGCAGGGCAGGTCAGAGAGTTGGGTGTC
Organism: Thymallus thymallus; assembly: GCA_023634145.1. Taxonomy (NCBI): domain Eukaryota; kingdom Metazoa; phylum Chordata; class Actinopteri; order Salmoniformes; family Salmonidae; genus Thymallus; species Thymallus thymallus. The sequence goes on from CM042392.1 coordinate 35,859,580, forward strand.
CGGTGAAGGCTTTAGGAGGTATGAAGGCTAGGGCAGGGCAGGTCAGAGAGTTGGGTGTCCGGTGAAGGCTGGAGGAGGTATGAAGGCTAGGGCAGGGCAGGTCAGAGAGTTGGGTGTCTGGTGAAGGCTTTAGGAGGTATGAAGGCTAGGGCAGGGCAGGTCAGAGAGTTGGGTGTCTGGTGAAGGCTTTAGGAGGTATGAAGGCTAGGGCAGGGCAGGTCAGAGAGTTGGGTGTCTGGTGAAGGCTGGAGGAGGTGCAGAGCACAGAGATGTGGCAGAGCTTGGTTCACGTTTCCAGCTGCCTCACAACAAAGTGAAGCTCATGTTTAATTAAACTACACTCCAGATACATGCATTTGAGTATCTGGTATTTAAAATATTTTTTTCTGTGTATAAGAGTGTTTTCCCAAAAAATTATTTTAATTTAATGGTGTTTTGTAAAAAAACGAATAGTCTACCAAATTGTATTTAAGAGTATTTTCAATTACTTATTTCAAATATTATTTTCAAATCCATTGGTTAAATGCATGTGAGTGTATTTGAGTCAGTGCATTTGAGTATTTTCAAATACATAACAATATTAAACTACTTGCCTTCTCAAATGGAGATACTTATTTCATATGTATGTGAAATAAATTGAGATATTTGAAGTAGTATTTGAACCCAGGCCGGCTACACTCCGAGTAGTTTGTTAATAACCTCTTACTCTGTGTTATACAGTCGTAATGGAAAAGTTTGGGCATCCCTCTGAGGCTGCATAATAATTGACTCTGTCGTCACAGAAAATGATTACAGTGGCATGCCATTCATTTTCTAATAAAGGTACTGGGGTATTGTCCAGACAAAGATTTTTAGTGTAGCAATATTAAGTTGTATGAAATTAAATCAGATGTGAAAAATAGGCTATGCAAAAATTTGGGCACCCTTGTCATTCTGTTGAATACCTGTAACTACTCAGCACTGATTAATTGGAACACAATTGGTTTGGTGAGCTCATTAAGCCTTGAACTTCATAGACAAGTGCATCCAATCATGAGAAAAGGTATTTAAGGTGGCCAATTGCAAGTTGTTGTTCTCTTTGACTCTCCTCTGAAGAGTGGCAACATGGGGGCCTCAAAACAACTCTCAAATGACCTGAAAACAAAGATTGTTCAACATTATGGTTTAGGGGAAGGCTACAAAAAGCTATCGCAGAGATGTAAGCTGTCAGTGTCCACTGTGAGGAACATAGTGAGGAAATGGAAGACCACAGGCACAGTTCTTGTTAAGGCCAGAAGTGGCAGGCCAAGTAAAATATCGGAGAGGCAAAGGTCGAAGCATGGTGAGAACGGTCAAAAACAGCCCACAGACCACCTCCAAAGACCTACAACATCATCTTGCTGCAGATGGTGTCACTGTGCATCGTTCAACAATTCAGCGCACTTTGCACAAGGAGAAGCTGTACGGGAGAGTGATGCGGAAGAAGCCTTTTCTGCACACACGCCACAAACAGAGTCGCCTGAGGTATGCAAACGCACATTTGGACAAGCCAGCTTCATTTTGTAATAAGGTGCTGTGGACTGATGAAACAAAGATTGAGTTATTTGGTCATAACAAGGGGCGTTATGCATGGCGGCAAAAGAACACAGCGTTCCAAGAAAAACACTTGCTACCCACAGTAAAATTTGGTGGGGGTTCCATCATGCTGTGGGGCTGTGTGGCCAGTGCCGGTACTGGGAATCTTGTTAAAGTTGAGGGTCGCATGGATTCCACTCAATATCAGCAGATTCTTGGGAATAATGTTGAAGAATCAGTCACAAAGTTGAAGTTACGCCGGGGCTGGATATTTCAACAAGACAACGACCCAAAACACTGCTCAAAATCTACCCGGGCATTTATGCAGAGGAACAAGTACAATGTTCTGGAATGGCCATCCCAGTCCCCAGACCTGAATATCATTGAGAATCTGTGGGATGATTTGAAGCGGGCTGTCCATGCTCGGCAACCATCAAACCTAACTGAACTGGAGATGTTTTGTAAGGAGGAATGGTCCAAATACCTTCATCCAGAATCCAGACACTCATTAGAGGCTATAGGAAGCGTCTAGAGGCTGTTATTTTTAGCAAAAGGAGGCTCTACTAAATTTTTCTGTTGGGGTGCCCAAATTTATGCACCTGTCTAATTTTGTTTTGATGCATATTGCACATTTTCTGTTAATCCAATAAACCTAATTTCACTACTGAAATATTACTGTGTCCATCAGTTATTTGATAGATCAAAATGAAATTGCTGATCCAAACACCCAATTATCTATAAATGGAAATCATGGAAATTGTCAGGGGTGCCCAAACGTTTTTATACGACTGTAGCTGGTAGTGTAATGTCTTAATAAACGTGTGGACCACTACCAGTGAAGTTAATGAACTTAGTAATTACTCTTGATTGGTTGGAAGAGCCCAGCAGGGTGATTGATACCAGGCTATTTAATGTTGATTCCAAGCTTCTTCAGTTTAAATGTTCAACACTACAGGCAACAATCAACACAATGTTCTAAACCACAATCAATCAAACCTGCTGTCAGACTTTAGGCCTAGATTCAGTCAACTCAAGCGTTAACCGCCAATAGCCGACACCCGCATAGCTAAAGTTTTGTCAGTGTCGAAGGTGGAACTGCGTTGGAGCTAGGGTTAGCTTATAACAGGGAACCTTTTTTGTTGGATACACATAAGGCAATTCTAGGTCTTGTGGCATATTTTGGTTAAACTATCCCCAATTATATGGAATTGCAACCCTCTGCATGCACAGTGCATTCTTCCATCACATGTACAGCTGATTCTCAAGATCTTGCACACTAATGAGATGCTATTGAGCCCCTCACTACTACACTGTCTGAGCCAAGGACTACATGCTTTCTGGTAAGTTTTGATTACAATACTGGGTGGGGTGAATGTATTTTATATGACATACATGACTTTTTGTTAACTAGTAAATAGTAGCCTACAGCAAAGTGTGTTTAAATCATTTGTAACTTGTTAACAATTTCTGCTAGTTAGTTTTTGCTACCATGTGGGTTTTAGCTTGCTTGAGCCTGCTAACTGAGGAGTGTTAATTCACCTGTTTCCATACATGTTTCAATTTAAAACATTTATCTTACAAAGGAGGTGTTTAATCTAACTGCTTAACTATTTATCTGTACATGGAATTGTATTTGTTTATTTTCTACTCATTTTTTTCTAATCTTTACAGGAAAATGCCACGGTCACTATCTGATGTGTGGAGACATTTCACTGCAGTTAATGTAGAAGGAAAAGCTGTGTACATTTGCAAATATTGTGCCAAATCATATGTGAAGAATGCAACAAAGATGCAGAATCATCTGGGTGTCCGGTGAAGGCTGGAGGAGGTATGAAGGCTAGGGCAGGGCAGGTCAGAGAGTTGGGTGTCTGGTGAAGGCTTTAGGAGGTATGAAGGCTAGGGCAGGGCAGGTCAGAGAGTTGGGTGTCTGGTGAAGGCTTTAGGAGGTATGAAGGCTAGGGCAGGGCAGGTCAGAGAGTTGGGTGTCTGGTGAAGGCTGGAGGAGGTGCAGAGCACAGAGATGTGGCAGAGCTTGGTTCACGTTTCCAGCTGCCTCACAACAAAGTGAAGCTCATGTTTAATTAAACTACACTCCAGATACATGCATTTGAGTATCTGGTATTTAAAATATTTTTTTCTGTGTATAAGAGTGTTTTCCCAAAAAATTATTTTAATTTAATGGTGTTTTGTAAAAAAACGAATAGTCTACCAAATTGTATTTAAGAGTATTTTCAATTACTTATTTCAAATATTATTTTCAAATCCATTGGTTAAATGCATGTGAGTGTATTTGAGTCAGTGCATTTGAGTATTTTCAAATACATAACAATATTAAACTACTTGCCTTCTCAAATGGAGATACTTATTTCATATGTATGTGAAATAAATTGAGATATTTGAAGTAGTATTTGAACCCAGGCCGGCTACACTCCGAGTAGTTTGTTAATAACCTCTTACTCTGTGTTATACAGTCGTAATGGAAAAGTTTCTGTAAGGGCTGGATTGTGGTAACCTTTATGTCCATCAGGGGAAGCCACAACCCAGTCCTTACATCAGGGAGGGAAGGTGAATGATCCCCAATCAGAGACAGCTGTCTAGCGTTGTCTCTGATTGGGAATGGTATTTAGCCTTCTCTCCCATCCACCTGCATGTGGATCAGTGTTTCTTTGTGTTTGTCTGCATGTTGCAGATCTCACAAGTAAGTCACTGTGTTTTTGATAGTAGGTAATTTATTTTCACTCTCCTTGTTTATTTGTTATGCTTCGTGAGAACATCTCATACAAATAAAAAGGATGTCACTCCACGATCGCTCCACGTATCGTCCCTTCACTCCTCACCGTGACAGAATGATCCACCAACCAGGGACGCAACGGAGCCTGACATTGGGAGATATCCTCCTCGGTATGGGGAAAATTACCGAGGAGGAATACTCCCATTATCGTGCGGTGGAGGAAGGCTGGGGTCCGGAGCAGCGGCGCCGACGTCGGGGAAAGAGTCGGCGAGCCAAAAAGGCAAAGGACCAGCCTGGAGCCCAGAAAAACCCCCAAACAGATTTTGGGGGGGGGCTATGGGGGTGGTCGGGGATCGAGGAGGAAGAGCCCCGACCACTGCACTCGTGGGGGTTCCCGGAGGAGCCCCTACAGCCATGGGAGCGGAAGTACAGAGAGGAGTCGGAGGAAGACGACGACGATGTGCTTCTGTTCCCTCACTCGTGGGGGTTCCCGGAGGAACCCTCACAGGATGGGGATTGGCGCTGGAGAGACTACGACAGCAACAGTCTTAATCCAGTGCCAGTTCCCAGCCCGGTGCCTTCAGCGCCGGTCCAGAGTCGGAGGAGGAGGAAACCGACTCAGCGCACCCAAACATCGGTGCGCAACAAAAGCCCGGTGCGACCCGTGCCAGCTCAGCGCACCAGCCAAACGGTGCGTCTGCCCAGTCCGGTACGCCCAGTGCCGGCTCCTCGCACCCGACCTCCAGTGAAGGTCTGCAACCCTGAGCCTCCAGTGAAGGTCTGCAACCCTGAGCCTCCAGTGAAGGTCTGCAACCCTGAGCCTCCAGTGAAGGTCTGCAACCCTGAGCCTCCAGTGAAGGTCTGCAACCCTGAGCCTCCAGTGAAGGTCTGCAACCCTGAGCCTCCAGTGAAGGTCTGCAACCCTGAGCCTCCAGTGAAGGTCTGCAACCCTGAGCCTCCAGTGAAGGTCTGCAACCCTGAGCCTCCAGTGAAGGTCAGCAGCCCGAGGCCTCCAGTGAAGGTCAGCAGCCCGAGGCCTCCAGTGAAGGTCAGCAGCCCGAGGCCTCCAGTGAAGGTCAGCAGCCCGAGGCCTCCAGTGAAGGTCAGCAGCCCGAGGCCTGCAGTGAAGGTCAGCAGCCCGAGGCCTGCAGTGAAGGTCAGCAGCCCGAGGCCTGCAGTGAAGGTCAGCAGCCCGAGGCCTGCAGTGAAGGTCAGCTGCCCGAGGCCTGCAGTGAAGGTCAGCAGCCCGAGGCCTGCAGTGAAGGTCAGCAGCCCGAGGCCTGCAGTGAAGGTCAGGGTCAGCGTCCCGAGGCCTGCAGTGAAGGTCAGCGTCCCGAGGCCTGCAGCGAAGATCAGCAGCCCGAGGCCTGCAGCGAAGGTCAGGCCTGCAGCGAAGGTCAGCGTCCCGAGGCCTGCAGCGAAGGTCAGCGTCCCGAGGCCTGCAGCGAAGGTCAGCGTCCCGAGGCCTGCAGCGAAGGTCAGCGTCCCGAGGCCTGCAGCGAAGGTCAGCGTCCCGAGGCCTGCAGCGAAGGTCAGCGTCCCTCCAGCGAAGGTCAGCGTCCCTCCAGCGAAGGTCAGCGTCCCTCCAGCGAAGGTCAGCGTCCCTCCAGCGAAGGTCAGCGTCCCGCCACCTCGAGCGAAGGTCAACAGCCCGGAGCCTCCAGCCACAGCTCAAGGCCTGGAGCCTCCTCCACCGGTGCCCAGTCCGGGGCCGGTCGGCTGCGTCGCTCCAGCGCCGGAGCAGTCCGCTCCACCGGTGCCCAGTCCGGGGCCGGTCGTCTGCCCAGCTCCAGCGCCGGAGCAGCCCGCTCCACCGGTGCCCAGTCCGGGGCCGGTCGTCTGCCCAGCTCCAGCGCCGGAGCAGTCCGCTCCACCGGTGCCCAGTCCGGGGCCGGTCGTCTGCTTCGCTCCCGTGCCGGAGCAGTCCGCTCCACCGGTGCCCAGTCCGGGGCCGGTCGTCTGCTTCGCTCCAGCGCCGGAGCAGTCCGCTCCACCGGTGCCCAGTCCGGGGCCGGTCGCCTGCGTCGCTCCAGCGCCGGAGCAGTCCGCTCCACCGGTGCCCAGTCCGGGGCCGGTAGTCTGCGTCGCTCCAGTGCCGGAGCAGTCCGCTCCACCGGTGCCCAGTCCGGGGCCGGTCGTCTGCGTCGCTCCAGTGCCGGAGCAGTCCGCTCCACCGGTGCCCGAGCCGGGGAAGGACATCAGCCCCTCTCCAGGGTCGAGGGCTCCCACACCAGGGTCCAGACAGGACTTGGTGAATCGCGGGAGTACTGGGGGGGGAACCATCGCCCCGGGGTCCGGACCGGACCGGGCGTGCAACAGGGAGGTAGGAGGAGAGCAGCTTTCACGGCCTGCGTCACGCCCGAGGCCGGAACCGGAACCCCCACCAACAACCACCTCAGTACCCCGCCATTTCCCCTCCTGGTTTTGTGTATTTTTTTTGGGAGAGGGGGAGATCAAGTGCGGTCGGGAGCCCGCACCTTGGAGGGGGGGTACTGTAAGGGCTGGATTGTGGTAACCTTTATGTCCATCAGGGGAAGCCACAACCCAGTCCTTACATCAGGGAGGGAAGGTGAATGATCCCCAATCAGAGACAGCTGTCTAGCGTTGTCTCTGATTGGGAATGGTATTTAGCCTTCTCTCCCATCCACCTGCATGTGGATCAGTGTTTCTTTGTGTTTGTCTGCATGTTGCAGATCTCACAAGTAAGTCACTGTGTTTTTGATAGTAGGTAATTTATTTTCACTCTCCTTGTTTATTTGTTATGCTTCGTGAGAACATCTCATACAAATAAAAAGGATGTCACTCCACGATCGCTCCACGTATCGTCCCTTCACTCCTCACCGTGACAGTTTGGGCATCCCTCTGAGGCTGCATAATAATTGACTCTGTCGTCACAGAAAATGATTACAGTGGCATGCCATTCATTTTCTAATAAAGGTACTGGGGTATTGTCCAGACAAAGATTTTTAGTGTAGCAATATTAAGTTGTATGAAATTAAATCAGATGTGAAAAATAGGCTATGCAAAAATTTGGGCACCCTTGTCATTCTGTTGAATACCTGTAACTACTCAGCACTGATTAATTGGAACACAATTGGTTTGGTGAGCTCATTAAGCCTTGAACTTCATAGACAAGTGCATCCAATCATGAGAAAAGGTATTTAAGGTGGCCAATTGCAAGTTGTTGTTCTCTTTGACTCTCCTCTGAAGAGTGGCAACATGGGGGCCTCAAAACAACTCTCAAATGACCTGAAAACAAAGATTGTTCAACATTATGGTTTAGGGGAAGGCTACAAAAAGCTATCGCAGAGATGTAAGCTGTCAGTGTCCACTGTGAGGAACATAGTGAGGAAATGGAAGACCACAGGCACAGTTCTTGTTAAGGCCAGAAGTGGCAGGCCAAGTAAAATATCGGAGAGGCAAAGGTCGAAGCATGGTGAGAACGGTCAAAAACAGCCCACAGACCACCTCCAAAGACCTACAACATCATCTTGCTGCAGATGGTGTCACTGTGCATCGTTCAACAATTCAGCGCACTTTGCACAAGGAGAAGCTGTACGGGAGAGTGATGCGGAAGAAGCCTTTTCTGCACACACGCCACAAACAGAGTCGCCTGAGGTATGCAAACGCACATTTGGACAAGCCAGCTTCATTTTGTAATAAGGTGCTGTGGACTGATGAAACAAAGATTGAGTTATTTGGTCATAACAAGGGGCGTTATGCATGGCGGCAAAAGAACACAGCGTTCCAAGAAAAACACTTGCTACCCACAGTAAAATTTGGTGGGGGTTCCATCATGCTGTGGGGCTGTGTGGCCAGTGCCGGTACTGGGAATCTTGTTAAAGTTGAGGGTCGCATGGATTCCACTCAATATCAGCAGATTCTTGGGAATAATGTTGAAGAATCAGTCACAAAGTTGAAGTTACGCCGGGGCTGGATATTTCAACAAGACAACGACCCAAAACACTGCTCAAAATCTACCCGGGCATTTATGCAGAGGAACAAGTACAATGTTCTGGAATGGCCATCCCAGTCCCCAGACCTGAATATCATTGAGAATCTGTGGGATGATTTGAAGCGGGCTGTCCATGCTCGGCAACCATCAAACCTAACTGAACTGGAGATGTTTTGTAAGGAGGAATGGTCCAAATACCTTCATCCAGAATCCAGACACTCATTAGAGGCTATAGGAAGCGTCTAGAGGCTGTTATTTTTAGCAAAAGGAGGCTCTACTAAATTTTTCTGTTGGGGTGCCCAAATTTATGCACCTGTCTAATTTTGTTTTGATGCATATTGCACATTTTCTGTTAATCCAATAAACCTAATTTCACTACTGAAATATTACTGTGTCCATCAGTTATTTGATAGATCAAAATGAAATTGCTGATCCAAACACCCAATTATCTATAAATGGAAATCATGGAAATTGTCAGGGGTGCCCAAACGTTTTTATACGACTGTAGCTGGTAGTGTAATGTCTTAATAAACGTGTGGACCACTACCAGTGAAGTTAATGAACTTAGTAATTACTCTTGATTGGTTGGAAGAGCCCAGCAGGGTGATTGATACCAGGCTATTTAATGTTGATTCCAAGCTTCTTCAGTTTAAATGTTCAACACTACAGGCAACAATCAACACAATGTTCTAAACCACAATCAATCAAACCTGCTGTCAGACTTTAGGCCTAGATTCAGTCAACTCAAGCGTTAACCGCCAATAGCCGACACCCGCATAACTAAAGTTTTGTCAGTGTCGAAGGTGGAACTGCGTTGGAGCTAGGGTTAGCTTATAACAGGGAACCTTTTTTGTTGGATACACATAAGGCAATTCTAGGTCTTGTGGCATATTTTGGTTAAACTATCCCCAATTATATGGAATTGCAACCCTCTGCATGCACAGTGCATTCTTCCATCACATGTACAGCTGATTCTCAAGATCTTGCACACTAATGAGATGCTATTGAGCCCCTCACTACTACACTGTCTGAGCCAAGGACTACATGCTTTCTGGTAAGTTTTGATTACAATACTGGGTGGGGTGAATGTATTTTATATGACATACATGACTTTTTGTTAACTAGTAAATAGTAGCCTACAGCAAAGTGTGTTTAAATCATTTGTAACTTGTTAACAATTTCTGCTAGTTAGTTTTTGCTACCATGTGGGTTTTAGCTTGCTTGAGCCTGCTAACTGAGGAGTGTTAATTCACCTGTTTCCATACATGTTTCAATTTAAAACATTTATCTTACAAAGGAGGTGTTTAATCTAACTGCTTAACTATTTATCTGTACATGGAATTGTATTTGTTTATTTTCTACTCATTTTTTTCTAATCTTTACAGGAAAATGCCACGGTCACTATCTGATGTGTGGAGACATTTCACTGCAGTTAATGTAGAAGGAAAAGCTGTGTACATTTGCAAATATTGTGCCAAATCATATGTGAAGAATGCAACAAAGATGCAGAATCATCTGGCCAAGTGCATAAAGTTCCCTCAGCGCTCACAACAAGCAACCTCTGACAAAAGTCCCTCTACTTCTATTCGAAGTGAAAATGATGAATCAGACACCTTATCGATAACAACAGCTCATGGTCCTGGAATCAGACGTTTTTTTGACTCAATGGAGGAACCTAGTCAGAGAAATGCTGATGAATGTCTTGCTCGAGCTGTGTATGCAACTGGTTCACCTCTGATGCTCACAGGCAATGTGTATTGGAAGAGAATTATGAATGTTCTTTGCCCAGCATACACCCCTCCAACTAGACGTGCTTTATCTACTAATTTGCTGGATGCAGTTCAACAGAGTTCAAGTGAAGGTCAAGCAAATCATAGAGAAAGCAGACTGTATTGAAACCATCTCTGATGGGTGGTTGAATGTTTGTAGGCAAGGAATAATTAACTACATCATCTCCACCCCTCAACCAGTATTCTACAAGAGCACAGACACAAGGGACAACAGACACACTGGTCTCTGCGCATTAAACCCATACAACTTATCCAGAACGCTGCAGCCCGTCTGGTGTTCAACCTTCCCAAGTTCTCTCATGTCACTCCGCTCCTCCGCACACTCCACTGGCTTCCAGTTGAAGCTCACATCTACTACAAAACCCTGGTGCTTGCCTACGGAGCTGTGAGGGGAACGGCACCTCCTTACCTCCAAGCTCTGATCAGACCCTACACCCAAACGAGGACACTACGTTCATCCACCTCTGGCCTGCTAGCCCCACTACCTCTACGGAAGCACAGTTCAGGCTCATCCCAGTCAAAGCTATTTACTGCTTTGGCACCCCAATGGTGGAACAAGCTCCCCGACGACGCCAGGACAGCGGAGTCACTGACCACCTTCCTGTAGACACTTGAAACCCGACTTCTTTAAGGAATACCTGGAATAGTATAACACCTGACTTATTTCCCTGATAGCACTGACTTTCCTCACAGCTGCTTGTTTAAAGAAACGTACTTACTGTCATGGAGATGTGGTTGTCCCACTGGCTATCCTAAGTTGAATGAACCAATCTGTAAGTTGCTCTGGATAAGAGCGTCTGCTAAATGACTAAAATGTAAATGTAAAAAATCCTCCAAACGTTTATTCAAGTTGGATAATCTTTGCATGCCGACAGCAGTCACACCATTGGAAGACATAGCTTGGCCTATTCCTGCTCTTTTCCCACGATCCATCAAACACATTTGTTGTGACGTCATAGTGGTCTCTGATTGGTGGTCATCATCTGGTGTGTCATCATAGTGGTCTCTGATTGGTGGTCAGACTCACTCAGGTGGAACAAACTTAAATTTGTACCTTTTTTCAAAGCTGATTTGAATGTCATTGAGGAAACAGAGAAGTGTCAAAGATTTTTGCTCCACAAACATTCTTTCTGAATTTAAAAATAATCCTCGACGTAATCATCTAGTTTTTCAAAAGTATCTGTAATCTGATTACAACATTTTTGCTGCTAACGTAACGGATTACAGTTAACGTTTCTTTATAATCCCTTGTATGTAATGGATTACATGTAATCCGTTACTCCCCAACCCTGTGTGTATATTTGGGTGTGTGTGTTAATCTGTCTCAATAGTGAGTGTGCCGATCTCCCCTCCTTCCACAGTGACCTATTAACTCCTATTGACTGTGACACACATCTACACACAGATTGTCGTTAAACTCTCCATCACTTTGTCCGCTGACGGGTGTTATGTTTTTATAAATGGAACAGCAAATATTGTATTATATTGATCGCTCCCGCCATTCTATGCTACTGAACTTAAGATGACCTGCTGTTTCTAACATGCTGTTTCTAATAGGGAGCAGTCTCCAGAAGCCCAGTTAATACCAGGAGCCAACATACGTCCTGTGTCCAGATAACATCCACATTCTGGTAGTGCCAACATTTTCAGACAGATGTAGACGATTAAAAGATGCAGTGTAAATGGACAACATCCGGACAAGAACAAGGACAATTTACGCGTGTTACCACCAGGTATAAACGGGGCTTTAGACACATTGCTTCAGTTTCGTTATTTCTTAGTGTAACCAGTCGGATTGGTGACCTGGCTCCTCAGTCTGAAATGCCTTCACCTGTGCCATGGTCACAAATGGCTAGCTTCTTAGTGGCATAGTCAATAGAGCAGTCACGTGTTTTTGTAGAAAGAGGAGTGGAGGTCGCTCCCAGTAGCAGACGTGTGAGGGAATAAGACAAACTGTCAAGCAGCACAGTGATGTACGTCACATTAGATAACTTCCCTGTTTCTACACGACTACACAAATGCACACCTTATTCATATTGAAATACCTCCATTAAGGTTGAGTTAGATTCAGATTCAGATTGAGGTTCATTGTCCTACAAGATGAAAATCTTAGCACAGCTCACACATTATATACACAAAACATACAGACAACACAGCAGGAAAACGAACAATAGTCAGGCATAAGTACAACTGTTCATTATAGTGATAGCTACATGGAACTGTTCATTATAGTGATAGCTACATGGAACTGTTCATTATAGTGATAGCTACATGGAACTGTTCGTTATAGTGATAGCTACATGGAACTGTTCATTATAGTGATAGCTACATGGAACTGTTCGTTATAGTGATAGCTACATGGAACTGTTCATTATAGTGATAGCTACATGGAACTGTTCATTATAGTGATAGCCTCTGGAATGAAATGAGTTATCGACCATCTCTTCTGTTTGCTACTCAGCAGAGGATCCGTTCTCTAGGATTGATACTGAAATGATTTAGTGTAAGACCCTGTTTCTTAATCTTCTCTCTTTTTAGAAGTATCCTCTGTGTGGTTTTAAAGCCACAGTGAGTTAGTGGACAGGTTCATTGATGATCTCTGGTTGGTTTATTTATGACAGCATAATTAGATATGGAGAAAAGCTGGTTCCTTTCTGTCGTACTGAGAAACGTCAATAACACAAGCCGAGCCAAACTACTTCTCTTGTCACTCCATTGAGACCTGTAGAAAATCTATACAGTACACTGTGGCTCTATCTGTTTATGGCAGAAAGACTAACACCCTGTTTTGGTTCACAGAGCTGACTGATTGGTTTACGTCTCATCTTCCACTGTTGAGTAATCCCTGCGCATTATTGAAGGACATATCGTTACATATTATTAAGCTTTATCGTTTAAGTATAGAAACGTCCATGACCATGGAATACTGGATGTTGTTAGATGCAGTCAGAGGCTATTTTGTATTTATTATGGATCCATTAGTTCCTGCCAAGGCAGCAGCTACTCTTCCTGGGGTTTATTATGGATCCCCATTAGTTCCTGTCAAGGCAGCAGCTACTCTTCCTGGGGTTTATTATGGATCCCCATTAGTTCCTGCCAAGGCAGCAGCTACTCTTCCTGGGGTTTATTATGGATCCCCATTAGTTCCTGCCAAGGCAGCAGCTACTCTTCCTGGGGTTTATTATGGATCCATTAGTTCCTGTCAAGGCAGCAGCTACTCTTCCTGGGGTTTATTATGGATCCCCATTACTTCCTCAGAAGTGAGGAAGTGTTCCTCAGACCACTACTCTACTACCACATATCTACAATACATTAAGTGTTCCTCAGACCACTACTCTACTACCACATATCTACAATACATTAAGTGTCCCTCAGACCACTACTCTACTACCACATATCTACAATACAGATATGTATTAGGTTATTGACCTTGGCTGGGATTCAATCCGTAGAACTGTTATCGCGTACGTGGAGATCACATTAACTATAAATGCTGCAGATGTTGGCTCAATTGAAAATTACCTTTAAATGTCAGGCACGCTTCAACCCGGCCTCGGATTGATTCATGGCCCTCGTCTCTAGCCTATGATGGGTTTTGTGCTCTTGCAACATCTCCTGTAAGGTAAAACAGCCCCCACTCTGACCACAACAGTGTTATTTGTGTTATGTTGTGCAATTATTTGTAGGGAGCTTGTCTTCAGGGATGTTATAACATTAGATTGCTTTTCTGAAAGAATAATTTAGCCAGGTGGTCTACTGGGCTTTTTCCCAGTCGCTGCTTTTCTCTGACATGATATAATGTGGTTACAAAGATAATTTAGACACACACACACACACACACACACTCAGGCGATTGTTTTTGTAATCACCCATAGGTCTTCTTTAATTAAAATAAAAGAAAGCAATTTAAGGAAAGCTGGAGTGATGGAAAAAAAATCAACACTGGCCCCAGTGGTCTGTAGATGAGAAACACAGGGGCCAGTGGTCTGTAGATGAGAAACACTGGCCCCAGTGGTCTGTAGATGAGAAACACAGGGGCCAGTGGTCTGTAGATGAGAAACACAGGGGCCAGTGGTCTGTAGATGAGAAACACAGGGGCCAGTGGTCTGTAGATGAGAAACACAGGGGCCAGTGGTCTGTAGATGAGAAACACAGGGGCCAGTGGTCTGTAGATGAGAAACACAGGGGCCAGTGGTCTGTAGATGAGAAACACAGGGGCCAGTGGTCTGTAGATGAGAAACACAGGGGCCAGTGGTCTGTAGATGAGAAACACAGCGGCCAGTGGTCTGTAGATGAGAAACACAGGGGCCAGTGGTCTGTAGATGAGAAACACAGCGGCCAGTGGTCTGTAGATGAGAAACACAGCGGCCAGTGGTCTGTAGATGAGAAACACAGGGGCCGGTGGTCTGTAGATGAGAAACACAGCGGCCAGTGGTCTGTAGATGAGAAACACAGGGGCCAGTGGTCTGTAGATGAGAAACACAGGGGCCAGTGGTCTGTAGATGAGAAACACAGGGGCCAGTGGTCTGTAGATGAGAAACACAGCGGCCAGTGGTCTGTAGATGAGAAACACAGGGGCCAGTGGTCTGTAGATGAGAAACACAGGGGCCAGTGGTCTGTAGATGAGAAACACAGGGGCCAGTGGTCTGTAGATGAGAAACACAGGGGCCAGTGGTCTGTAGATGAGAAACACAGGGGCCAGTGGTCTGTAGATGAGAAACACAGGGGCCAGTGGTCTGTAGATGAGAAACACAGGGGCCAGTGGTCTGTAGATGAGAAACACAGGGGCCAGTGGTCTGTAGATGAGAAACACAGGGGCCAGTGGTCTGTAGATGAGAAACACAGGGGCCAGTGGTCTGTAGATGAGAAACACAGGGGCCAGTGGTCTGTAGATGAGAAACACAGGGGCCAGTGGTCTGTAGATGAGAAACACAGGGGCCAGTGGTCTGTAGATGAGAAACACAGGGGCCAGTGGTCTGTAGATGAGAAACACAGGGGCCGGTGGTCTGTAGATGAGAAACACAGGGGCCGGTGGTCTGTAGATGAGAAACACAGGGGCCGGTGGTCTGTAGATGAGAAACACAGGGGCCAGTGGTCTGTAGATGAGAAACACAGGGGCAAGTGGTCTGTAGATGAGAAACACTGGCCCCAGTGGTCTGTAGATGAGAAACACAGGGGCCAGTGGTCTGTAGATGAGAAACACAGGGGCCAGTGGTCTGTAGATGGGAAACACCGGGGCCAGTGGTCTGTAGATGAGAAACACAGGGGCCAGTGGTCTGTAGATGAGAAACACAGGGGCCGGTGGTCTGTAGATGAGAAACACAGGGGCCGGTGGTCTGTAGATGAGAAACACAGGGGCCAGTGGTCTGTAGATGAGAAACACAGGGGCAAGTGGTCTGTAGATGGGAAACACAGGGGCCAGTGGTCTGTAGATGAGAAACACAGGGGCCAGTGGTCTGTAGATGAGAAACACAGGGGCCAGTGGTCTGTAGATGAGAAACACAGGGGCCAGTGGTCTGTAGATGAGAAACACAGGGGCCAGTGGTCTGTAGATGAGAAACACAGGGGCCAGTGGTCTGTAGATGAGAAACACAGGGGCCAGTGGTCTGTAGATGAGAAACACAGGGGCCAGTGGTCTGTAGATGAGAAACACAGGGGCCAGTGGTCTGTAGATGAGAAACACAGGGGCCAGTGGTCTGTAGATGAGAAACACAGGGGCCAGTGGTCTGTAGATGAGAAACACAGGGGCCAGTGGTCTGTAGATGAGAAACACAGGGGCCAGTGGTCTGTAGATGAGAAACACAGGGGCCAGTGGTCTGTAGATGAGAAACACAGGGGCCGGTGGTCTGTAGATGACCAGGTAAAACAGCCTGTTACTCTGCAACAGTAAAAAGTTTAAGATCCAGGTTAAGTTTAAGTTCAAGGTTAAGTTTAAACATCAGCCAATTAAAACGGTTGCCTTACTATCATGTGACAGATTGTAGCTGGTCCCATCAGATAACCTGGCACACGTTAGCCCTATGGCTGCGGTCCAAACACTTAAAAGACACACCCTCGTCCACTTACCCTTGTCTTATGCCCTTGGGGGAGGAATCCCCGTCGCCATCTTGGCGGGCGGTGCAAATGATTAGCCAAGCAAGGGAAGTTTGCCAAGTAAGCCCCTCAGCCCTCGTTTTTGCGAGTGTACAATTATGTTCACTCCGGGACCTGAAACTCCCCATAATTCATGAAAAGTCAGCGAAAACTTAATAACAACATTAATGGAGAAGTCAACATACAAGTGTAAGTAAAAACTAATGCAATTAAGTTATAAATTGCGCTACCGATGCACATGGCAGCACAAACACTTCTCGTAAAAGTAATTATGTTTTTGTTTGGTTAGTTTTTGGAAAATCTAGAAATAAAACATGTTCCTTCTTCAGAAGTTCCAGCTATGCAGGCTAACGTTAGTTAGCTAATTAATTTGCTAGCTATCATACAGTAGGCGTATATTAATAATTATACAATTTATGTAAATAAATATGCAATCATAATTGACTGTAGCTCAGATAAATCACACACAAGCTACTGTTGGCTGAAAACACAATCATTGCAGGATGAACGAGTGACAAAAATCATTCCTTCCTCCCTCCTTGCCCTGCAAGTGTACACTTGTCATACGTCATCAGAAGGGTCCACTTAATTTGAGGGCTGAGGGGATAGGGTGTGCCTTTTACGTGTTTGGACCTCAGACTACATTAATCTAGATAGAATGCTACATTGTATCTGGTTCCATCAGAGTAAAGCTGGCAGCTGCTTCTCCTGTTGGAATTTAATTGTCTGCTATCAGTCAATTGAATGACTTGTTAGTTTTGTTTTTGATTAGTTTTGAATAGTTTTGACTACTGAGTCTGGTTGCGTGGATTATTTTTTACAACTGTCTGATTTTACCTTTGGGATTCTTTTGATTTCTTGCTGCGGCGCTGACAATGTCAGAACCATGTGGACTCAATATTGCCAGTAAATTTATCAACGGGATCGAACTGTTGGGACTGTTTGGTGCTACTGACTTTTATTTCTCTGCTGCTGCGACAAAACCGGTTTCCCCCAGACCTGGATGGGGATTCGACATGATACGTATAAGGTACTCTGCTGCTGAATTGTATCGTTTTAAACCTGCACGGCTAAAAGCCCCACTCTCTCTAAACACACATCTACCTCTTTTCCACCAAAGCATTTTGAGAGCCGGTTCAGAGCCGGTGCTTACTCGCGAACCAGTGCAAGGCTTGTGTTTCGACAGCCAAAGAACCGGTTCTCGACTTGTTAATCAAAACCAGTAACACTTCTATTTTGGTTCCACTAGATAATCAAAACCAGTAACACTTCTCTTTTGGTTCCACTTGTTAATCAAAACCAGAAACACTTCTCTTTTGGTTCCACTTGTTAATCAAAACCAGAAACACTTCTCTTTTGGTTCCACTAGATAATCAAAACCAGAAACACTTCTCTTTTGGTTCCAATTGTTAATCAAAACCAGAAACACTTCTCTTTTGGTTCCACTTGTTAATCAAAACCAGAAACACTTCTCTTTTGGTTTCACTAGATAATCAAAACCAGTAACACTTCTCTTTTGGCTCCACTAGTTCAGCCTTTCTTAAAGTATGGGTCGCGACCCAAAGTGGGTCGCAGACCTGTTAATGGTGGGTCGCGACGTGTCAGAGTAAATTTATAATTGTTTCATTAATTACTGGAATTGATTTTGGCCGAGTGCAACTGCACTCTCTGTTAGCAGCGGTGTCTCTGCTCAGTTTGGCAGCTGCACGAGTGTGTCACGACCAATCATTTTAATTCTGAACTGGAATACACTGATTGACGCAAGATTTGAGGCAAACACACACACAGTTCTGGGTTGTTCATCTACAGCAGGAGGAAACGGTCTCCTGCCGGGCTGGAAGCAGTAGATGTTCTGATCCAGTTTGGCACCACATACCTATGTGAGTCAGGGTTCTCAACTCTGGCGTACTTAAAAAACAAGTAAAGAAACAGAGTCAATGATGAGCATGACCTCAGGGTTGACCTCAGGGTTGACCTCAGGGTTGACCTCAGGGTTGACCTCAGGGTTGACCCCAGGGTTGACCCCAGGGTTGACCTCAGGGTTGACCCCAGGGTTGACCTCAGGGTTGACCACAGGGTTGACCACAGGGTTGACCTCAGGGTTGACCTCAAGGTTGACCTCAGGGTTGACCTCAGGGTTGAACCCAGGGTTGACCTCAGGGTTGACCTCAGGGTTGACCTCAGGATTGACCTCAGGGTTGACCCCAGGGTTGACCTCAGGGTTGACCCCAGGGTAGACCTCAGGGTTGACGTCAGGGTTGCACTGCCAAAAACTGAGCCCAGAATAAATCTGCTTGTTAAAAACTTCAACCAGTCACACACCTCTCATTAGGACTGTGTGTGTGTGTGTGTGTGTGTTTGTGTGTGTGTGTGTAGTGTGTGTAGTGTGTGTGTGTGGTGTGTGTGTGTGTGGTGTGTGTGTAGTGTGTGTGTGTGTAGTGTGTGTAGTGTGTGTAGTGTGTGTGTGTGTGGTGTGTGTGTGTGTGTGTGTGTGTGTGTGTGTGTGTGTGTGTGTGTGTGTGTGTGTGTAGTGTGTGTAGTGTGTGTAGTGTGTGTGTGTAGTGTGTGTGTGTAGGTGTGTGTGTGTGTGTGTGTCTGTCTCCTTTACATGTGATGTCTACACAGAGTCAGGAAACACATTGTCTCCTTTACATGTGATGTCTACACAGAGTCAGGAAACACATTGTCTCCTTTACATATTTACATTGTCATCCTGTCTGCTATCCTCTATCCTGCCTGTCTCTTTCCTACTTGCTAAATCATCCAACATCGATATAACTTTCTGATACATTTCCCTCACGTCATTTTCAGAAATGCTAAATAAAAGTCATATATTTAGTCTCAACTGAGGATGTGGGGTCGAGAATCAACTTTCTCTCCTGTTGATATCGATCCGCCACAAAGAATTCCATTATTTGATTTGCTAAATCATCGATTTCCACGTTCTGTTTTTGTTTCACTATAGCAAATATATTTCTCCTGTATATCTCATCTTTTCTGTTTTTATGCGTCCTGCCGTTTCGAAAGCTCTACTAAACTGTAGTAAACCACATTTCCTTGCATTCCTCGCGCCATCATTTGATCTCAAAAGTATCTGTTTTAACCTTAGGAAAAATGTATGCAGCAATGTCTTTAGGGCAAAACATTTTATTAGCCTGACTTCCATATGATAGTCCGATGATATAAATAACCAATCATATATATCGTCTTCCTTGTCATAGTTCTCCACCGCGCTATAAACTGGTGGTTGGGCTCTTTAACTGTGGATACATTCTTCTCGTATTTTCAGATACATTTATAGAGCTTGTGGACATAATGTATACTATTGCCAAATGTATTAATTTCTTAGTTGTCTTTTTCATCTTCCTAATTATATTTCCAGGCCATTGTGCACTTATTAAATTCCATGTTTTATACGCCTCTCTCATATAATCTATGTCCCGTTGTGAGTTACTTACGGCTGTATTGTCAATTATGTATTTACGTGAGATTTGTAATGTATCCCTTTCAAAACTGCCTTCTTGGGGGGATTCATTCTGCTAAATCAATAAAATATGGTTCTACATAGAAAAATTCTAATTTAATCAACATCCATTCACGCGGTGTCTGATTTTCAAAACTTTTAGTAGAAATGTTTTAAATGTGGATTCGTCTTTAATAATTTCTGACTATGACCGGCTTGCCAAACTTCGCCTTACTAGATAGGCTCCCCATGATTTCAAGTGCATGCAATGTTAGTAATCATTATAAAAAAAAATGTGTCTATTGAATAATTGATGCTGTGCTTCAATATATATTTTAGCTGCTGGAGTCTTTGTCCCTCTCGGACTGAGAGAGGGAATTCACAAAGGACTCTAACTCTGTATAGGACACAAACCCCACTTATTATTCAACCTACCTTAACCTAAGACTTACCACCTCCTTGTTAAAGATCGAATAACCATATGTTTTACGATTCCAAAATTCTTCCCTTGTTTTTCTACTCATTCATTCGCTCCTTTCCTTGAATCACAGCATCACTCCAATCTTATTCTAATGTCTTTCTCACATCCTTCACATCACTTGAGAATTCGCTTAAATCAATCCCAAATAATTTGGCCCCCTTGTTTATTATTATTATTATTATTATTATAGTTTTTTTAAACATTGAATTTTAACATTCTTACCAGTACAGACTTATCCTAAGGTAAGCAGACTCAACATAATCTTAACTTAAATAATGAGTGTCTACTCACCTGTGGTTCAGCCGTCACTGGTATCCCGTTCGTAGACGCCAATTTTAATGATGATCATCTCTGGTATTGAAGAAACTCAGGATGTGAGAAGAATTTAAATACTCGGTGGAGAGGTTGATACATATATGTATTAATCAGATCTGGGTTCGTGTAACAACTGGCAATGAGTGCAGATTGCTATGAAAAACATTGAACAAAGAAAGTTGTGAGCTTATATAGTAGGTATAAACAGGATGTACCCACATCTGGCATACATTAGAAGGGGGCACAACTCACGAGACTGGCACCTCCAGAAAAGGATACTTATGAAAACACATTCCAAGACACCCTATAGAATCACATCATATCAGATGACAATGTCTGTATTTCCAATTTCTTTGATGAAGCTCTTTAGGCCAAAGGCAGATGACCTCAGACCTTGTATATTCCAGGAAGAGATAGTAAAAGCTTTGTGTTCCATAGTGTCTAGTGTTTGGTGTTTTTGTGTGGTTTAGGTCCAGACCATCACAGTAGGTGTGAGCAGAGCATGTTGAGCATCTGATACATACCTCACGGCCTGGGCATATATCCTGCTGTCATGTTGATGTCCTTTCCGCAGGGGCGGGGGGCATGGGGTGGACAGAATGGGCATAGGTCTGATATGGGGGGGCTTATATAGGGTGTGGCCAGGGTTTGCTTGAGGTGGTCTTATCTGGTTGGTGTGTGGCTGGTGATGCTGTGGTCTGGGTGTAGGTCCTCTTGGAGTGGGTTCTCTCGGTGCAGGTCCTTCAGTAGGGGGTCTTGCAGGTCTGGGAGGGTGTCTCGCTGGTCTAGACAGGGTGTCCGTTGCTCTGTCACTCCTATGTGAGGTGCTGGGCCTACGGTTGAGGGTGATGTCCTTCAGGGTCCTGGCAAAAGTTGGGATTGCTGCCTTGTAGAGGTGGACCTGGTCATAAAGGCTGTTCAAGTCCAGGGTGGAGTAGTTGGCCAGGTAGACATTAGGTTTTGAGGCACGGTCTCGCAAAATGCTTGCATTCACCCTCTGTATGGTGGCAGGGTGAATGTCTTTTCGTGGTAGCAGGGTGGAGATAACCACTTGTGCATTCCCTTGAGTGCTGTGGCCACCCTTTCCTGCTGGGCCCTCAGGTCATTTGTACCCGTGTGAATGATGATGTGGCTGGGTGATGCCTAGTGTTTGGGCTCCAGAGTTGAGCTACTTCGTGTTTGGAAAAACATTTCTCCTCTTGAATTTATTTGCCATTTGAGTCAATGAGGAGCACAATCTCTGGCTTTTCTGTGTCCTTAGTGGATGTGTGTTCGTTGTCAAGAGGGCTATCAGGGGAGCTGACAGGGGGGCTGTTAGGAGGGGGTGGGATCCCCTGGGCTTGGGGTTCTTCATTTGTCTGTCCTGCTGTGATGTTGACCCAGATAGGTCAGGGTCTAGGGTGTACTGTTCTGCTGTGGTGTGGAGACTTTGGTCAGGGTCTGAGGTGGGCTGTTCTGCTGGCTTCTCTGCAGGGGTGGCCAGCTCTCTAACGGGTTGTTCTCTGTCACCTGTCATCGTTCTCATCTCCACCTCCAGCTCTCCAGGTCTAGTTAAGGGGGTGTTGTTGTGCTGGACTGTTGTCTGGGTCTGTGCTGACTGGAGTGTAATCACCTGCTGTTTCAGCTCCACCTGTCTAACCTCTAGCTGGGTGAAGTTATCCTTCATTTCAATGAGGGAGTAGTACTCTGTGCTGGGAGGTTGACTTTTACGCTTGGGGTTGCTCGTCTGTGGTGTTATATAATGGAGAGGTCTGGTCTGACCCGCTCGGTGTGGGGGTATCTTTCTCAAGGGAGGGCTTCTCCTGCTGAGCTAATTCTTTGATTAGGTGGAAGTCCAGCTGAAACTGTTTGGGGTTTCCCTGTACCAATACTGTTCCAGACTTATAGAGATTTATATTAGCTGACTCAGAGTCCTCGTTGTCTAGGATCCTGAGTTTCAACCCATCTGTAACACTTAACAGAGGGGTAGTGTGCTAATATAACCCTGTGCCGTGCCAGGGGACGGTCTGTGTGGAAGATAAGGTTGCTTATGTTTCCATTTTTATAACAGTCAGCAAAAAGTGTCTCTTGATTTTCCATAAGGAGCTACATTTTGTACTCTTTTCATGTCTTATCAGTCTTTACATTGTTGGGGTAAAATCAGGATTACATTGGTAACATAGATAGTTAAGTTAATATCTTAAGATATCTTATCGTCATAATATGCTGATATGATTGACTGTGACCTGTTGTTATTAGAATGTCTACTTTTAGACTCAAGCTTGTCTATTACATGTCCCTGTTCTGTGGGAAGAGGCTTATGGTAAACCATGTGAAGGGAGGGGTTAATTCCTTGGCTCCACAGGTCTGGGCGCTAATCACTCCCTCCTTCGGCCTTGGGGGGACAAGGTCTGAGATAGAATGAGTTAATGTTTGTGTTAAGACGAGGTACCAAGAACAGGAGGGGAGTCTCGCCCTCAGGGTGATATTCCTTTCTCATTTATCAAGTGTTGTTTGTCATGAACGTTCAGGGGGTTGTATCTTGGCTATAAAAGTGTATCAGGGCGCTCAACCCAACAGTCAAGTGCTGCGTTGGCCTGCCATGATGATCATCATTGCAAAGCACTCACATCAACTGACTTGAGCCTTTTGTGTGACATGCTTAATTTACTTATAAGTAAATAAAGGTTTAGTTTAGGTAGAACTCTGACTTGTGTGATTAGTTTGTGTCTCCTCATTTGATAATTCAGAAAACTACCACCACAACATCCAGAGGGTACTGTATTTTAATTACCTCTGAACAGCGGGAGGGTGCTTCTAAGGATTGTCCCTTTGGTTGGGGTAAACTGTGTGAATCTCCTGCCATTGTTGGGCCTCTCCTTCACACGTCAGTGTTAATTGAAGTTGTATCTCTTTGTTCTAGCAAGCTTGGTAGCCTCAGCATTCAGTCCTTATAAAGTAAAATATATCATTGCAATGTATTTTTCTTCTTGGCTTTTGAAAGTAAAAAATATCTTCAGACATTACTCACTCAGTTCCAGGTTGGATGGTGTTTTCAGGTTTCTGTTTGTTTGCCAGAGCATTTGCTGTATAGCTTGGGAATAATAATCCTTGGTGGTATGAAGCCTTCCACGTAATTCCGTCCAAAATCAGGTTGTAGGTTTGGAGTTTTGATTTCGAGTGAAGGTTGTGTTGTGGAGGGTAACATCCTGTATGTTGTGGAGGGTAACATCCTGTATGTTGTGGAGGGTAACATCCTGTATGTTGTGGAGGGTAACATCCTGTATGTTGTGGAGGGTAACATCCTGTATGTTGTGGAGGGTAACATCCTGTATGTTGTGGAGGGTAACATCCTGTATGTTGTGGAGGGTAACATCCTGTATGTTGTGGAGGGTAAAATCCTGTATGTGTCCCTGCCAAAAAAAAACAAGTTAATCTAACTCTAAATATATATTTTTTGTAAAAATATGCTGAAAAATTAGGGAGCAAGTCTGCACATCTCTCTGTCTTCTCTCTGTCTTCTCTCTGTCTGTCTTTCTGTCTTCTCTCTTGCTGCTTCACCTTGATACCCAAACACACACACAGACTAGGAAAAGCGTGATACACAGACAATGAATGAGTTGTATTGTTTGTATATTATTGTATGACGTGTGTGACTGTCCATGTCTAGCAGTGTCTCAGAGTTTTGTTACTTGTCATGTTTTGTATTCTGTGTGGACCCCAGGAAGAGTAGCTGCTGCTTCTGAAAGAACAAGGGCTGAAATGGGATCAAGACTCTCAGCCTGGGGGCAAAGTGGAGGAAAGTGCTCACTGCATCCAACTGGAGAAAGGAAAATGGCAGATCACGGAGACGCCCATCACACCTCCGGGGATGGTTGGGTAGAGAACGCTCCCACAGCTCCGGGGACGGTTGGGGTAGAGAACACTCCCACAGCTCCGGGGATGGTTGGGTAGAGAACGCTCCCACAGCTCCGGGGACGGTTGGGTAGAGAACGTTCCCACAGCTCCGGGGACGGTTGGGTAGAAAACGCTCCCACAGCTCCGGGGACGGTTGGGTAGAGAACGCTCCCACAGCTCCGGGGATGGTTGGGGTAGCAGCACAAGGACTAAGGCTCAAGAAGATTTAGATTCAAGGAGAACTCTGCGCTGCTGGACCTCGAGGCCATGGAAGAAGACGGAGAGCCAAATGTGGGACAAGGGACAAGAAGCCTGTAAAGGGGGAGGTGCTTATAGGGGGATGTTACTAATTAAGGGGGTGATAAAGGGGGAGGTGGTTATAGGGGGATGTTACTAATTAAGGAAGTGATACCAATCCGATCAGCCTTGACTTGACTGATGCAGGGCCATCTCCTGCTGGGGTTGTTCCAGACCATTGGGAAACCTGCCACCAAGTTATCCTATTAGTCTGAGAATTAGCAATATGGGGCAGAATCATCCTCTTGTCTTCCCATTACCCTGTAGTTTAAAATGACTTCCCATCAGGGTGTGGTAGTCTACCCATTACCCTGTAGTTTAAAATGACTTCCCATCAGGGTGTGGTAGTCTACCCATTACGCTGTAGTTTAAAATGACTTCCCATCAGGGTGTGGTAGTCTACCCATTACCCTGTAGTTTAAAATGACTTCCCATCAGGGTGTGGTAGTCTACCCATTACCCTGTAGTTTAAAATGACTTCCCATCAGGGTGTGGTAGTCTACCCATTACCCTGTAGTTTAAAATGACTTCCCATCAGGGTGTGGTAGTCTACCCATTACCCTGTAGTTTAAAATGACTTCCCATCAGGGTGTGGTAGTCTACCCATTACCCTGTAGTTTAAAATGACTTCCCATCAGGGTGTGGTAGTCTACCCATTACCCTGTAGTTTAAAATGACTTCCCATCAGGGTGTGGTAGTCTACCCATTACCCTGTAGTTTAAAATGACTTCCCATCAGGGTGTGGTAGTCTACCCATTACCCTGTAGTTTAAAATGACTTCCCATCAGGGTGTGGTAGTCTACCCATTACCCTGTAGTTTAAAATGACTTCCCATCAGGGTGTGGTAGTCTACCCATTACCCTGTAGTTTAAAATGACTTCCCATCAGGGTGTGGTAGTCTACCCATTACCCTGTAGTTTAAAATGACTTCCCATCAGGGTGTGGTAGTCTACCCATTACCCTGTAGTTTAAAATGACTTCCCATCAGGGTGTGGTAGTCTACCCATTACCCTGTAGTTTAAAATGACTTCCCATCAGGGTGTGGTAGTCTACCCATTACCCTGTAGTTTAAAATGACTTCCCATCAGGGTGTGGTAGTCTACCCATTACCCTGTAGTTTAAAATGACTTCCCATCAGGGTGTGGTAGTCTACCCATTACCCTGTAGTTTAAAATGACTTCCCATCAGGGTGTGGTAGTCTACCCATTACCCTGTAGTTTAAAATGACTTCCCATCAGGGTGTGGTAGTCTACCCATTACCCTGTAGTTTAAAATGACTTCCCATCAGGGTGTGGTAGTCTACCCATTACCCTGTAGTTTAAAATGACTTCCCATCAGGGTGTGGTAGTCTACCCATTACCCTGTAGTTTAAAATGACTTCCCATCAGGGTGTGGTAGTCTACCCATTACCCTGTAGTTTAAAATGACTTCCCATCAGGGTGTGGTAGTCTACCCATTACCCTGTAGTTTAAAATGACTTCCCATCAGGGTGTGGTAGTCTACCCATTACCTTGTAGTTTAAAATGACTTCCCATCAGGGTGTGGTAGTCTACCCATTACCCTGTAGTTTAAAATGAATAAATGAGACATTGGTTAAGAGTTCCTGAAACACTAAAAGGATGAGTTAAGTGGTAAATGATTGGGAACTTACAGTATGTTATGTCACTGACCTGATGAAAATGATGGGGAACTTACAGTATGTTATGTCACTGACCTGATGAAAATGATGGGGAACTTACATTATGTTATGTCACTGCCCCACCATCACTCAGAGAAGGTTGCCACGCTGTGGGAGCACAGTGGGTCCCAGTAAACTGTGAGCTTTAGATCATCCCAGCAATCCGACCAAGTCAGTGATACTAATTGTCCAGTTGACGTAGGTCAGCTCCTAGTATTTTGTATTTGTATTTGTATTAGCTGAAGGGGGACTGTTTGAAGAGGATTTTTAGAATATACACGGGGCCAAAAGTTTGGAATATTACTAATTCAAGGGTTTTTCTTTATTTGCACAATTTTTACATAGTAGAATAAAAGTGAAGATATCAAAACTATGATATAACACATATGGAATCACGTAGTAACCAAAAAAGTGTTTCATATTTGAGATTCTTCATAGTAGCCACCCTTTGTCTTGATGACAGCTTTGTACACTCATGGCATTCTCTCAACGAGCTTCATGAGGACCGCCACAGGAATGGAAGACCCAGAAATACCTCTGTTGCAGAGGATAAGTTCATTAGAGTTTCCAGACTCAGATTGCAGCCCAAATAAATGCTTCACAGAGTTCAAGTAACAGACACATCTCAACATCAACTGTTCAGATGAGACTGTGTGAATCAGGCCTTCATGGTCGAATTGCTTTAAAGAAACCACTACGAAAGGACACCAATAAGAAGAAGAGACTTGCTTGGACCAAGAAACACGAGCAATGGACATTAGACCAGTGGAAATCTGTCCTTTGGTCTGGAGTCCAAATTTTGGATATTTGGTTCCAACCTCAACCAAATTTAGATGGTTTGGGATGAGTCGGACCGCAGTGAAGGAAAAGCAGCCAACAAGTGCTCAGCATATGTGGGAACTCCTTCAAGACTGATGGAAAAGCATTCCAGGTGAAGCTGGTTGAGAGAATGCCAATCACCACAACCCTTGAATGAGTAATATTCCAATCTTTTGGCCCCCAGTGTATATGTTTTATGTATGTTTTTGTTTTAAATAATACTATAGTCACTTCCACATACCGAGTGATATTGTTGGGGAAT
Source organism: Thymallus thymallus (assembly GCA_023634145.1). NCBI lineage: Eukaryota > Metazoa > Chordata > Actinopteri > Salmoniformes > Salmonidae > Thymallus > Thymallus thymallus. The sequence continues at coordinate 35,886,894 of CM042392.1, forward strand.
GATATGTAATAGTTAACATGCAATGATTTGCACCAATATTGAACTATATTAATTGAGTAACTATTGACTATGGGGGGCCGATCAGGCCTCATCAAAACAACAGCATGATACTAACACTTAATACCCAGGGCCGATCAGGCCTCATCAAAACAACAGCATGATACTAACACTTAATACCCAGGGCCGATCAGGCCTCATCAAAACAACAACATGATACTAACACTTAATACCCAGGGCCGATCAGGCCTCATCAAAACAACAGCATGATACTAACACTTAATACCCAGGGCCAATCAGGCCTCATCAAAACAACAGCATGATACTAACACTTAATACCCAGGGCCGATCAGGCCTCATCAAAACTACACCATGATACTAACACTTACAGTAGTAACAAAGGAAACATGTAGGACAGACAGTAGGCTGACTTAGACAGAACATCTCATTGAGATGCGATGACAGACACTGATATGGTTTCTGCCCAAATATTTCCCAAGCACTACATTCTGGTTTTCACAACAACTAGAATACATTGTTGTTTGTTATCAGGCACCCATGGTTAGCCTGCCTGCATACTATCAGAACAGAACACCCATGGTTAGCCTGCCTGCATACTATCAGAACAGAACACCCATGGTTAGCCTGCCTGCATACTATCAGAACAGAACACCCATGGTTAGCCTGCCTGCATACTATCAGAAAATGTAGAACTAAGAACAGATATAGCCCTTGGTTCACTCCAGACTTGACTGCCCTTGACCAGCACAAAGACATCCTGTGGCTCACTGCATTAGCATCGAATAGCCCCCGCGATATGCAACTTTTCAGGGAAGTCAGGAACCAATATACACAGTCAGTTAGAAAAGCAAAGGCCAGCTTTTTCAAACAGATATTTGCATCCTGTAGCACTAATTCCAAAAATGTCTGGGACACTGTAAAGTCCATGGAGAATAAGAGCATCTTCTCCCAGCTGCCCACAGCACCTAGGCTAGGAAACACTGTCACCACCGATAAATCTACGATAATCGAGAATTTCAATAAGCATTTTGCTACGGCTGGCCATGCTTTCCACCTGGCTACCCCTACCCCGGTCAACAGCTCTGCACCCCCCGCAGCAACCTGCCCAAGCCCCCCCCGCTTCTCCTTCACCCAAATCCAGACAGCTGATGTTCTGAAAGAGCTGCTAAATCTGTACCCCTACAAATCTGCTGGGCTAGACAATCTGGACCCTTTCTTTCTAAAATTATCTGCCGCAATTGTTGCAACCCCTATTTCTAGCCTGTTCAACCTCTATTTTGTATTGTCTGAGATCCCTAGAGATTGGAAAGCTGCCGCGGTCATCCCCCTCTTCAAAGGGGGAGACACTCTAGACCCAAACTGTTACAGACCTACATCCATCCTGCCCTGCCTTTCTAAAGTCTTCGAAAGCCAACTTAACAAACAGATCACCGACCATTTTGAATCCCACTGTACCTTCTCCGCTATGCAGTTTGGTTTCCGAGCTGGTCATGAGTGCACCTCAGCCACGCTCAAGGTCCTAAACGATATTATAACCACCATCGATAAAAGACAGTACTGTGCAGCCGTCTTCATCGACCCGGCCAAGGCTTTCGACTCTGTCAATCACCACATTCTTATCGGCAGACTCAATAGCCTTGGTTTCTCAAATGACTGCCTCGCCTGGTTCTCTAACTACTTCTCAGATAGAGTTCAGTGTGTCAAATCAGAGGGCGCCACAGTCTGGCAGTCTCTATGGGGGTGCCACAGGGTTCAATTCTTGGGCCGACTCTATTCTCTGTATATATCAATGATGTCGCTCTTGCTGCTGGTGACTCTCTGATCCACCTCTACGCAGACGACACCATTCTGTATACATCTGGACCTTCTTTGGACACTAACCTCCAAACGAGTTTCAATGCAATACAACACTCCTTCTGTGGCCTCCAACTGCTATTAAATGCTCTTCAATCGAACGCTGCCTGCACCCGCCTGCCTGACTATCATCACTACTCTCGACGGGTCTGACTTAGAATATGTGGACACCTACAAATACCTAGGTGTCTGGTTAGACTGTAATCTCTCCTTCCAGACTCACACTAAGCATCTCCAATCCAAAATTAAATCTAGAATCGGCTTCCTATTTCGCAACAAAGCCTCCTTCACTCATGCTGCCAAACATGCCCTCGTAAAACTGACTATCCTACCGATCCTTGACTTCGGCGATGTCATTTACAAAATAACCTCCAACACTCTACTCAGCAAATTGGATGTAGTCTATCACAGTGCCATCCGTTTTGTTACCAAAGCCCCATCGAGAATATACTACCCACCACTGCGACCTGTACGCTCTCGTTGGCTGGCCCTCACTACATATTCATCGCCAAACCCACTGGCTCCAGGTCATCTATAAGTCTTTGCTAGGTAAATCCCCGCCTTATCTCAGCTCGCTGGTCACCATAGCAACACCCACCCGTAGCATGCGCTCCAGCAGGTATATTTCACTAGTCATCCCCAAAGCCAACACCTCCTTTGGCCACCATTCCTTCCAGTTCTCTGCTGCCAATGACTGGAACGAATTGCAAAAATCCTTGAAGCTAGAGGTTCCTATCTCCCTCACTAACTTTAAGCATCAGCTGTCAGAGCAGCTTATCAATCACTACACCTGTATACAGCCCATCTGTAAATAGCCCACCCAACTACCTCATCCCCATAGTATTATTTTTGCAATATTGTTATTCACCCCACCCAGTATTGTAATCAAAACGTACCAGAAAGCATGTAGTCCTTGGCTCAGACAGTGTAGTAGTGAGGGGCTCAATAGCATCTCATTAGTGTGCAAGATCTTGAGAATCAGCTGTACATGTGATGGAAGAATGCACTGTGCATGCAGAGGGTTGCAATTTCATTGAATTGGGGATAGTTTAAACTGTTATAAGCTAAATGTTTTGATGATTTTAAGCAAAATTCCTCAAATTCCAGGGCTCACTGGAAACTTCCCGCTAGCCATGATTTCAGACCAATCCGGAACTCATCTCTCAGCATGTCCAGCCCATTCATTATCTCAGACAATCATGGCTAGTGGGAAGGTTCCTGTCTTTTTCTGTGGCTAAACCAACTAGGCTCGTAATTTAACAACTTATTCGTATTTACAGATGGCATACAAGTTTGTAATTAAGGCACATGAAAATTTAAATGTTCCAGAAGGCATTTCTGCCAAAAAACGCATTTTGATAAAACATTTAAATAAATGTTCAAATGCCTCTCCTTTGAAGTGGTGACTTGTTTGTGACCCGCCTGTTAGCTGGCACCATTCTTGCCACTCTCCTGCCGCTGACTGGATTATTATTATTATTTGTTGCACCATTCTCAGTAAATCCTAGACACGGTCGTGTGTGAGAAAGAGAGAAAGAGAGAGAGAGAGAGAGAGAGAGAGACGGGATCCATTTTGTCCCTTGAGTGCTACTTTCAGAAATACTGGCTAAAAAGTATGGACATCTTCCGGAAAGTCTCTAAGTATTTTCTTCTTCTTCTTCTTCTTCTTCTTCTTCTTCTTCTTCTTCTTCTTCTTCTTCTTCTTCTTCTTCTTCTTCTTCTTCTTCTTCTTCTTCTTCTTCTTCTTCTTCTTCTTCTTCTTCTTCATATCACTCACTGGACCAGCTGAGAGATATGGGTGGAGATGAAAATAACAGAGAGGCTAAGCCAGAGCACTGGTCCACTAGTCCTGGTCATTAGGCTGCTCCAAAATGGCTTCTTATTTCCACACCATTTCCCCTGTTCAGATGTTCACAACAGCATAAACACACCATTCTGGCTCAATAGCAGAGACTTCAACTGAATAATCACAGGGGTAAGACTGTAACTATTAGAAAGACACCTCTGGGATATTATCTGTACATAGTGGTGTCAAAATCGTACAGACGGTTTTCTGGAGGGCAAGGTTTGCGTCCCAAATGGCACCCTTTTCCCTGTATAGTAGGCCAGGCTCTGGTCAAAAGTAGTGCACTATATAGGGAATAGGGTGCCATTTGGGATGCGTGCGAGATGTTTGAAGTGAAGTGTGTAACCTAACGTCACGGTGCTTTAGCTCTTCGTTTCCTCCTGACATCTGTTTTAATTGGCCAATTAGCCCAATCATTTAGTCTGGTTGACATCGTTCCAAATGGCTGCAGGGGAGAGTCTGGTAAGTTGAGCCACCCTTGTTTCAAGGAAACCAGACACAAAATTCATAATTTGCCCACATATTTAGGAAGAGGTCATCATGTCATGGACTCTGTGAAGGAAGAAACCACATGGATAAAGTGGTAAGTAAGTTAGGTACAAAAAACGGATTTTCACCAAGTCTAATTAATTTGTGTTAAAGGTTTCATGATGTTTGTATATAAACCAAAGTAGATCATTTTAAGATTGTTTATCGTTTTTGGGTCTCTATAAATTTATATAGGAGGTTCTAAACTTGAAAGTGAATCCTAATACAGTCAAAATGTTTGCCTTGGGGGGAGTTGAGACAATCAATGGCCACATAAGCTTGCCGCCATTGGAGTGTTCTCTGGAGTGATGAATCATGCTTCACCATCTGGCAGTCCGACGGACTAATATGGGTTTGGCGGATGCCAGGAGAACTCTACCTGCCCCAATGCATTGTGCCAACTGTAAAGTTTGGTGGAGGAGGAATAATGGTCTGGGGCTGTTGTTCATGGTTCGGGCTGGTCACCTTAATCTTAACGCTACAGCATATAATGACATTCTAGACGATTCTGTGCTTCTAACTTTGTGGCAACAGTTTGTGGAAGGCCCTTTCCTGTTTCAGCATGACAATGCCGTCGTGCACAAAGTGAGGTCCATACAGAAATGGTTTGTCCAGATCGGTGTGGAAGAACTTGACTGGCCTGCACAGAGAACTGACCTCAACTCCATCAAACACCGTTGGGATGAATTGGAACAGCGACTGTGAGCCAGGCCTAATCGCCCAACATCAGTGCCCAAGCTCACTAATGTTCTTGTGGCTGAATGGAAGCAAGTCCCTGCAACAACGTTCCCAGAACTATTGCAAAGCCTTCCCAGTACAGTTGAAGTTGGAAGTTTACATACACTTAGGTTGAAGTCATTTTTCAACCACTCCACAGATCTCATGTAACAAACTATAGTTTTGGCAAGTCGGTTAGGACATCTACTTTGTGCATGACACAAGTAATTCTTCCAACAATTGTTTACAGACAGATTATTTCACTTATAATTAACTATATCACAATTCCAGTGGGTCAGAAGTTTACATACTGTTGACTGTGCCTTTTAAACAGCTTGGAAAATTCCAGAAAAGGATGTCATGGCTTTAGAAGCTCCTGATAGGCTAATTGACATAATTTAAGTCAATTGGAGGTGTACATGTGAATGTATTTCAAGGCCTACCTTCAAACCCAGTGCCTTCCATCATGGGAAAATCAAAAGAAATCAGCCAAGACCTCAGTAAATAACTTGTAGATCTCCATAAGTTTGGTTCATCCTTGGGTGCAATTTCCAAACGCCTGAAGGTACCACGTTCATCTGTACAAACAATAGTACGCAAGTATAAACACCATGGGACCACGCAGCCGTCATACCGCTCAGGAATGATATGCGTTCTGTCTCCTAGAGATGAACATACTTTGGTGTGAAAAGTGCAAATCAATCCCAGAACAACAGGAAAGGACCTTGTGAAGATGCTGGAGGAAACAGGTATAATGACCATCGTTATGTTTGGAAGAAAAAGGGGGAGGCTTGCAAGCCGAAGAACACCATCCCAACCGTGAAGCACAGGGGTGGCAGCATCATGTTGTGGGGGTGCTTTGCTGCAGACGGGACTGGTGCACGTCACAAAATAGATGGCGTCATGAGGAAGGAAAATTATGTGGATATATTGAAGCAACATCTCAAGACATCAGTCAGGAAGGTAAAGCTTGGTCGCAAATGGGTCTTCCAAATGGACAATGACCTCAAGCATAATTCCAAAGTTGTGGCAAAATGGCTTAAGGACAACAAAGTCAGTGGTCATCACAAAGCCCTGACCTCAATCCTATAGAAAATTTGTGGGCAGAACTGAAAAAGCGTTTGCGATCAAGGAGGCCTACAAACCTGACTCAGTTACACCAGTTCTGTCAGGAGGAATGGGCCAAAATTCACCCAACTTATTGTGGGAAGCTTGTGGAAGGCTACCCGAAACGTTTGACCCAAGTTAAACAATTTAAAGGCAATGCTACCAAATACTAATTGAGTGTATGTAAACTTCTGACACACTGGGAATGTGATGAAAGAAATAAAAGCTGAAATAAATCACTCTACTATTATTCTGACATTTCACATTCTTAAAATAAAGTGGTGATCCTAACTGACCTAAAACAGGGAATTTTTACTAGGATTAAATGTCAGGAATTGTGAAAAACTGAGTTTAAATGTATTTGGCTAAGGTGTATGTAACCTTCCGACTTCAACTGTATATATGTAGATATCTTTGTTAGAAGGAATACTATATTTACGCTTGATGGAGTGATGCTGAATGTAAAGAATGGCTCAACTTAACCCACTCTCCTCTAAATCAAATCATAACAGGGACTTGTTCATGTTAAAGTTTGAACAGAGCGGTGAGAGCTCCTGAAACAGATCATGAAAAATGCATGGATGATAATGGATAACGACACCTAACTAATTGAACCAATTAAATGGAGGTTTCTGTCCCAAATGGCACCCTATTCAGTATATTGCACCAGAGGGCTCTGGTCAAAAGTAATGCACTACATACGGAATAGGGTACCATTTGGGACGTGTCCTGAGAGAATTAATTTGATGGAGAGAGTAGTCCAGACAGAAGCCCTAAAGGAAGAGAGAGAGGAGGAGAGAGAGGAAGAGAGTAAGGAGGAGATGGAGGAAGAGATGGAGGAAGGAGGGAGGAAAAGATGGAGGAAGAGATAGAGGAAGGAGGGAGGAAGAGATGGAGGAAGAGATGGAGGAAGGAGGGAGGAAGAGAGGGAGGAAGGGATGGAGGAAGAGATGGAGGAAGAGATGGAGGAAGGAGGGAGGAAGAGAGGGAGGAAGGGATGGAGGAAGGAGGGAGGAAGAGATGGAGGAAGGAGGGAGGGAGGAAAAGATGGAGGAAGAGATGGAGGAAGGAGGGAGGAAGGAGGGAGGAAGAGATGGAGGAAGGAGGGAAGAAGAGAGGGAGGAAGGGATGGAGGAAGGAGGGAGGAAGAGATGAAGGAAGGAGGGAGGAAGAGAGGGAGGAAGAGATGGAGGAAGAGATGGAGGAAGGAGGGCCTAAGAAATGGAGGAAGTGATGGAGGAAAGAGGGAGGAAGAGATGGAGGAAGGAGGGAGGAAGAGATGGCGGAAGGAGGGTGGAAGAGATGGAGGGAGGAGGGAGGTAGAGATGGAGGAAGAGATGGAGGGAGGAGGGAGGTAGAGATGGAGGAAGAGATGGCGGAAGGAGGGAGGAAGAGATGGCGGAAGGAGGGAGGAAGAGATGGAGCAAGGAGGGAGGAAGAGATGGCGGAAGGAGGGTGGAAGAGAGGGAGGAAGGAGGGAGGAAGAGAGGGAGGAAGAGGGAGGAAGAGTTGGAGGAAGGAGGGAGGAAGAGATGGCGTAAGGAGGGTGGAAGAGATGGAGGAAGGAGGGAGGAAGAGAGGGAGGAAGAGTTGGAGGAAGGAGGGAGGAAGGAGGGAGGAAGAGAGGGAGGAAGAGATGGACGAAGAGATGGAGGAAGGGGGTTCTGAAGCTTCTGATCCACAGCCTTGTGTGTGTGTGTGTGTGTGTGTGTGTGTGTGTGTGTGTGTGTGTGTGTGTGTGTGTGTGTGTGTGTGTGTGTGTGTGTGTGTGTGTGTGTGTGTGTGTGTGTGTGTCCTCTCTCATGCCCCAGGTCGTATTTAAACAGACATTTACCTCCAACAGTCAGACAGTCTTACAATAACAATGAACACAGGCACATTAAACAGTGTGTACGTATAACACAGGCACATTAAACAGTGTGTACGTATAACACAGGCACATTAAACAGTGTGTACGTATAACACAGGCACATTAAACAGTGTGTACGTATAACACAGGCACATTAAACAGTGTGTACGTATAACACAGGCACATTAAACAGTGTGTACGTATAACACAGGCACATTAAACAGTGTGTACGTATAACACAGGCACATTAAACAGTGTGTACGTATAACACAGGCACATTAAACAGTGTGTACGTATAACACAGGCACATTAAACAGTGTGTACGTATAACACAGGCACATTAAACAGTGTGTACGTATAACACAGGCACATTAAACAGTGTGTACGTATAACACAGGCACATTAAACAGTGTGAACAGAAGAACGACGCCCCTGATGTCCATGGCTACTGTGTAAAGAATGAAGTATTTTCTCCATGGTAACACGTAAGGTCTTTTTCCATGGTAATACACAAGGTATTTTCTCCATGGCAAGGTCTTTTCTCTATGGTAACACGTAATGTCTTTCTCCATTGTAACACGGAAGGTCATTCTCCATGGTAACACGAAACATATTTTTCTATGGTAACACGGAAGGTATTGTCTCCATGGTAACACTTAAGGTATTGTCTACAAGGTAACAAATAAGGTATTTTCTCCATGGTAATACGGAACATCTTTTCTCCATGGTAACAAGGAACATCTTTTCTCCATGGTAACAAGGAACATCTTTTCTCCATGGTAACAAGGAACATCTTTTCTCCATGGTAACCTGTAAGGTGAGTGAGATTCCTAATATTAAGCAAGATGTCTGCCATTATAGCAGGAGTATAAGGCCTGGTAGTACCATTCACATGACTTTGACTTACATCTAATTTCAGAGTGAGTAAAGGCTAAATTTGGTATGTTTAGTCCTTAATGGTAGCTAGTGTTAATAAAATAATGGGTTTGGAAAGGTATTCTGCTGCTCATGTAAATGTGTGTGGCGTTGACAAACTATTGAATGAGTGTTAGGCCTCAGATTACAACCTCGGACACAGTCAACATTTCAAATGGTATTTTGAGCTGCAGTATAAACCCGAAAACCCTGAAGAAGGCCAACAGTCAAAAATGGTTAACAATAAAGAAGCTGTTTTACTTCCATCCAACGTCCTCTAAGAGCTGCTGAAGCTCTTCTTACAGGTACGATATTCATGTCAACAGTTTATACCACATTTGACCGTAGACTGACACCTTAAAGAACAAAACAATTAATAAATCCATACAGAGAAATGATCATATTGATCACACAGGATCCTATTCTAGTGTAGTGGATCACTATGGCATCCTATAGGGTGTCATTTGGAACGCAGACAGAGACAGAATTTGAGGGCCACCTTGTCCCAATGTTAAACCTATGCAAACTCCCTCCCTCCCTACACCCAGGCCACCCAGCCTCCCTCCCTTGCACCCACCCACCCTCCCTCCCTCCCTCCCTACACCCAGGCCACCCAGCCTCCCACCCTTACAACCACCCACCCACCCTCCCTCCCTACAACCAACCACCCACCCTGCCTGCCTCCCTCCCTCCCTCTCTTACACCCACCCTGCCTCCCTCCCTCCCTACACCCAGGCCACCCAGCCTCCCACCCTTACAACCACCCACCCTCCCTCCCTCCCTTACACCCAGGCCACCCAGCCTCCCTCCCTTACACCCAACCACCCTCCCTCCCTCCCTCCCTACACCCAACCACCCACCCTCCCTCCCTCCCTACACCCAGGCCACCCAGCCTCCCTCCCTTACACCCAACCACCCTCCCTCCCTCCCTCCCTACACCCAGGCCACCCAGCCTCCCACCCTCCCTCCCTTACAACCAACCACCCTCCCTCCCTCCCTCCCTCTCTTACACCCACCCTCCCTCCCTCCCTCCCTCTCTTACACCCACCCTCCCTCCCTCCCTCCCTCTCTTACACCCACCCACCCACCCTCCCTCCCTACAACCAACCTCCCTCCCTCCCTCCCTTACACCCACCCACCCTGCCTCCCTCCCTCCCTCTCTTACACCCACCCTGCCTCCCTCCCTCCCTCCCTTACACCCACCCACCCACCCTCCCTCCCTACAACCAACCTCCCTCCCTCCCTCCCTTACACCCACCCACCCTGCCTCCCTCCCTCCCTCTCTTACACCCACCCTGCCTCCCTCCCTCCCTTACACCCACCCACCCTCCCTCCCTCCCTCCCTTATACCCACCCTCCCTCCCTCCCTCCCTCCCTTACACCCACCCACCCACCCTCCCTCCCTACAACCAACCTCCCTCCCTCCCTCTCTTACACCCACCCTGCCTCCCTCCCTCCCTTATACCCACCCACCCTCCCTCCCTCCCTTACACCCACCCACCCTCCCTCCCTCCCTCCCTCCCTTATACCCACCCATCCTCCCTCCCTCCCTACAACCAACCACCCTCCCTCCCTCCCTCCCTCCCTCCCTCTCTTACACCCACCCTCCCTCCCTCCCTCTCTTACACCCACCCACCCACCCTCCCTCCCTCCCTCCCTCTCTTACACCCACCCACCCACCCTCCCTCCCTACAACCAACCTCCCTCCCTCCCTCCCTTACACCCACCCACCCTCCCTCCCTCCCTCCCTCTCTTACACCCACCCACCCACCCTCCCTCCCTACAACCAACCACCCACCCTGCCTGCCTCCCTCCCTCCCTTACACCCACCCACCCACCCTCCCTCCCTACAACCAACCTCCCTCCCTCCCTCCCTTACACCCACCCACCCTGCCTCCCTCCCTCCCTCTCTTACACCCACCCTGCCTCCCTCCCTCCCTTACACCCACCCACCCTCCCTCCCTCCCTTATACCCACCCTCCCTCCCTCCCTCCCTCCCTTACACCCACCCACCCACCCTCCCTCCCTACAACCAACCTCCCTCCCTCCCTCTCTTACACCCACCCTGCCTCCCTCCCTCCCTTATACCCACCCTCCCTCCCTCCCTCCCTCCCTTACATCCACCCACCCTCCCTCCCTCCCTCCCTCCCTTACACCCACCCACCCATCCTCCATCCCTCCCTCCCATCCTCCCTCTCTCCCTTCCATCCTCCCTCCTACCCTCCCCCGAACAGGAACAATGTAGCTCATCAAACCAAACCAAATCTGTTTTAGGCCCACCTCCACTCTGTTTTAGGCCCACCTCCACTCTGTTTTAGGCCCACCTCCACTCTGTTTTAGGCCCACCTCCACTCTGTTTTAGGCCCACCTCCACTCTGTTTTAGGCCCACCTCCACTCTGTTTTAGGCCCACCTCCACTCTATATTGTATATACACACTCACACTTCTGAAATGAATGCACACTCTGAGAACGCCCTCCAGCAAGATTCAAGTATTCAACAATGCAACGCACACACACACACACACACACACACACACACACACACACACACACACACACACACACACACACACACACACACACACACACACACACACACACACACACACACACACACACACACACACACACACACAGCTGGAGCTTACTGCTAGGATAAACACATGACAAGACAAATACAAATCCAGGAATCTAAGTAAACTCACATCCACACTCCTACACACCCCTCACCTTCTACACACCCCTCTCTACACACCCCTCACCTTCTACACACCCCTCACCTTCTACACACCCATCACCTTCTACACACCCCTCTCTACACACCCCTCACCTTCTACACACCCCTCTCTACACACCCCTCACCTTCTACACACCCCTCACCTTCTACACACCCCTCTCTACACACCCCTCACCTTCTACCCACACCTCTCTCTAAACACACCTCTCTCTACACACACACACACACATCTCTCTCTCTCTCTCTCCGTCAATTCAATTTAAGGGCTTTATTGGCATGGGAAACATATGTTAACATTGTGTCAGGCTCTGGCCACAGAGAAGCCTTTTGCTTCTCTATGTAGCCATGGTCAGAGTCTGACAGGTCCTGATTTTCTGTTTCTATGTGGTGGTTTGTGCTGCAGTGCATTGTCTCTAATTAGAGATCCTACATATGTTTGTATGTTCCACACCGAGGTGTGGGTCATTATCTCTATGTCACAGAATAAGTAAGTGTGTTACGTTTATTTGGCTGATATTCTTTTTGTTTTGTATAGTTTCATGTGTAGTATATTTAAAATAATATTAAACCATGTCAAACTATCACTGTGCTGCGCCTTGGTCTCCTCTAACATCAACCAGTGACACAAACAATACAAACTAACAGTAAACATTACACTCACAAGAGTTCCAAAAGAATAAAGACATTTCAAATGTCATATTATGTGCAAATAGTTAAAATACAAATGGGAAAATGAATAAACATTAATATGGTTGTATTTATAATGGTGTTTGTTCTTCACTGGTTGTCCTTTTCTTGTGACATCAGGTCACACATCTTGCTGCTGTGATGAACACTGTGGTATTTCACCCAGTAGATATGGGAGTTTATCAATATTGGGTTTGTTTTCTAATTCTTTGTGGATCTGGGTAATCTGAGGGAAGTATGTGTCTCTAATATGGTCAGTGGTAGAAAAAGTACTCAACACTCACACTTGAGTAAAAGTAAAGATACCTTAATTGAACATGACTCAAGTAAAAGTGAAAGTCACCCAGTAAAATACTTATTGAGTAAAAGTCTAAAAGTATACTTAAGGGGGCCTCCCGAGTGGTGCAGTGGTCTAAGGCACTGCATCGCAGTATTGCATTACTACAGATGGGGAGACCCATGAGGCGACGCGTCGTCCGGGTTAGGGAGGGTTTGGCCGGCCGGGTTGTCCTTGTCCCATCGCTCTAGCATCTCCTGTGGCGGGCCGGGCGCATGCACGTTGACTCAGTCGCCAGCCGGTGCGGCTGGCTTCCGGGTTAATTGTTCATTGTGTCAAGAAGCAGTGCCTAATAGCCGCACACATTGTTATGTTGTCCCAGGACGTTTATGATGGCACGGTGTCCAATGGTATTTCTGCCAAGGCCCCTTGTTTTTACAAGGTTGAAACCTGCCTCGTCCACATATATTAGCTCATGATGCACTGCATCTGCTTCTAACTCCATGACTCTCTGAAAGAGACAAGACAAAACAATGTATCACAGTATGAAAAGACAGGATCAGTCAATATGATGTAGCAGCATCCACTTCCAGATCCAGTACCAATGATAGGACAGTATATCTTACCTGCACATATTCATATCTCAGTAGTTTTACACGGTGTGAGGTTCTTTCTAAAGGGACTCTGTTCAGCTGCTTCATCCTAATTCTACTGTGTTTCAGTAGACGAGAGACTTGTTTTGGAATATGGTGTTATCTGCCATTATGTGTTCCTGCAGTTCTCTGAGTCTGATGCAGTTATTTACAATGACCATATTTACAATGTGTGTCTCCTGCTCTGGGCTGAACAGTCCACCTCTTCCACCAGATACTGGTTTTCTTGCAGTTCTGTAAAATCATTTGAATGGTTTTAGTGATAGATCCTCTCACTATGAAAGTACAGATATATTACTGTACCAGTAAGACTAGAGCACTTACAGTTACTTACCGGTTCTCATTTAGAAATGTCCGGATGATACCTGCAACAGTATAGCGGCTCAGATGTGGCTGAACCCGTTACCCAGCCTCCCTCATGCTCATCTCATGGTTGACAACATGGTCAACCACGGTCGTTATGATTTCATCAGTTATTGTGTTCCTGACTCCCCTTCCTCTTCCCCATCCTCTCCTTCTCCCCCATCCAACTTCACCTCTCCTCCTCCTTCTTCTCCTCCTCCTCCTCCTCTAGTTCTCACCCCTTACTCTCTGTCCAATATTGGCCTCCATTGTTGTCCAAACCAAATGTTTACCTGTGGCCTATATATAGTGCTCAAGCTCTGATTTGTAAGTGAACTCATTTTCTAAAAGTGTTTTCCGCTGTGTGATGACCGTAGTAACATTAGATCATTAAATAGAACACTGAGTGTAAACACGCCCAATTGGCAAAAGAGCTGATCTGATTGATCAAATACCAATTAGTGGAAAAAGATCAGAACTGGGCTGCCTGTGTAAACGCAGCCTAATGAGTCTTACTTTGCATAACATGACTGACAGGCATACAACCACCCACTGTCTGTAGACTCGATATTATTACAGAATTAAATAGAACAATAATATAATAATTATATTAATATTATATCTCTAGTCTACAGTTTGTATAACATGATTGACATGCACTTCAACCACCCACTGTCTGTTGTAGTGGCAACCCTGATTGGCACAGCAGGCATGCCGTAGTCCCTCAGTTGGCCTTTCCAAATACAGAACAGAACAGAGAAAGAAAGAAAGAAAAAAAGAAAAAAAAAGATAGATAGATAGATAGACAGAGTCAGGTGAACTCATGGATACCATTTTGTATGTCTCTGCATGCAGTTTGAATAATGTTGCTAACTAGCGTTAACAAAATTGCTAACTAATGTTAGCACCATGACAGAAAGTCTATGATAACTGCTAGCATGAAATTAGCCATTTCCTAGTTAGCAACTTCCTTCAAACTGCACGCAGAGACATACAAATGGTATCCATGAATTCATCTGACTCTGGGGGAGTAGATAAAGGACTTCATTGCCAAAATCCTGAAGTATCCCTTTAACCTCACCAGCTGTCTTGACAGGTCTGTTCAATGAGAGATAACTCATGTTCTCAGGTCTTACAGTCAGTCATGATGTCTCCAGTGTGATGTCTCCAGTGTGATGTCTCCAGTGTGATGTCTCTAGTGTGATGTCTCCAGTGTGATGTCTCCAGTGTGATGTCTCCAGTGTGATGTCTCCAATTTGATGTCTCCAGTTTGATGTCTCCAGTGTGATGTCTCCAGTGTGATGTCTCCTGTGTGATGTCTCCTGTGTGATGTCTCTAGTGTGATGTCTCCAGTGTGATGCCTCCAGTGTGATGTCTCCAGTGTGATGTCTCCAGTGTGATGTCTCCTGTGTGATGTCTCCTGTGTGATGTCTCCAGTGTGATGTCTCCAGTGTGATGTCTCTAGTGTGATGTCTCCAGTGTGATGTCTCCAGTGTGATGTCTCCAGTGTGATGTCTCCAGTTTGATGTCTCCAGTCTGATGTCTCCAGTGTGATGTCTCCAGTGTGATGTCTCTAGTGTGATGTCTCTAGTGTGATGTCTCCAGTGTGATGTCTCCAGTGTGATGTCTCCAGTGTGATGTCTCCAGTGTGATGTCTCCTGTGTGATGTCTCCTGTGTGATGTCTCCAGTGTGATGTCTCCAGTGTGATGTCTCCAGTTTGATGTCTCCTGTGTGATGTCTCCAGTGTGATGTCTCCAGTGTGATGTCTCCAGTCCCTACTGTTAGCTGTGCAGAGCTTGGAGAAAGGTGTATTAGGAGTGCTGCTTGGTGGTGGGACTGTTTAGAGGCTGGGTTCCCTATGGGCCCTGGTCAAAAGTGGTCCACTGTAGGGAATAGGATACCATTAGGGAGGCGGCCTCAGTGATCAACGCCCCAGTACTAGCTGCAGGGGTCGTTCATACTATAATATTTTCTGCCAAACTCATACATCTCTATGTCAGAGGGAAATTAATGTGATTTTTCCTCCTAAATAATACATTTGATGAGACAGAATAGGACTGAACACCTGCATACATAAACCCCCACCTCGTCAATGAAACTAACATCAAGCTATGTGCCTATTTTCCCCTCCAAGACTGCATTTCTATTGTCACAAACTAGGCTTATACTGTATAAATGAGTTGGACAATTTAAATCACTACAGAGTTACAGACAAAATGTAGACCTTAACAGCTAATTACAAGGCAATTATAAGGCCTTACAAGTTAATTACAATTTTCATGGTTTTACATCAACAGAACTATTTAACCAATCCAGCAACACACTCCCTTTACTTACCTAAAACGTAAATAGTATTTAAAGATTTCACCTTGGAACAACTTATTACCAGCCAACAATGCAATTAAAGTGTCTAAAACAAGCGTTTAATCCTGTGTTGATACGTGGGATAATTTAGTCACTTGATCACAGACAGCGGGCCAGATTGCAATGCGGCCCATACAACGCACAGCATCGATCTCTCAGCAGAGTAAGTGCAGTTAATTTACAGTAACACATTACAGCAGGCCAGACAGACATCCTAGACCTTAGACTGCACTCTGACTGATGTTATGTGTAATAATATCCCTCTGGTTGTGTCTGAAAAGGCACCCTATTCTCTATATAGTGCACTACTTTTGACCAGGGCCCTGGAAATAGGGTGCCATTTTAGACGCTGCCTCAGCTTGGAGTGACGGGGTCCTGCCCTCCCCTACAGCTCCCTGTGGCCTGAAGGTACAGACCTGAGTCTTGTTCATTTGGCACCCAACAGAAGAAAACATACTGAAACAGGGAGGGACTACCTGGACTTATCCAAACACTCATTATGAACAAGACTCAGGTCTGTATCTTCAGGCCACAGGGAGCTGTAGGGGAGGGCAGGACCCCGTCACTCCAAGCTGAGGCAAAACGTTTGAAAACCTTTACGTTGTGTGCCCTACTGAATAGGACCTTGAAAACAAACACAGTTAGTGTTCTCAGTCCCAGGTTTCACACTGGCCTCTCTGGTTTACAAGTCCTTTAATAATAGCTAGTCTGTTTCTACCTTTCACCCAGCCATGCTATTATCTGTCTCTCAACGCACAGCACTATAGTATGAATACACACACACACACACACACACACACACACACACACACACACACACACACACACACACACACACACACACACACACACACACACACACACACACACACACACACACACACACACACACACACACACACAGCCGTATAGATGCACCACCAGGGTCAGAGGTCAATGAGTAGTTCAGACATGGTTAAAGGGGAGAGTAATAAGATGCTACTGTAAATATACTGTTACTGTTACTGTAGATCAGATTTCTAAATGTTCCTCGTTACAGTAAATTAGGCTAATTAACAAATGGTGTGGTGTTTGAGGAGTTAGGAAGAGAGTCAGCTGATATTCTATGTAATCAGTGTATTGGTAACTAGAGGTAACTAGAGGTAACTAGAGGTAACTAGAGATCCATGCGTTTACACTGAATTGATGTTGAGGGGAAGAAAACGGACTCACTCTAATTCCCAGAGAAAGAGGCACGCATTAACAACTGAACCGCTATATCAAAGCCAAAGCCCTCAGAATTCTCCAGAGCAGCAGTGTGAATAAATGTCCATTGATCTGCATGGGGCCAAGGCCAGGGAAGGGAAGGCTCTGATGAATGGTGTCAGTTAAACATGCTGGTGAAGAGAGAGGAGATCTTTATGGTGTCAGTTAAACATGCTGGTGAAGAGAGAGGAGATCTTTATGGTATCAGTTAAACATGCTGGTGAAGAGAGAGGAGATCTTTATGGTATCAGTTAAACATGCTGGTGAAGAGAGAGGAGATCTTTATGGTATCAGTTAAACATGCTGGTGAAGAGAGAGGAGATCTTTATGGTATCAGTTAAACATGCTGGTGAAGAGAGAGGAGATCTTTATGGTATCAGTTAAACATGCTGGTGAAGAGAGAGGAGATCTTTATGGTATCAGTTAAACATGCTGGTGAAGAGAGAGGAGATCTTTATGGTATCAGTTAAACATGCTGGTGAAGAGAGAGGAGATCTTTATGGTATCAGTTAAACATGCTGGTGAAGAGAGAGGAGATCTTTCAAAATCTTTCAAAATGAAGATCCAATCAAAATTTAACAGTAAATATTACACTCACAAAAGTTTCAAAGGAATAGAGAGCTGTAAACTGTCATATTCTGGTTATGTACAGTGTTGTAAGAATGTGAAAATAGAACAAAAGGGCAAATATTTACAATGGTGTTTGTTCTTCACTGGTTGCCCTTTTGTAGATTTTTTCTTTAACGAGTCGGACGCAAAGGATTTATTTACGCATGAAGAAGAGACAGAAATATAGGGGACGTAAGTCCGGGTGCCTGCCTCTACCTTTCGTTCTATTAGCCAACGTGGAATCACTGGAGAATAAACTGGATGAGCTCCAATCACTGGAGAATAAACTGGATGAGCTCCAATCACTGGAGAATAAACTGGATGAGCTCCAATCACTGGAGAATAAACTGGATGAGCTCCAATCACTGGAGAATAAACTGGATGAGCTCCAATCACTGGAGAATAAACTGGATGAGCTCCAATCACTGGAGAATAAACTGGATGAGCTCCAATCACTGGAGAATAAACTGGATGAGCTCCAATCACTGGAGAATAAACTGGATGAGCTCCAATCACTGGAGAATAAACTGGATGAGCTCCAATCAAGACTATCCTACCAACGGGACAAAACTGTAATATATTATATTACACCAAGTTGTGGCTGAACGACGACATGGATAACATACAGCTGGCTGGGTTTTCCGTGCATCGGCAGGATAGAACAGTTGCCTCCGGTAAGAAGGGGTGGCGGTCTGTCTCTATTTGTCAATAACAGCTGGTGCACGTAATCGAATATTAAGGAGGTCTCAAGGTTTTTCCCCATCTGAGGTAGAGTACTGTATATCATGATAAGCTGTAGACCACACTATTGACCAAGAGAGTTTTCACCTATATTTTTTGCAGCTGTCTATTTACCACCACAAACCTATGCTGGCACCAAGACCGCACTCAACAAAGCAAACAAGAAAATGCAGTCACTGGATTCATCAATAAGTGCATCAATGACATCGTCAGCACAGTGACCGTACGTACATAACCCAACCAGGCAACATCTGCACTGAGCTAAAGGGTAGAGCTGCCGCTTTCAAAGAGCGGGACTCTAACCGTTTTTTTGCTTATAAGAAATCCCGCTATAACCTCTGACGAACCATCAAACAGGCAAAGTGTAAATACCGGACAAAGATTGAATCGTACTACACCGGCCCCGACGCTCGTCGGATGTGGCAGGGCTTGCAAACTATTACAGACTACAAAGGGAAGCACAGCCTACCAGACGAGCTAAATTACTTCTATGCTCGCTTCTAGGAAAGTAACACTGAAACATGCATGAGAGCATCAGCTGTTCCGGACGACTGTGTGATCACGCTCTCTGTAGCCGATGTGAGTAAGACCTTTAAACAGGTCAACATTCATAAGGCCGCAGGGCCAGACGGATTACCAGGACGTGTACTCCAAGCATGCGCTGACCAACTGGAAAGTGCCTTCACTGACATTTTCAACCTGTCCCTTACTGAGTCTATAATGCCAACATGTTTCAAGCAGACCACCATAGTCCCTGTGCCCTAAATGACTACCGACCCGTAGCACTCATGTCTGTAGCCATGAAGTGCTTTGAAAGGCTGGTCATGGCTCACATCAAAACCATTATCCCAGAAACCCTAGACCCACTTCAATTTGCATACAGTCCAACAGATCCACAGATGACGCAATCTCAATCTCACTCCACAATGCCCTTTCCCACCTGGACAAAAGGAACACCTATATGAGAATGCTATTCATTGACTACAGCTCAGTGTTCAACACCATACGGCCCTCAAAGCTCATCACTAAGTTAAGGATCCTGGGACTAAACACCTCCCTCTGCAACTGGATCCTGGACTTCCTGTCGGGCCACCCCCAGGTGGTGAGGGAGGCGACAACACATCTGCCACGCTGATCCTCAACACGAAGGGCCCCTCAGGGGTGCGTGCTCAGTCCCCTCCTGTACTCCCTGTTCACCCATGACTGCAAGGCCAAGCACGACTCCAACACCATCATGAAGTTTGCGGACGACACAACAGTGAAAGGCCTGATCACCGACAACGATGAGACAGCCTACAGGGAGGAGGTCAGAGACCTGGCAATGTGGTGCCAGGATAACAACCTCTCCCTCAACGCGATCAAGGAGATGATCGTGGACTACAGGAAAAGAAGGGGTCGAGCACGCCCCCATTCTCATCGACGGGGCTGTAGTGGAGCAGATTGAGAGCTTCAAGTTCCATGGTGACCAACGAGCTATCACAGTCCAAACACACCAAGACAGTCGTGAGGAGGGCACGACAAAGCCTATTCCCCCTCAGAAACCTGAAAAGATTTGGCATGGGTCCTCAGATTCTCAAAAGGTTCTACAGCTGCACCATCGAGAGCATCCTGACTAGTTGCATCACCGCCTGCTATGGCAACTGCTCGGCCTCCGACCGCAAGGCACTACAGACGGTAGTTTGTATGGGCCAGAACATCACTGGGGCCAAGCTTCCTGCCATCCAGGACCTCTATACCAGGCGTTGTCAGAGGAAGGCCATAAAAATTGCCAAAGACTCCAGCCATCCTAGTCATAGACTGTTCTCTCTGCTACCGCATGGCAAGTGGTACCGGAGCACCAAAAGGCTTCTTAACAGCTTCTACCCGACTATTTGCTACTGTCTGCTTATCATTATCACTTTATCTCTACCTACACGTACATATTACTATTATGGACTAACCGGTGCCCCACACATTGTACCAGAGCCCCACACACTGTACCAGAACCCCTGTATACAGCCTCGGTGCCCCACACACTGTACCAGAACCCCACACACTGTACCAGAACCCCTGTATACAGCCTCGGTGCCCCACACACTGTACCAGAACCCCACACACTGTACCAGAACCCCTGTATACAGCCTCGGTGCCCCACACACTGTACCAGAACCCCACACACTGTACCAGAACCCCTGTATACAGCCTCGGTGCCCCACACACTGTACCAGAACCCCACACACTGTACCAGAACCCCTGTATACAGCCTCGGTGCCCCACACACTGTACCAGAACCCCACACACTGTACCAGAACCCCTGTATACAGCCTCGGTGCCCCACACACTGTACCAGAACCCCACACACTGTACCAGAACCCCTGTATACAGCCTCGGTGCCCCACACACTGTACCAGAACCCCACACACTGTACCAGAACCCCTGTATACAGCCTCGGTGCCCCACACACTGTACCAGAACCCCACACACTGTACCAGAACCCCTGTATACAGCCTCGGTGCCCCACACACTGTACCAGAACCCCACACACTGTACCAGAACCCCTGTATACAGCCTCGGTGCCCCACACACTGTACCAGAACCCCACACACTGTACCAGAACCCCTGTATACAGCCTCGGTGCCCCACACACTGTACCAGAACCCCTGTATACAGTATACTGTATACAGCCTCGTTACTGTTATTTTATTGTTGCTCTCTAATTATTTGTTATTTTTCTGTTTTTATTTATTTTGTATTTGTATATATTTTTAAATACTCTCTTAAGACTTATTTTTCTTAAAACTGCATTGTTGGGTATTGGCTTGTAAGTAAGCATTTCACTGTAAAGTCTACACCTTATGTACTTGGCGCATGTGACAAATATACATTTGATTTGAGTTTATCAAAATTGGATTTGTTTTTGAATTCTGTGTATGGATCTGTGGATCTGTGTAATCTGAGGGAAATCTGTGTCTCTAATATGGTCATACATTTGGCAGGAGGTTAAGAAGTGCAGCTCAGTTTCCACCTCATTTTGTGCATATAGCCTGTCTTCTCTTGAGAGCCGGGTCTGCCTACAGCGGCCTTTCTCAATAGCAAGGCTATGCTAACTAGTCTGTACATAGTCAAAGATCTCCTTAATTTTGGGTCAGACAATGGTCAGGAATTCTGTAGTTTGCTCAGTTTTTTGGTTAATTAATTCTTTCCAATGTGCCAAGTAATTATCTTTTTGTTTTCTAAAGATTTGCTTTGGTCTAAATCTGTTTTTGCCCATATAAACCCTCTTAGACCTCACTCCCCCCTATCTGAGATATCTACTGCAGCCCTCATCCTCCACATACAACACCTGTTCTGCCAGTCACATTCTGTTACAGGTCCCCAAAGCACACACATCCCTGGGTCGCTCGTCTTTTCAGTTCGCTGCAGCTAGCGACTGGAACGAGCTGCAACAAACACTCAAACTGGACAGTTTTATCTCAATCTCTTCATTTAAAGACATGCACTCTTACTGACAGTTGTGGCTGCTTCGCGTGATGTATTGTTGTCTCTACCTTCTTGCCCTTTGTGCTGTTGTCTGTGCCCAATAATGTTAGTACCATGTTGTGCTGCTACCATGTTGTGTTGCTGCCATGTTGCTGTCATGTTGTGTTGCTACCATGCTGTGTTGTCATGTGTTGCTGCCTTGCTATGTTGTTGTCTCAGGTCTCTTTATGTAGTGTTGTTTTGTCTCTCTTGTCGTGATGTGTGTTTGGTCCTATATTTATATTGTATTTATTAGTATTTATTTGTATTTTTAATCCCAGCCCCCGTCCCCGCAGGAGGCCTTTTGCCTTTTGGTAGGCTGTCGTTGTAAATTAGAATTTGTTCTTAACTGACTTGTGAATTCTTGGTTGGTGAGCGGAACCCCAGACCTCACAACCATAAAGGGCAATGGGTTCTAGAACTGATTCAAGTATTTTTAGCCAGATCCTAATTGGTATGTTGAATTATATGTTCCTTTTGATGGCATAGAAGGCCCTTCTGGCCTTGTCTCTCAGATGGTTCACAGTTTTGTGGAAGTTACCTGTGGTGCTGATGTTTAGGCCGTGGTAGGTATAGTTTTTTGTGTGCTCTAGAGCAACGGTGTCTAGATGGAATTTGGATTTGTGGTCCTGGCAACTGAACCTTTTTTGGGACACCATTATTCTTGTCTTACTAAGATTTACTGCCAGGGCCCAAGTCAGACAGAATCTGTGCAGAAGATCTAGGTGCTGCTGTAGGCCCTACAGACGCACCAGATCATCAGCAAACAGTAGACATTTGACTTCAGATTCTAGTAGGGTGAGGCCGGGTGCTGCAGACTGTTCTAGTGCCCTCGCCAATTCATTGATATGTATGTTGAAGAGGCTGCATCCCTGTCTCACTTCATGGCCCTGTGGAAAGAAATGTGTTTTTGCTAATTTTAACCTCACACTTGTTTGTTTACATGGACTTTATAATGTCTGTTTTTATCAGACCTGTCCTCTGTTCATTTCAGTAGTAATAATAACAGTACATATAATCATGTACTCTGCATTAGGATAGTAATACCACAGGTAGAAACATCTCAAGGATGACCAATGGAAACAGGAAGCACCTGAGCTCAATTTGGAGTCTCATAGTAAAGCGTCTGAAAACTTATGTAAATAAGGTATTTTTTCATACATTTGCAAAAAATTCGAAAAAACTAAAGAATGGCTGATAAATGAACAAACAATATATACATGGATGATGGTTCCACTATGTATTACTGTCAGTTATATACAATGTACATGGATGATGGTTCCACTATGTATTACTGTCAGTTATATACAATGTACATGGATGATGGTTCCACTATGTATTACTGTCAGTTATATACAATGTACATGGATGATGGTTCCACTATGTATTACTGTCAGTTATATACCATGTACATGGATGATGGTTCCACTATGTATTACTGTCAGTTATATACAATGTACATGGATGATGGTTCCACTATGTATTACTGTCAGTTATATACAATGTACATGGATGATGGTTCCACTATGTATTACTGTCAGTTATATACAATGTACATGGATGATGGTTCCACTATGTATTACTGTCAGTTATATACAATGTACATGGATGATGGTTCCACTATGTATTACTGTCAGTTATATACAATGTACATGGATGATGGTTCCACTATGTATTACTGTCAGTTATATGGGATGTACATGGATGATGGTTCCACTATGTATTACTGTCAGTTATATACAATGTACATGGATGATGGTTCCACTATGTATTACTGTCAGTTATATACAATGTACATGGATGATGGTTCCACTATGTATTACTGTCAGTTATATACAATGTACATGGATGATGGTTCCACTATGTATTACTGTCAGTTATATACAATGTACATGGATGATGGTTCCACTATGTATTACTGTCAGTTATATACAATGTACATGGATGATGGTTCCACTATGTATTACTGTCAGTTATATGGGATGTACATGGATGATGGTTCCACTATGTATTACTGTCAGTTATATGGGATGTACATGGATGATGGTTCCACTATGTATTACTGTCAGTTATATACAATGTACATGGATGATGGTTCCACTATGTATTACTGTCAGTTATATACAATGTACATGGATGATGGTTCCACTATGTATTACTGTCAGTTATATGGGATGTCCCTCAGGCTATGGAAATCATTTACATATCTGGCAGGAATATTAGCGGTTTCTCCCTCACACAGAATAATTCCCAGCTTTATGATATTAGTAAATGCACAGAATTTGGGAATTCATTGAGATATTTTCATGGTATTCTCTCAACCAGCTTCATGAGGAGATATTTTCAGGGCATTCTCTCAACCAGCTTCATGAGGAGATATTTTCATGGCATTCTCTCAACCAGCTTCATGAGGAGATATTTTCATGGCATTCTCTCAACCAGCTTCATGAGGAACGACACAGTAATGGTAGACCCAGAAATACCTCTGCTGCAGAGGATAAGTTCATTAGAGTTACCAGCCTCAGATTGCAGCCCAAATAAATGCTTCAAGTAACAGACATCTCAACATCAACTGTTCAGAGGAGACTGTGTGAATCAGGCCTTCATGGTCGTATTGCTGCAAAGAAACCACTACTAAAGGACACCAATAATAAGAAGAGACTTGCTTGGGCCAAGAAACACGAGCAATGGATATTAGACCGGTGGAAATTTGTCCTTTGGTCTGGAGTCCAAATTTGAGATGTTTGGTTCCAACCTCAACCAAATTTAGATGGTTTGGGATGAGTCGGACCGCAGTGAAGGAAAAGCAGCCAACAAGAGCTCAGCATATGTGGGAACTCCTTCAAGACTGATGGAAAAGCATTCCAGGTGAAGCTGGTTGAGAGAATGCCAAGAGTGTGCAAAGCTGTCATCAAGGCAAAGGTGGCTATTTGAAGAATCTCAAATATAAAATATATTTTGATTTGTTTAACACTTTTTTGGTTACTACATGATTCCATATGTGTTATGTCATAGTTTTGATTTCTTCACTTTTATTCTACAATGTAAAGAATTGTGCAAATAAAGAAAAACCCTTGAATGAGTAATATTCCAAACTTTTGGCCCCCAGTGTGTGTGTATATATATATATATATATATATATATATATATATATATATATATATATATATATATATATACAGTTGAAGTCGGACGTTTACATACACTTAGGTTGAAGTCATTAAAACTCATTTTTCTACCACCCCACAGATCTCATGATAACAAACTATAGTTTTGGCAATTCGGTTAGGACATTGTTTACAGAATTGTTTACAGACAGATTATTTCACTTATAATTCACTATATCACAATTCCAGTGGGTCAGAAGTTTACATACACTAAGTTGACTGTACTTTTAAACAGCTTGGAAAATTCCAGAAAATGATTTCATGGCTTTAGAAGCTTCTGATAGGCTAATTAACATGATTTGAGTCAATTGGAGGTGTACCTGTGGATGTATTTCAAGGCCTACCTTCAAACTCAGTGCCTCTTTGCTCGACATCATGGGAAAATCAAAAGAAATCAGCCAAGACCTCCACAAGTCTGGTTCATCCTTGGGAGCAATTTCCAAACGCCTGAAGGTACAACATTCATCTGTATAAACAATAGTATTCAAGTATAAACACCATGGGACCACGCAGCCGTCATACCGCTCAGGAAGGAGACGCGTTCTGTCTCCTAGAGGTGAACGTACTTTGGTGTGAAAAGTGCAAATCAATCCCAGAACAACAGCAAAGGACCTTGTGAAGATGCTGGAGGAAACAGGTACAAAAGTATCTATATCCACAGTAAAATTAGTCCTATATCGACATAACCTGAAAGGCCGCTCAGCAAGGAAGAAGCCACTGCTACAAAACAGCCATAAAAAAGCCAGACTACGGTTTGCAACTGCACATGGGGACAAAGATCGTACTTTTTGGAGAAATGTCCTCTGGTCTGATGAAACAAAAATAGAACTGTTTGGCCATAATGACCATTGTTATGTTTTGAGGAAAAAGGGGGAGGCTTGCAAGCCGAAGAACACCATCCCAACCGTGAAGCACGGGGGTGGCAGCATCATGTTGTGGGGGTGCTTTGCTGCAGGAGGGACTGGTGCACTTCACAAAATAGATGGCATCATGAGGAAGGAAAATTATGTGGATATATTGAAGCAACATCTCAAGACATCAGTCAGGAAGTTAAAGCTTGGTCGCAAATGGGTCTTCCAAATGGACAATGACCCCAAGCATACTTCCAAAGTTGTGGCAAAATGGCTTAAGGACAACAAAGTCAAGGTATTGGAGTGGCCATCACAGAGCCCTGACCTCAATCCTATAGAACATTTGTTGGCACAACTGAAAAAGAGTGTGCAAGCAAGGAGGCCTACAAACCTGACTCAGTTACACCAGTTCTGACAGGAGAAATGGGCCCAAATTCACCCAACTTATTGTGGGAAGCTTGTGGAAGGCTACCTGAAACGTTTGACACAAGTTAAACAATTTTTTTAGGCAATGCTACCAAATACTAATTGAGTGTATGTAAACTTCTGACACACTGGGAATGTGATGAAAGAAATAAAATCAGAAATAAATAATTATCTCTACTATTATTCTGACATTTCACATTCTTAAAATAAAGTGGTGATCCTAACTGACCTAAAACAGGGAATTTTTACTAGGATTAAATGTCAGGAATTGTGAAAAACTGAGTTCAAATGTTTTTGGCTAAGGTGTATGTAAACTTCCGACTTCAACTGTATAAGGGTGATATTTTCACATAGTGCTAAGGTCAGTTTTCGATATATTAAATGTATATTTTAATCTATAATAACGTTTTTAGGTTCTTAACTTGAGTTGCTCTAAATACAACTTTTTCCCCGATCTTTCATACTGTAGCCTAAACACAATCACACACTTACAGAATTCACAGTTGTTCAGGGATAGTTAATGTATTGATCAGGGATAGAATAATGTATTGATCAGGGATAGAAGAATGTATTGATCAGGGATAGAATAATGTATTGATCAGGGATAGAAGAATGTATTGATCAGGGATAGATTAATGTATTGTTCAGGGATAGAATAATGTATTGCCCCTGGTAAGTATGATCAACTCCATGAAATACATATAGGGCCTGAAATTATCAGTATGAATAATTGGCATACTACTCAAAACGGTCGTATTTCTTCCATAAAGTGACTCAGTCATCCTAGTAGTGTGTGGGTGGACGGGGTGGGGTGTGGTTCCAGTTTAGTACGGGCAGTGACAGCAGCAGTCTTCTCTTCTTCCTTGGTCACCTGAGATTTATTCTGGACTGTCATTCCCAAAACCTCTTCTATGTCCCTAATCAGGTCCTGCAGGTAACACAAGGGAACAGAATATAAAGCCAATTCCAATGCCACATGAAAAGCACTGAAGAGAATTGGAATTTCAGTGCACTTCCTGAACCACTAATAAATTGTTCATCAAGTCATAATATCATATTATCACACATCAGCTATAACTTCTTTTTGAGAATGTTAGTTCATTACCACCTTAAAGTTAGTCTCTCCTTGCATGTTGGGGGCTGATATCTCCTGATGGATGATAGACAGGTTGTGGGCGAAGGTCAGCAGGGCTCCCTGGAGGTCCTCACCGATGGTTCTGTTAACGACACAATGGCCAAACAACTTTACTAACGATCATGTTTGGCTTGTCGTGTGTTTTATTAGTCATATGTACAGGATACACGTGTGTGTTTTATTAGTAGTATGTACATGTGTTTTATTAGTAGTATGTACATGTGTTTTATTAGTAGTATGTACAGGATACACATGTGTTTTATTACTCCCCCCCTGGCCCAGTGGCCCATCTCTCCCCCCTGGCACAGTGGCCCATCTCTCCCCCCTGGCCCAGTGGTCCATCTCTCCCCCCTGGCACAGTGGCCCATCTCTCACCCCTGGCACAGTGGCCCATCTCTCACCCCTGGCCCAGTGGTCCATCTCTCCTCCCCTGGCCCAGTGGTCCATCTCTCCCCCCCTGGCCCACTGGTCCATCTCTCCCCCCCTGGCCCACTGGTCCATCTCTCCCCCCCTGGACCACTGACCCATCTCTCCCCCACTGGCCCACTGGTCCATCTCTCCCACCCGGCCCCGGCCCACTGGTCCATCTCTCCCCCACCGTCCCTGGCCCACTGGTCCATCTCTCCCTCTGTGCAGCGTTTAGCCCCGCCCCTTTCCCTCACGCACATACTGACAGTGACATATCCACAAGATGTTGATGTAGCTGTCAACAGATGTCTGCTCAGCCTAAATACCAAATCAACAGCAACAACAACACATTAACAGTTAAGGGACAAGTAAAGTCCTTAGTACTGGTTACTACTTTACTGTGGGACTTAGTACTGGCTACTACTTTACTGTGGGACTTAGTACTGGCTACTACTTTACTGTGGGACTTAGTACTGGCTACTACTTTACTGTGGGACTTAGTACTGGCTACTACTTTACTGTGGGACTTAGTACTGGCTACTACTTTACTGTGGGACTTAGTACTGGCTACTACTTTACTGTGGGACTTAGTACTGGCTACTACTTTACTGTGGGACTTAGTACTGGTTACTACTTTATTGTGGGACTTAGTACTGGCTACTACTTTACTGTGGGACTTAGTACTGGTTACTACTTTACTGTGGGATTTAACACTGACTACTACTGTACTGTGGGACTTAGTACACTCTACTACTTTACTGTGGGACTTAGTACTGGCTACTACTTTACTGTGGGACTTAGTACTGGTTACTACTTTACTGTGGGACTTAGTACACTCTACTACTTTACTGTGGGACTTAGTACAGTGAAGTAGTAGACTACTACTTTCACAGAGTGAAGCCAGCCAGCATTTCATGAGAATCAAATCAAATGTTATTTGTCACATGCTTCGTAAACACAGGTGTATGCAGTGAAATGCTTACTTACCAACAATGCAGAGAGAAAGACAATATATAAATAACAGAAAAGTTAAACACCTAATAATAAAAGTTATAATAGATACACAATAACTTGGTTATATACAAGGGGTACCATTACCGAGTGGATGTGCAGGGGTACGAGGTAATGGAGGTAGATATGTACATATAACTAGGAATAAAGTGACAGATAGTAAACAGTAGCAGCAGCAGTGCATGTGATGAGTCAATAAAATTAGTGCAAAAAGGGTCAATACATTCAGTGCATTCGGAACGTATTCAGACCCTTTGACTTTTTCCACATTTTGTTACGTTACAGCCTTCTTAGACATTTTTACAAATGTATATATATACTTTGTTGAAGCACCTTTGTCAGCAATTACAGCATTGAGTCTTCTTGGTTATGACGCTACTAGTTTGGCACACCTGTATTTCTCTGCAGATCCTCTCAAAGCTCTGTCAGGTTGGTTGGGGAGCGTCGCTGCACAGCTATTTTCAGGTCTCTCCAGAGATGTTAGATTACAGGCTCTGGCTGGGCCACTCAAGGACATTCAGAGACTTGTCCCGAAGCCACTCCTGAGTTGTCTTGGCTGTGTGCTTAGGGTCGTTGTCCTGTTGGAAGGTGAACCTTCACCCCAATCTGAGGTCCTGAGCACTCTGGAGTATGGCCAGGATCCGTCTCTCCACCTCCTCCTCTAGAGTGTCAAGGCTAATCCCCAGAACAGAGCTAGCCTTCCTGATCAGCTTATTTACCCCGAGAAGCATCACCTGCCTTTATGTTGGCACCCCAGCACACCACTGCAAAAAAGATGTCACTGGCCACCACAGACTGGTAGAAAGTGAGCCTCCTCAGAAAATAGAGTCGGCTCTGGCCCTTTTAGTATAGGGCCCCGGTGTTACCAGCCCATTCCAGTCTGTTGTCTACATGGACTCCCAGGAACTTGTATGACCCAACCATTTCCACATCCATCCCCTGTATAAGGACTGCAGTCGGTTGGGCCTTGGTTCTGCTGAAGTCCACCACCATCTCCTTTGTTTTGCTGAAGTTGAGCTGAAGGTGGTTCTGCTCACACCACAGCACAAAGTCATTGATTGTGCTCCTGTACTCCTCCTCCTGCCCACCCCTGATGCTCCCTACAATTGCGGAGTCATCCGAGAACTTCTTTAGGTGGCATGTTTCATAGTTATATCTGAAGTCCGAGGTGTAGAGGGTGAACAGGAAGGGGGATAGGACCATTCCCCGGGGGGGGGGCTGTGTTGCTCACTGCCCGTTCTGACACACAGCTCTGTAGTCGCACAAATTGTGGCCTACCGGTCAGGTAGTCCGTAACCCAGGAGACTAAGGGTGCTTCCACTTTCATCCTCCTCATCTTCTCACCCAGTAGCAGGGGCTGAATGGTGTTGAAGGCACTGGAGAAGTAAAAAAACATAACCCTCACAGTGCAACCTGCGTTGTCCAGGTGAGAGTAGGCCCTCTGCAGAAGGTAGATGATTGCATCATCCACCCCGATGTTGCGCTGGTATGCAAACTGCAGGGGGTCCAGTGATGTACACACCAGTGCTCTGAGGTGAGCGAGGAATATCCTTTCCAGGGTCTTCATGATGTGGGATGTTAGCGCTACAGGTCTGAAGTCATTCAGGACAGTGGGGTGTGCCTTCTTGGGCACTGGGACCAGGCAGGATGTTTTCCACAGCACAGGGACCCTTTCCAGGCTCAGGCTAAGGTTGAAGAGGCGCTGGAGTATTCCACACAGTTGATCAGCACAGACCCTAAGCACCCTTGGGCTGATGCCATCAGGGCCCGCCGCTTTCTTCACTTGGTTGGTGGTGAAAGCCAGCCCAGGTGGGGAGGTGGGGGGAAGGGGGGTGTTGAGGATCAGTCCAGAGGGAGCGTGGAGGGGGTCGCTGATTGTCTCAAAGGAGGTGTCGTGTGCAAAGGGGGGGTGGGACAACTGTGAGGGTGTGTGGCCTGGGGAGCTGGAGGGGAGGTCGACAGAGCTAATATCGTACCTGTTAAAAAATTGACTGTCTTGGTGTGTTTGGACCATGATAGATCCTTATTGTTGTGAACACAGAGGAACTTGAAGCTCTAGGCCCGCTCCATTACAGCCCTGTCGATGTGAATGGGGGCTCGGCCCTCCGTTTCCTGTAGTCCACGACCAGCTCCTTCGTCTTGCTGACATTGATGGAGAGGTTGTTGTCCTGGCACGACACTGCCAGGTCTCTGACCTCCTCCCTATAGGCTGTCTCATCATTGTCGGTGATCAGGCCTAACACTGTTGTGTCGTCAGCAAACTTAATGATGTTGTTGGAGTCGTCCACAGCCACACAGTCGTTGGTGAACAGGGAGTACAGGAGTGGACTATGCACGCACCCCTGAAGCGCCCCCATGATTTGGTCAACATGGCAGATGTGTTGTTGCCTACCCTCACCACCTGGGGGCGTCCAGTCAGGAAGTCCAGCATCCAGTTGCAGAGGGAGTTGTTCAGTCCAATGGTCCTTATCTTAGTGATGTGCTTGGAGGGCACTATGGTGTTGAACGCTGAGCTGTAATCAATGAACAGCATTCTCACATAGGTGTTCCTCTTATCTAGATGGGTGAGGGCTAGGCTTGGCCAGTATGCAGATTGTCATACCTTCATACCGACCTTGTGCCATCCTGGGAAATGGTAATGCTGGCACTGAACACAAGGGGTGCTATGTTCCAACCCCACTGAGCCTCTGTAATCCGATTGTTAGCAAATGCTAACAAGTACATGTTTAATCTCATAGTGAATTCTAGCTAAATGCTAACAAGCGCTTGCAAACATTTTATACAGTCTATGACATAAACTATTTGCAGGACAGTTATAAAAGTAACAGTTTTCTGCACGCACAAAACAAATGATAGCCAGCAAAGCTCTTGATCCAGGAGGGTATTCTCTGCTGTTAACAAGAGAATCTTGATTTTGCAAGAAGCTAACCACTTAGCTAGATAGATAACTAGCAACTAAGTTAGCAAATCAAATGCACAACTGCAGAGCATTTAGCACATTTTAGACGATTAACTTAATAGCTTTAAGATACGTTATCTAGCTGGCAAACATTTAGTTGTGAATTCCATACTGTCACTACACTCTAAGAAACAAGGGTTCCAAAAGGGTTCTTCAGGTGTCCCCATAGGAAAACCGTTTTTGGTTCCAGGTAAAAAAAAACGTTTTGGTTCCAGGTAGAACCATTTTGAGTTCAATGTAAAAACCCTCTGTCAAAAGGGTTATTCCTGGAACCAACAAGGGTTATTCAAAGGGTTTTCATACGGGGACAGCCGAAAACCCCTTTTAGGTTCTAGATAGCACCTATTTTTCTAAGAGTGTAGATCACCTTGTACAACAGTGAGTGACTCAGAAGGCTCCGGCCTCTCGTCGTTGTAAACAAACACCATGTGACTGGGGACGAACGCTAAGCTTCATAATGAAGAATGTGATCTGCTTTATCTTTTAAAGTATTGCACAAGTTGATCCCCAGTACTGTATTTACTTAGTCCCAGACCGTCCCTGCCTACAGTCGTCAGCGGTGTGTGTAGTAGTTCAAATGAGTACTCCAGCTGAGTTGATCCCCAGTCACAGGGGAGTGATGTGGTGAACAGACAGCAGCATGTAAGCCACAGGATTGGTGTGATAACCCTTCAATAACCCATTCCATACAAACTGCTGAGGATTTCCATTTACTAAACCAAAAGTGACATGTTGATCCTTTAAAGGAATACGGTGTGTCTACGGTGTGTCTTCAGTACTCTCTTGTTCAGTTATTGCTCTCTGTTTTCTCTCATTCCTTTAAATAGAACAGGTTAAAGTAAACCCAAAGACCTTTGTACATGTGTGTATGTGTTCATATACTCACACCATCCCCACACTGTATCTCTCACAGCTATCATGGAGAACAAAGACAGTGCCTTGCTTTTTCTGCAACACAGACGATAATACACAGTGTATATTTTAACACACATATATTTATTTTCAAACTATTATTAGAATGTTAACTACAAGTTTGGTTTTTAATCTGTTCACAGCGGCTGTTGTAAAACCACTATATTGTTAATTGCCAGTGGTACAGCAACATTTAGGCTATACTGAGACAAGACTGTACCTTGATGTCGAAGCCAATGCCTTGAGCCTTGCACATCTGGAAGAAGACACTGTAGTGCACCATGGACAGATTGGTGTGGAGCAGCTGGCTCCCCAGGACAGCATAGTGACTGGCCACCGCTGGGAGCTGTAGACAGAACCATTACAACTACTAATGCTACTGTACCATTATTAGAAGTATGAAGAAGAATGAAGATGAAGCCACAGAGGCAGAAGCTGTGAAGAGATTGGTCCTGTGTGGCTCAGTTGGTAAAGCATGACACTTACAACGCCAGGATAGTGGGTTTGATTCCAGTATGTGTTGATGTGACATAGCTAGTTCGTTAGCTAAGCTAGCCAGGAACTCTTCCAGTATGTGTTGATGTGACATAGCTAGTTTGTTAGCTAAGCTAGCCAGGAACTCTTCCAGTATGTGTTGATGTGACATAGCTAGTTCGTTAGCTAAGCTAGCCAGGAACTCTTCCAGTATGTGTTGATGTGACATAGCTAGTTCGTTAGCTAAGCTAGCCAGGAACTCTTCCAGTATGTGTTGATGTGACATAGCTAGTTCGTTCCCCCCAAAAACTGTAAGTATTAAATGACCTGGTGTTTTTTCCCAAATTTGACCTTTAACAATAGCATCAATACTGTACCTTTGAGAGTTCAGTAATCTCAGTTTAGGGTTTGGAATTTTAATGGGGATTAATGTGTGTGGGAGATCACTTCATCATTATGGAGCATAATGTTGCCCCTATTGGCCGGGGTGTGTGGCATAATGTTGCCCCTATTGGCCGGGGTGTGTGGCATAATGTTGCCCCTATTGGCCGGGGTGTGTGGCATAATGTTGCCCCTATTGGCCGGGGTGTGTGGCATAATGTTGACCCTATTGGCCGGGGTGTGTGGCATAATGTTGCCCCTATTGGCCGGGGTGTGTGGCATAATGTTGACCCTATTGGCCGGGGTGTGTGGCATAATGTTGACCCTATTGGCCGGGGTGTGTGGCATAATGTTGCCCCTATTGGCCGGGGTGTGTGGCATAATGTTGCCCCTATTGGCCGGGGTGTGTGGCATAATGTTGACCCTATTGGCCGGGGTGTGTGGCATAATGTTGCCCCTATTGGCCGGGGTGTGTGGCATAATGTTGACCCTATTGGCCGGGGTGTGTGGCATAATGTTGCCCCTATTGGCCGGGGTGTGTGGCATAATGTTGACCCTATTGGCCGGGGTGTGTGGCATAATGTTGACCCTATTGGCCGGGGTGTGTGGCATAATGTTGACCCTATTGGCCGGGGTGTGTGGCATAATGTTGCCCCTATTGGCCGGGGTGTGTGGCATAATGTTGACCCTATTGGCCGGGGTGTGTGGCATAATGTTGACCCTATTGGCCGGGGTGTGTGGCATAATGTTGCCCCTATTGGCCGGGGTGTGTGGCATAATGTTGACCCTATTGGCCGGGGTGTGTGGCAGATCACCTCATTATTATGGGTATAATGTTAAAATACATTCTGGGTTAGAGTTTAATTGTCATGGAGCATTGTGGTGCCAGTAAGGATGGAGTAGAGGTCACTGAAGTTCTAACACATGTCCTTAGGGTCAGACAGTGTTGTGGTCGGGGAATATACTGTGTGATTGTAATAACGGTGTTTGGGGAGTATGTGTGATTGTAATAACGGTGTTTGGGGAGTATGTGTGATTGTAATAACGGTGTTTGGGGAGTATGTGTGATTAGTGAACATGATAAGCACTGGGCAGCAGGGGAACATGTGGGTTAACTGTTGGGCCTTCCATAATTAATGTTTGAAAAGACATGCCAGGTCACATGATGACATATGATGCCAGATACAAGATACAGTTGATAGCATCATGACTCCAATAGTCTTAGTTTTACTTTTGGGATAAAGAATACAATTAGTATAGTGAGGCAAACATATAGAAATACAATTATTAGAAAGGCAAGAGCCTCTTAGACCACGGCAATTTGTCTGAATTTATCATTCTATTTCTATGTCATTCTATTTCTATGGACAAACACACACCAGTACAAGGCTTATATCCATAAATGTTAATTAGTTATCACAGTCAGGGTAGAGAGAGATCTAGACAGTTACAGAGAGAGAGGGGCCGCTAGCAGAAGAGACCCAGCAGCAGAACTAAAAGCCCCTGTCTGCTTCAGAGACCCAGCAGCAGCACTAAAAGCCCCTGTCTGCTTCAGAGACCCAGCAGCAGCACTAAAAGCCCCTGTCTGCTTCAGAGACCCAGCAGCAGCACTAAAAGCCCCTGTCTGCTTCAGAGACCCAGCAGCAGCACTAAAAGCCCCTGTCTGCTTCAGAGACCCAGCAGAAGCACTAAAAGCCCCTGTCTGCTTCAGAGACCCAGCAGAAGCACTAAAAGCCCCTGTCTGCTTCAGAGACCCAGCAGCAGCACTAAAAGCCCCTGTCTGCTTCAGAGACCCAGCAGCAGCACTAAAAGCCCCTGTCTGCTTCAGAGACCCAGCAGCAGCACTAAAAGCCCCTTTCTGCGTCAGAGACCCAGCAGCAGAACTAAAAGCCCCTGTCTGCTTCAGAGACCTAGCTTTAGCCAATAACTAGTTATGATGGCTGTGTGCTTCCATTTGTCAGAGCCAGTCTCTTCACTAAACAATAAAAGTCTGTCTGCCCAGCAGGAATTTAATTGTGTTTGTAATATCCAGTGGTCTCTAATGATAGACCAGTTCTAAAGACATTATCACGCAGCAGAGCGCAGGGTCTGAGACATAATGTTGTGCTACTGGTGCATTGAGACACACACACACACACACACACACACACACACACACACATGTTTGATAAAATAACAGCAGTTGCGGACTAACAAGCGTAGACTCCTGTGTGTCTCCCCTAATAAAAGGAGTGTATTGTTTAGAGGGCTGGCTGATGCACGTCAAGCTGATCTAATGCGGCGTTCTGCTCAGGCATCACACACAAACACACACACCACAGCATGCATAATGAACACTACAGCTATGCATTATTAATGGATTCATTATCCAGGCTCATCAGTCAAAATGATAATGGATTCATTTAGCAGCTAAGCACCAGTTGGGTTCCGGCCATAGAAGGGAAGGCATAATTACAGTATTATGTTGTGTTGAAATAAATAAATACTGTGTCTCACGGATCAATGTGGGTGGATCTCATTGTGATACACTGAGATCATATTCAATGATAGATTTAAGCAATAAGGCCTAAGGGGTGTGATGGAGGAGGTGGTGGAGGAGGAGGTGGTGGAGGAGGTGGTGGAGGAGGAGGAGGTGGAGGTAGAGGTGGAGGTAGAGGTGGAGGAGGAGGTGGTGGAGGAGGTAGAGGTGGAGGTAGAGGTGGAGGAGGTAGAGGTGGAGGTGGAGGTAGAGGTGGAGGAGGAGGAGGAGGAGGTGGAGGTGGAGGAGGAGGTGGTGGTGGTGGAGGAGGTGGTGGTGGAGGTGGAGGAGGTGGTGGTGGAGGTGGAGGAGGAGGTGGTGGAGGTGGAGGAGGTGGTGAAGCTGGTGGAAGAGGTGGAGGAGGTGGTGGAGGTAGAGGTGGAGGAGGTGGTGCTGGTGGAGGAGGTGAAGGTGGTGGTGGTGGAGGAGGTGAAGGTGGTGGAGGAGGAGATGGAGGAGGTGGTGGGGGGGGTGGTGGAGGAGGTGGTGGTGGTGGGGGTGGTGGAGGAGGTGAAGGTAGTGGTGGGGGTGGTGGAGGAGGAGGTGGAGGTGGTGGTGGTGGAGGAGGAGGTGAAGGTGGTGGTGGTGGAGGAGGAGGTGGTGGTGGTGGTGGAGGTGGTGGTGGTGGAGGAGGTGGTGGTGGTGAAGGTGGGGTGGTGGAGGAGGTGGAGGTGGTGGTGGAGGAGGTGGAGGTGGTGGTGGAGGTGAAGGTGGTGGTGGTGGAGGTGGTGGTGGTGAAGGTGGTGGAGGTGGTGAAGGTATTCTAAAATCTGTTTTAGGATAACAGAGATGAAAGCCTACTGCCGGTTCTTTGGATCCTTTCTGGCGCGGGCGGGGCTTGGTGAGGGGGACCTCCAGATGACTGGTCCGACAGTCCAGGCTTCCCCCACTCATCATGAGCATCAGCTGGGTCATGGCCAACTGGTTACTATAGCTTAGGTCCAGGTCGACTGCCCACACCTAAACAGAATAATAGCTGTTGTCAAAACCACATCACCACTTAGACGCTAAGTCAATGAACTGACATGAAAAAAACAAAAAGGACTGTTTTTCTCCGAACAGATTTTAATAGTTTCTATCAGGATCGATGGTGTGTTTCTATCAGGACCGATGGTGTGTTTCTATCAGGACCGATGGTGTGTTTCTATCAGGACCGATGGTGTGTTTCTATTAGGACCGATGGTGTGTTTCTATCAGGACCGATGGTGTGTTTCTATCAGGACCGATGGTGTGTTTCTATCAGGAATGATGGTGTGTTTCTATCAGGACCGATGGTGTGTTTCTATCAGGACCGATGGTGTTTTTCTATCAGGACCGATGGTGTGTTTCTATCAGGAATGATGGTGTGTTTCTATCAGGACCGATGGTGTGTTTCTATCAGGACCGATGGTGTTTTTCTATCAGGACCGATGGTGTGTTTCTATCAGGACCGATGGTGTGTTTCTATCAGGACCGATGGTGTGTTTCTATCAGGACCGATGGTGTGTTTCTATAAGGACCGATGGTGTTTTTCTATCAGGACCGATAGTGTGTTTCCATCAGGACCGATGGTGTGTTTCTATAAGGACCGATGGTGTGTTTCTATCAGTAATGATGGTGTATTTCTATCAGGAATGATGGTGTGTTTCTATCAGGACCGATGGTGTGTTTCTATCAGGACCGATGGTGTGTTTCTATCAGGACCGATGGTGTGTTTCTATCAGGACCGATGGTGTGTTTCTCTAAGGACCGATGGTGTGTTTCTCTAAGGACCGATGGTGTGTTTCTATCAGGACTGGTGGTGTGTTTCTATCAGGACCGGTGGTGTGTTTCTATCAGGACCGATGGTGTGTTTCTATCAGGACCGATGGTGTGTTTCTATCAGGACCGATGGTGTGTTTCTATCAGGACCGATGGTGTGTTTCTCTAAGGACCGATGGTGTGTTTCTCTAAGGACCGATGGTGTGTTTCTATCAGGACTGGTGGTGTGTTTCTATCAGGACCGGTGGTGTGTTTCTATCAGGACCGATGGTGTGTTTCTATCAGGACCGATGGTGTGTTTCTATCAGGACCGATGGTGTGTTTCTATCAGGACCGATGGTGTTTTTCTATCAGGACCGATAGTGTGTTTCCATCAGGACCGATGGTGTGTTTCTATAAGGACCGATGGTGTGTTTCTATCAGTAATGATGGTGTATTTCTATCAGGAATGATGGTGTGTTTCTATCAGGACCGATGGTGTGTTTCTATCAGGACCGATGGTGTGTTTCTATCAGGACCGATGGTATGTTTCTATCAGGACCGATGGTGTGTTTCTCTAAGGACCGATGGTGTGTTTCTCTAAGGACCGATGGTGTGTTTCTATCAGGACTGGTGGTGTGTTTCTATCAGGACCGGTGGTGTGTTTCTATCAGGACCGATGGTGTGTTTCTATCAGGACCGATGGTGTGTTTCTATCAGGACCGATGGTGTGTTTCTATCAGGACCGATGGTGTGTTTCTCTAAGGACCGATGGTGTGTTTCTCTAAGGACCGATGGTGTGTTTCTATCAGGACTGGTGGTGTGTTTCTATCAGGACCGGTGGTGTGTTTCTATCAGGACCGATGGTGTGTTTCTATCAGGACCGATGGTGTGTTTCTATCAGGACCGATGGTGTTTTTCTATCAGGACCGATGGTGTTTTTCTATCAGGACCGATGGTGTGTTTCTATCAGGACCGATGGTGTGTTTCTATCAGGACCGATGGTGTGTTTCTATCAGGACCGATGGTGTGTTTCTATAAGGACCGATGGTGTGTTTCTATCAGGACCGATGGTGTGTTTCTATCAGGACCGATAGTGTGTTTCCATCAGGACCGATGGTGTGTTTCTATAAGAACCGATGGTGTGTTTCTATCAGGACTGGTGGTGTGTTTCTATCAGGACCGGTGGTGTGTTTCTATCAGGACCGATGGTGTGTTTCTATCAGGACCGATGGTGTGTTTCTATCAGGACCGATGGTGTTTTTCTATCAGGACCGATGGTGTTTTTCTATCAGGACCGATGGTGTTTTTCTATCAGGACCGATGGTGTGTTTCTATCAGGACCGATGGTGTGTTTCTATCAGGACCGATGGTGTGTTTCTATCAGGACCGATGGTGTGTTTCTATCAGGACCGATGGTGTGTTTCTATCAGGACCGATGGTGTGTTTCTATCAGGACCGATAGTGTGTTTCCATCAGGACCGATGGTGTGTTTCTATAAGAACCGATGGTGTGTTTCTATCAGTAATGAGGGTGTATTTCTATCAGGAATGATGGTGTGTTTCTATCAGGACCGATGGTGTGTTTCTATCAGGACCGATGGTGTGTTTCTGTCAGGACCGATGGTGTTTTTCTATCAGGACCGATGGTGTGTTTCCATCAGGAATTATGGTGTTTTTCTATCAGGACCGATAGTGTGTTTCCATCAGGACCGATGGTGTGTTTCTATCAGGACCGATGGTGTTTTTCTATCAGGACCGATGGTGTGTTTCTATCAGGAATTATGGTGTTTTTCTATCAGGACCGATAGTGTGTTTCCATCAGGACCGATGGTGTGTTTCTATAAGGACCGATGGTGTGTTTCTATAAGACCCGATAGTGTGTTTCTATCAGTAATGATGGTGTGTTTCTATCAGTAATGATGGTGTGTTTCTATCAGGACCGATGGTGTGTTTCTATCAGGAATGATGGTGTGTTTCTATCAGGACCGATGGTGTGTTTCTATCAGGAATGATGGTGTGTTTCTATCAGGACCGATGGTGTGTTTCTATAAGAACCGATGGTGTGTTTCTATCAGTAATGATGGTGTGTTTCTATCAGGACCGATAGTGTGTTTCTATCAGGACCGATGGTGTGTTTCTATCAGGAATGATGGTGTGTTTCTATCAGGACCGATGGTGTGTTTCTATCAGGACCGATGGTGTGTTTCTATCAGGAATGATGGTGTGTTTCTATCAGGACCGATGGTGTGTTTCTATCAGGACCGATGGTGTGTTTCTATCAGGACCGATAGTGTGTTTCTATCAGGAATGATGGTGTGTTTCTCTCAGGACCGATGGTGTGTTTCTATCAGGAATGATGATGTGTTTCTATCAGGACCGATGGTGTGTTTCTATCAGGAATGATGATGTGTTTCTATCAGGACCGATGGTGTGTTTCTATCAGGACCGATGGTGTGTTTCTATCAGTAATGATGGTGTGTTTCTATCAGGACCGATAGTGTGTTTCTATCAGGACCGATGGTGTGTTTCTATCAGGAATGATGGTGTGTTTCTATCAGGACCGATGGTGTGTTTCTATCAGGACCGATGGTGTGTTTCTATCAGGAATGATGGTGTGTTTCTATCAGGACCGATGGTGTGTTTCTATCAGGACCGATGGTGTGTTTCTATCAGGACCGATAGTGTGTTTCTATCAGGAATGATGGTGTGTTTCTCTCAGGACCGATGGTGTGTTTCTATCAGGAATGATGATGTGTTTCTATCAGGACCGATGGTGTGTTTCTATCAGGAATGATGATGTGTTTCTATCAGGACCGATGGTGTGTTTCTATCAGGACCGATGGTGTGTTTCTATCAGGACCGATGGTGTGTTTCTATCAGGAATGATGGTGTGTTTCTATCAGGAACGATGGTGTGTTTCTATCAGGACCGATGGTGTGTTTCTATCAGGACCGATGGTGTGTTTCTATCAGGACCGATGGTGTGTTTCTATCAGGACCGATGGTGTGTTTCTATCAGGAATGATGGTGTGTTTCTATCAGGACCGATGGTGTGTTTCTATCAGGACCGATGGTGTGTTTCTATCAGGACCGATGGTGTGTTTCTATCAGGACCGATGGTGTGTTTCTATCAGGAATGATTGTGTGTTTCTATCAGGACCGATGGTGTGTTTCTATCAGGACCGATGGTGTGTTTCTATCAGGGTCGATGGTGTTTCTATATAAAATTACTAGCATTTCTAGTAATCAGATATAGTCCTTAAGGTTGTAGCTATATCAGATATCAATCAATACACATTATTAGACATTGTAAAGAACTGCTGCATTAATACCTTTTAGTCCTTCTGATATTATCCACGTGAGAGGCTTTTATGGGGCTGCAGGTAGCCTAGCGGTTAGAGCGTTGGGCCAGTAATCGAATACCTGACAAGGTGAAAAATCCTGTCGATGTGTCCTTGAGCAAGGCACTTAACCCTAATTTGCTCCAGGGGCTGACCCTGTAGGTAGCCCATCATCGTAAATAAGAATTTGTTCTTAACTGACTTGCCTAGTTAAATAAAGGTTAAATAAAAAATTATAATAAAAATAGGTAGAGAAACACTGTTAATGACTAGTGCTTTAGAGATGTGGATCCTATAACTTTAAATAAGGCAGGTAGAGTTTCTCTCGTGTGTGTTCCCCAGGCTGCAAGCCCAAGGCATAAAACCATGGCGAGGTATGTACGAATGGGACGCACCGAGATGAAAGCGCAGACTGCCTGTCGCAGGAACTGAAAATTGCAAAATGCGCTTTTCGTGTCATGCATATGCATTCATGGGATGGTCAAGGGGAAAGTGGGAGTGTCACATAAAGAGATGGGAGGGGAAGCGTAAACTGCCCTACTGATGTATTCCGTGTTATGTACAGAAAAAGCCGGTGAAAGCGCGCCTCTATTATGCGCTGAAAATTCTCTGCCTCTTAAAAGCAGGTGTAACTTAGGAAGCGGGTTTCCTGGCATATGCCTCCTGGTGAAATGGCAGCAGTAATCCGAGAAAGAGAAGACATAGGCTAAGGAGACGACCTGAAAAGATTCACACTTTTTCAGTTGAGTGAAAACGAAATCATTAAGCGTTACAGATTAAGCAGCTACGCAATATTACAGTTACTGGAAGAAATCAAAGATGACGTAGAATCTCCGACTCAGCGTTCACATTCCATTCCAGCAGTTGTTAAACTCCTCGCTACATTACAATTATTAATGTTTGTTATCGCTGTTTTGCCTGACTTGGTGGCTGATCCATGATGGAAAGAGAGGAGGAGGCCCATTCAATTGCGCGTTTAAATACGCGCAATGTACGGTATAGTGGGTGGAGCCAGGCGCTGATTATCTGATTAACTGCAGGTTTGGTACATAACACGCACACTGAGGTTTCACATCAAGCGCTTTCTGCGTCTTGGCCATGGGGCTATTAACGCTGCGTTCGCAAATGTACGTACATCTGGCCCTGAGAGACATAAATGACTGCTGAAGGAGTTGTTCATAACTAAGCGGCAGTGGGAGCTGGCTCTCCTCAGCACTCGTATTTGTCACAGTCAACACTGCTGCTGATACACCATGCAAATGACTGCTTGCTTCCTGAACCACACACACACATGCACACGCACAGACAGACACGCACACGCACAGACAGACACACACAGACACGTGCACACACACACACGCACAGGCATACACGCACAGACACACACACAGACAGAAAAAACAACCCCACCCCAGCATAACCCACTGACTACACTAAGGGTAGTTGTCAGTCAGTAGAGGCTCAAGCCAAAGTGGACACTGTGCCCTGCTTGCAGGACTAAGAACAGATCTGAGTGCAGTCCGTACCCCTAGATATTGATCCAGTGTTAACTAAACTCCTGTCAGGGTACTAGGGTGGGTGATGGACTGACAGATTCCAGACAAACACCCACACACACCGTAAGAACCCAACCCCCAGTGTCTGCCTCATTCATTGTCAGCGTTAACAAAGGGCTGTTGAGGTCTAAGCCTGGAAAGTACAGCAGTACAGCAGCTGGCCTCTGTAGGCTCTGTAGAGGTACCATTAAACCCTGTGTGATACTCCAGCTGAGGCTCCAGTCACACTACAATGTGAGGACAGCAGAGGAGAGGAGGGGACTACAAGGGCAAACACGCAGGTATGTGACCCTCCTGGTCTTATTCTCCATCCTGGTCATATAAAGGAGATGCAGCTCTCGACTACAGGTCTGAATCTGATTTAAAGGCAGACAAGGCATTTGTCTCAAATGGCACACTATACATTTTATAGTGCACTACTATTGACCAGGGCCTTAATACAAAAAGTAGTGCCCTATATGGGAATAGGGTACCATTTGGGACGTATACAAGGTGGATGCACACACTCTGTCTGTCTATGTGGTCTGTGGGGAGATGAGCGCAAGGGAGGATCCTAGACTCTTCTGTCTGTCTATGTGGTCTGTGGGGGAGATGAGAGCAAGGGAGGATCCTAGGCTCTTCTGTCTGTCTGTCTATGTGGTCTGTGGGGGAGATGAGAGCAAGGGAGGATCCTAGACTCTTCTGTCTGTCTATGTGGTCTGTGGGGAGATGAGAGCAAGGG
Organism: Thymallus thymallus; assembly: GCA_023634145.1. Classification (NCBI taxonomy): domain Eukaryota; kingdom Metazoa; phylum Chordata; class Actinopteri; order Salmoniformes; family Salmonidae; genus Thymallus; species Thymallus thymallus. The sequence continues at coordinate 35,930,463 of CM042392.1, forward strand.
AGGATCCTAGACTCTTCTGTCTGTCTATGTGGTCTGTGGGGGAGATGAGAGCAAGGGAGGATCCTAGACTCTTCTGTCTGTCTATGTGGTCTGTGGGGGAGATGAGAGCAAGGGAGGATCCTAGGCTCTTCTGTCTGTCTATGTGGTCTGTGGGGGAGATGAGAGCAAGGGAGGATCCTAGGCTCTTCTGTCTGTCTATGTGGTCTGTGGGGGAGATGAGAGCAAGGGAGGATCCTAGACTCTTCTGTCTGTCTATGTGGTCTGTGGGGGAGATGAGAGCAAGGGAGGATCCTAGACTCTTCTGTCTGTCTATGTGGTCTGTGGGGGAGATGAGAGCAAGGGAGGATCCTAGGCTCTTCTGTCTGTCTATGTGGTCTGTGGGGGAGATGAGAGCAAGGGAGGATCCTAGACTCTTCTGTCTGTCTATGTGGTCTGTGGGGGAGATGAGAGCAAGGGAGGATCCTAGACCCTTCTGTCTGTCTATGTGGTCTGTGGGGAGTTGAGAGGACTCATTCCTGTCTGTCTATGTGGTCACACCATACTGATTGGTCCCTGTTGGCCACACACCATACTGATTGGTCCCTGTTGGCCACACACCATACTGATTGGTCCCTGTTGACCACACACCATACTGATTGGTCCCTGTTGGCCACACACCATACTGATTGGTCTCCAGCTTCAGTCAAAGGCTTGACTCAGACTGTCTGGTGATGTCCAGCTTCAGTCAAAGACTTGACAGACTGTCTGGTGATGTCCAGCTTCAGTCAAAGGCTTGACTCAGACTGTCTGGTGATGTCCAGCTTCAGTCAAAGACTTGACAGACTGTCTGGTGATGTCCAGCTTCAGTAAAAGACTTGACAGACTGTCTGGTGATGTCCAGCTTCAGTCAAAGGCTTGACAGACTGTCTGGTGATGTCCAGCTTCAGTCAAAGGCTTGACTCAGACTGTCTGGTGATGTCCAGCTTCAGTCAAAGGCTTGACTCAGACTGTCTGGTGATGTCCAGCTTCAGTCAAAGACTTGACAGACTGTCTGGTGATGTCCAGCTTCAGTCAAAGGCTTGACAGACTGTCTGGTGATGTCCAGCTTCAGTCAAAGGCTTGACTCAGACTGTCTGGTGATGTCCAGCTTCAGTCAAAGACTTGACAGACTGTCTGGTGATGTCCAGCTTCAGTCAAAGGCTTGACAGACTGTCTGGTGATGTCCAGCTTCAGTCAAAGGCTTGACTCAGACTGTCTGGTGATGTCCAGCTTCAGTCAAAGACTTGACAGACTGTCTGGTGATGTCCAGCTTCAGTCAAAGGCTTGACAGACTGTCTGGTGATGTCCAGCTTCAGTCAAAGGCTTGACTCAGACTGTCTGGTGATGTCCAGCTTCCGTCAAAGGCTTGACAGACTGTCTGGTGATGTCCAGCTTCAGTCAAAGACTTGACAGACTGTCTGGTGATGTCCAGCTTCAGTCAAAGGCTTGACAGACTGTCTGGTGATGTCCAGCTTCAGTCAAAGGCTTGACTCAGACTGTCTGGTGATGTCCAGCTTCATTAAAAGGCTTGACTCAGACTGTCTGGTGATGTCCAGCTTCAGTCAAAGGCTTGACTCAGACTGTCTGGTGATGTCCAGCTTCAGTAAAAGGCTTGACTCAGACTGTCTGGTGATGTCCAGCTTCAGTCAAAGGCTTGACTCAGACTGTCTGGTGATGTCCAGCTTCAGTCAAAGGCTTGACTCAGACTGTCTGGTGATGTCCAGCTTCAGTCAAAGGCTTGACTCATACTGTCTGGTGATGTCCAGCTTCAGTCAAAGGCTTGACTCATACTGTCTGGTGATGTCCAGCTTCAGTCAAAGGCTTGACTCAGACTGTCTGGTGATGTCCAGCTTCAGTCAAAGGCTTGACTCAGACTGTCTGGTGATGTCCAGCTTCAGTCAAAGGCTTGACTCATACTGTCTGGTGATGTCCAGCTTCAGTCAAAGGCTTGACTCAGACTGTCTGGTGATGTCCAGCTTCAGTCAAAGGCTTGACTCAGACTGTCTGGTGATGTCCAGCTTCAGTCAAAGGCTTGACTCAGACTGTCTGGTGATGTCCAGCTTCAGTCAAAGGCTTGACTCATACTGTCTGGTGATGTCCAGCTTCAGTCAAAGGCTTGACTCAGACTGTCTGGTGATGTCCAGCTTCAGTCAAAGGCTTGACTCAGACTGTCTGGTGATGTCCAGCTTCAGTCAAAGGCTTGACTCAGACTGTCTGGTGATGTCCAGCTTCAGTCAAAGGCTTGACTCATACTGTCTGGTGATGTCCAGCTTCAGTCAAAGGCTTGACTCATACTGTCTGGTGATGTCCAGCTTCAGTAAAAGGCTTGACTCAGACTGTCTGGTGATGTCCAGCTTCAGTCAAAGGCTTGACTCATACTGTCTGGTGATGTCCAGCTTCAGTCAAAGGTTTGACTCATACTGTCTGGTGATGTCCAGCTTCAGTCAAAGGCTTGACTCAGACTGTCTGGTGATGTCCAGCTTCAGTCAAAGGCTTTACTCAGACTGTCTGGTGATGTCCAGCTTCAGTCAAAGGCTTGACTCATACTGTCTGGTGATGTCCAGCTTCAGTCAAAGGCTTGACTCATACTGTCTGGTGATGTCCAGCTTCAGTCAAAGGCTTGACTCATACTGTCTGGTGATGTCCAGCTTCAGTCAAAGGCTTGACTCATACTGTCTGGTGATGTCCAGCTTCAGTCAAAGGCTTGACTCATACTGTCTGGTGATGTCCAGCTTCAGTCAAAGGCTTGACTCATACTGTCTGGTGATGTCCAGCTTCAGTCAAAGGCTTGACTCATACTGTCTGGTGATGTCCAGCTTCAGTCAAAGGCTTGACTCAGACTGTCTGGTGATGTCCAGCTTCAGTCAAAGGCTTGACTCATACTGTCTGGTGATGTCCAGCTTCAGTCAAAGGCTTGACTCATACTGTCTGGTGATGTCCAGCTTCAGTCAAAGGCTTGACTCAGACTGTCTGGTGATGTCCAGCTTCAGTCAAAGGCTTGACTCAGACTGTCTGGTGATGTCCAGCTTCAGTCAAAGGCTTGACTCATACTGTCTGGTGATGTCCAGCTTCAGTCAAAGGCTTGACTCAGACTGTCTGGTGATGTCCAGCTTCAGTCAAAGGCTTGACTCATACTGTCTGGTGATGTCCAGCTTCAGTCAAAGGCTTGACAGACTGTCTGGTGATGTCCAGCTTCAGTCAAAGGCTTGACAGACTGTCTGGTGATGTCCAGCTTCAGTCAAAGGCTTGACTCAGACTGTCTGGTGATGTCCAGCTTCAGTCAAAGGCTTGACTCAGACTGTCTGGTGATGTCCAGCTTCAGTCAAAGGCTTGACTCATACTGTCTGGTGATGTCCAGCTTCAGTCAAAGGCTTGACTCAGACTGTCTGGTGATGTCCAGCTTCAGTCAAAGGCTTGACTCATACTGTCTGGTGATGTCCAGCTTCAGTCAAAGGCTTGACTCAGACTGTCTGGTGATGTCCAGCTTCAGTCAAAGGCTTGACTCATACTGTCTGGTGATGTCCAGCTTCAGTCAAAGGCTTGACAGACTGTCTGGTGATGTCCAGCTTCAGTCAAAGGCTTGACTCAGACTGTCTGGTGATGTCCAGCTTCAGTCAAAGGCTTGACTCAGACTGTCTGGTGATGTCCAGCTTCAGTCAAAGGCTTGACTCATACTGTCTGGTGATGTCCAGCTTCAGTCAAAGGCTTGACTCAGACTGTCTGGTGATGTCCAGCTTCAGTCAAAGGCTTGACTCATACTGTCTGGTGATGTCCAGCTTCAGTCAAAGGCTTGACTCAGACTGTCTGGTGATGTCCAGCTTCAGTCAAAGGCTTGACTCAGACTGTCTGGTGATGTCCAGCTTCAGTCAAAGGCTTGACAGACTGTCTGGTGATGTCCAGCTTCAGTCAAAGGCTTGACTCATACTGTCTGGTGATGTCCAGCTTCAGTCAAAGGCTTGACTCAGACTGTCTGGTGATGTCCAGCTTCAGTCAAAGGCTTGACTCAGACTGTCTGGTGATGTCCAGCTTCAGTCAAAGGCTTGACTCAGACTGTCTGGTGATGTCCAGCTTCAGTCAAAGGCTTGACTCATACTGTCTGGTGATGTCCAGCTTCAGTCAAAGGCTTGACTCATACTGTCTGGTGATGTCCAGCTTCAGTAAAAGGCTTGACTCAGACTGTCTGGTGATGTCCAGCTTCAGTCAAAGGCTTGACTCATACTGTCTGGTGATGTCCAGCTTCAGTCAAAGGCTTGACTCATACTGTCTGGTGATGTCCAGCTTCAGTCAAAGGCTTGACTCAGACTGTCTGGTGATGTCCAGCTTCAGTCAAAGGCTTGACTCAGACTGTCTGGTGATGTCCAGCTTCAGTCAAAGGCTTGACTCATACTGTCTGGTGATGTCCAGCTTCAGTCAAAGGCTTGACTCATACTGTCTGGTGATGTCCAGCTTCAGTCAAAGGCTTGACTCATACTGTCTGGTGATGTCCAGCTTCAGTCAAAGGCTTGACTCATACTGTCTGGTGATGTCCAGCTTCAGTCAAAGGCTTGACAGACTGTCTGGTGATGTCCAGCTTCAGTCAAAGGCTTGACTCATACTGTCTGGTGATGTCCAGCTTCAGTCAAAGGCTTGACTCAGACTGTCTGGTGATGTCCAGCTTCAGTCAAAGGCTTGACTCATACTGTCTGGTGATGTCCAGCTTCAGTCAAAGGCTTGACTCAGACTGTCTGGTGATGTCCAGCTTCAGTCAAAGGCTTGACTCATACTGTCTGGTGATGTCCAGCTTCAGTCAAAGGCTTGACAGACTGTCTGGTGATGTCCAGCTTCAGTCAAAGGCTTGACAGACTGTCTGGTGATGTCCAGCTTCAGTCAAAGGCTTGACTCAGACTGTCTGGTGATGTCCAGCTTCAGTCAAAGGCTTGACTCAGACTGTCTGGTGATGTCCAGCTTCAGTCAAAGGCTTGACTCATACTGTCTGGTGATGTCCAGCTTCAGTCAAAGGCTTGACTCAGACTGTCTGGTGATGTCCAGCTTCAGTCAAAGGCTTGACTCATACTGTCTGGTGATGTCCAGCTTCAGTCAAAGGCTTGACTCAGACTGTCTGGTGATGTCCAGCTTCAGTCAAAGGCTTGACTCATACTGTCTGGTGATGTCCAGCTTCAGTCAAAGGCTTGACTCATACTGTCTGGTGATGTCCAGCTTCAGTCAAAGGCTTGACTCAGACTGTCTGGTGATGTCCAGCTTCAGTCAAAGGCTTGACAGACTGTCTGGTGATGTCCAGCTTCAGTCAAAGGCTTGACTCAGACTGTCTGGTGATGTCCAGCTTCAGTCAAAGGCTTGACTCATACTGTCTGGTGATGTCCAGCTTCAGTCAAAGGCTTGACTCAGACTGTCTGGTGATGTCCAGCTTCAGTCAAAGGCTTGACTCATACTGTCTGGTGATGTCCAGCTTCAGTCAAAGGCTTGACAGACTGTCTGGTGATGTCCAGCTTCAGTCAAAGGCTTGACAGACTGTCTGGTGATGTCCAGCTTCAGTCAAAGGCTTGACTCAGACTGTCTGGTGATGTCCAGCTTCAGTCAAAGGCTTGACTCAGACTGTCTGGTGATGTCCAGCTTCAGTCAAAGGCTTGACTCAGACTGTCTGGTGATGTCCAGCTTCAGTCAAAGGCTTGACTCATACTGTCTGGTGATGTCCAGCTTCAGTCAAAGGCTTGACTCAGACTGTCTGGTGATGTCCAGCTTCAGTCAAAGGCTTGACTCATACTGTCTGGTGATGTCCAGCTTCAGTCAAAGGCTTGACAGACTGTCTGGTGATGTCCAGCTTCAGTCAAAGGCTTGACAGACTGTCTGGTGATGTCCAGCTTCAGTCAAAGGCTTGACAGACTGTCTGGTGATGTCCAGCTTCAGTCAAAGGCTTGACAGACTGTCTGGTGATGTCCAGCTTCAGTCCATATGGTGCCTCCCTCTAGTGGCAGAGAGACAGTGGAGGCGCGTTAGACCAATGGACTTAGTGGGCCTGGTCAAAAGTAATGCACTACATATGGAATAGGGTGCCATTTGAGACACAAGCCTAACTCCATTAGGAGATTTCAGATCCATTCATGGATGCCAGAATACAGAGCCAGCGAGGGAGAAAACTGCATGATGATACATTATTATTTAACAAGAATGTATTTTAACCACCTGAAGCCTGGGTGGGAATTACTGAAATGTTGCTAATAGACCAACATTATACAACAACTATTGACAAGTAGCCTACATGGAAGATCATTAAGGTTTCTGTTTATATTATATACACTAGTGATAAAATGTGGTCTTGTAAAATGTGGTCTTTAAAAAAAATATATATATATATTAAACCTTTATTTTACAGGCAGCAGTAAGTCATTACATAAAAGTTGTAAGTACAATACAACAAATACAGATATCATCAGTAAATACATAAAACAGAAACTATATAATTCCACAGATGTTAACAAAGCAAAATTTAAAACATTGACAAGTAAAGGAATCGGCCTCAAGTTCTTTCCATTTCAAACTATGTTGAAGGGTGTTCCAAGCTGATGGGGCAGAGGACATGAAAGCACTTCTTCCTAAATTCGTTCTGACATTTGGTACAGCAAGCAAAACAACGTCCTGTGAGCGAAGACAGTACTCACCACATGTTGTCTGTATAAACGAGCATAAACAAGAAGTCAACAAACCCAGTATAGCTTTGTAAACAAAGGTATACCAATGACTAAGTCTACGGGATGCTAGTGAAGGCCATCCAACCCCAGCATATAAAGGGCAATGGTGCGTGAGTGCCCGACAATTTAAAATAAATCTCAATGCTCCATGGTAAATGGTGTCAATAGATCTCAAACACTGAGCAGAGGCATTCATATAAAAAATATCACCATAGTCAAGTATAGGCATAAAAGTTTTTGTCTGGCTTTAAAAGAGAAACAAGCCTTATTTCTAAAATAAAATCCCAGCTTCAACCTCAGTTTTTTGGCAAGTTGCAGTATAAATGCAATTTAAATGACAGGTCATCGTCAATTACAATTCCAAGATATTTATACGAAGTCACTGCCTCGATCACATTTCCCTGGCAGATAGTAAAACATGGAAGATTTAAAAGTTTCTTTCACCATTAGTTAGTTTTTTTCTACATTGAGAACAAGCCTCAATTGACATAAGGTATATTGAAGAGCATTAAAAGCAGTTTGTAAATTCTGAAAAGCTTTTGCTAAAGTCGAGGCACAACAATAAATAACAGTGTCATCGGCATAAAAGTGAAATTGGGCATTTAGTACATTTTTAACTAGATCATTAATATAAATAGTAAATAAAAGAGGACCCAGTACAGAGCCCTGGGGAACACCATTTAAAACAGACAATGTATCAGATGCGAGCCCATTAAATGTTCTATTTGATAGATAGTTAGCAAACCATGACACAGTGTGTTGAGAGAGACCTATGCTAAGTTTTAACAGATATATAAGTGGTTCAGCTATAAAATCAGCTGCCAGTTTCAAAAAGCATGGATCAAGTAGATCTGGACCTGCAGGCTTTTTCAGATCTAAAGATTTCAAGGCTTGATGTACTTCCTGGACTGAGAATGGCCGAAAACTGAATGTCTGACCAGGTATCACAGGTTCCTCAATACAGGGTTGATCAGAGACAGTAACGGAGTCAAACAGCTTACCAGATGATACAAAGTGTTCGTTAAAACAGTTAAGCATTTCCGTTTTGTCACCGTGGCGTTTCTAACAGCTACAACAGCACAATGGTCACTCAAACCATTGCAGAATACACCGATTGCAGAGTATTTATGAGGCACATTTGTCAATATTAAATCAATTAGAGTATATTCTTCTGGACATTTAAGATGTGGGTGAGTTTATCAACTGGGTCAAATTCATAGAATTACAATACATTTTAAAATCATCAGACACCGGCTTTAGCCAACACCAGTTAAGATCACCAACAAAAACTATTTCACCATAGTTAAGTTTAGACACGAGGTGTATGAGAGAAGAAAATGCATCCCCAGATGCAGAGGGGGGTATATAACAGCCAACCACAGTTAAAGAGAACCCATTAGAAATCTCAATATGCAAGGCCAGAAATTCTAATTGTTTACCGATAGTTTGAGACAATTCCACTTTTACCAGGAAGTTTCTCTTCACATATTTGGACAAAATGTGGTCTTGTAACATGTGGTCTTGTAACATGTGGTCTTGTAACATGTGGTCTTGTAACATGTGGTCTTGTAACATGTGGTCTTGTAAAATGTGGTCTTGTAACATGTGGTCTTGTAACATGTGGTCTTGTAACATGTGGTCTTGTAACAAGAATGTCAAAAGACCAGGTTGGAATTCCCAATTCATGTCACTAACTGCTCTAAGAGGAATTTGAATAAAAGCTATATTTAAAAAAGTATATAAGTAATGATCATACTTTTCGAGCCTATGGTTGACAAAGAGAAAGAATGGGTCTCCCGAGTGGCGCAGCGGTCTAAGGCGTTACTACGGACCCAGGTTCATATCCCGTGCTGTGCCACAACCGGCCGTGGTCGGGAGTACCGTAGGACGGCCCAGCGTCGTCCAGGTTAGGGGAAGGTTTGGACGGTGGGGCTTTACTTTGTGCTCTAGCGACTCCTTGTGACGGGCCGGGTGCCTGCGGGCCGACACCCAGATGCCAGTTGAATTCCTCCGACACATTGGTTAAACTGGCGGGTGTTATGGAGCACGGTTAGGTTTCGGAGGACACATGACTGCACCTTGGCCTCTCCCGAGCACGTTGGGGAGCTGCAGCGATGAGACAAGATGCAACAGGAGGTAAAATAGAGAATAAAATGAAAGAATGTTGCCTCGACCTGGCAGTCCTACCGGTGCATTAACATCACATATAATGACCAGGGACATGGAAGCACTTACACAGGGTATTCTATCTTCATTTATAGCCCCTCTGGATCAATACTGAGTCAATATAGCCACATGCTAGGAGCAGAGGTTAAACTGCCATAAAGTAGTCCGCTTCCAACGTCATCAATTAACCCATGTCTCAACACAAATACAACCCTGAGAGGTTAAAGACAGTTCTTACAGCAGCTATGTTCATACATGTTGTTCTAAGTAGACCCACCCACATCGTCAGAATACTGTAAGCATCCAGCCTGGGATCCAAACTGATGTGGTAAAACTGAGCATATGAGTCTCGATTCCAGGGTCCATATTCACAAAGCGTCTCAGAGTAGGAGAACTGATCTAAGACCAATTTGAAATAATAATGAATAAGAGAGGGGGGGGGGGGCACACCTATTCTGAGACAGTTTGTGAATATGAGCCCTGGCTAACAAGCATGTAGCTATAGGGCCAAACACAGACAGGCAGACAGACAGAGCTTTCCCCAGAAGCAGTCAGTCAGATCTCTTTAGAATGACCTATTGTCTGACAAATAGATAGCCGAAATAGACCCCTGCCACCCTGCCTGTCTAGGTCAGAGGGCAGCATCGGTTTATTGACACAATAAGTGCTGACAGTTTATTGACACAGAAAGAGCTGACAGTTTATTGACACAATAAGAGCTGACAGTTTATTGACACAGAAAGAGCTGACAGTTTATTGACACAATAAGAGCTGACAGTCTATTGACACAGAAAGAGCTGACAGTTTATTGGGTGGTTCTGTGTAACAGACGCATGGCTCTCTATTTGCTGTCTGCAAATGTTTGTGGAGCCTGGTTCACAGCCCCCAGGGGAGCAGTAGAGGGGAGAGAGTGTTCTCCTCCTGGACCTAACCATAGCTTCCCTAAATGTATCTCTCATTCTGACCAGCATGGTAACAGCCTAGACCTCTGACTGCAAGGGTGTAACCGACCACACAACTCTGGACTGGAGGGAGCGGGACCACTATACTGTGTCCAAGACTGAGGATTTTACTTTCATCACCCTGTTGCAGGAAAACTGTAGTGTATTTGAGGTTTAAAAAGGCTTCTGAAGTTTCAGACATGATTTTCCCGTACGAAAAATGTATCAACCCCTACAAAATTGTCAATTTATTATAATCCACAGAATAATTTAAATTTCCTGTTGCTGCAGCAAACTGGCTCAAATTAAGATCCTACATCTGTATTCAGTCAATGACCCACTGGCTGCCTACCTACTGATCTCAGAACTGGCCCTGGCTAGCTACTACATCTGGAGGCAGTAGTTATATTTTGACAGTCTGCCATGAGAGACTACCTACCTATTGTTGTATGTCTCTCCTACCTGCTGCTCCATTGTCCTAGGGTGGAGGAATGTGGCCAGGTCCAGAGAGACATGTCCGGTGATGCAGCGTTGAAGACAGGCCTGTCCCACACGGAGACAGAGGGCGTGCAGGGCATCAGGACACACAGAGTTCTGAGGCACCGAGGATCCAGCCGTCTCCAACTCACTAACAGAAGAAGAAGAAGAAGTTGTCCAATGTAAAGAAATCAAATCAAATTAAATGTTATTTGTCACATGCGCCGAATACAACAGGTAAAGACCTTACAGTGAAATGCTTACTAACAAGCCCTTAACCAACAATACAACAGGTGTAGACCTTACAGTGAAATGCTTACTAACAAGCCCTTAACCAACAATACAACAGGTGTAGACCTTACAGTGAAATGCTTACTAACAAGCCCTTAACCAACAATACAACAGGTGTAGACCTTACAGTGAAATGCTTACTAACAAGCCCTTAACCAACAATACAACAGGTGTAGACCTTACAGTGAAATGCTTACTAACAAGCCCTTAACCAACAATACAACAGGTGTAGACCTTACAGTGAAATGCTTACTAACAAGCCCTTAACCAACAATACAACAGGTGTAGACCTTACAGTGAAATGCTTACTAACAAGCCCTTAACCAACAATACAACAGGTGTAGACCTTACAGTGAAATGCTTACTAACAAGCCCTTAACCAACAATACAACAGGTGTAGACCTTACAGTGAAATGCTTACTTACAAGACCTTAACCAACAATACAACAGGTGTGGCCCTTTGATTAGCTGTTCAGGAGTCTGGAAATGTGTCTTCGACTTTGATCAGTAACACTTCAGAAACACAAATACTCAGGTTGGAGAGGTTGGAGAGGATGGAGAGGCTGGAGAGGTTGGAGAGGTTGGAGAGGTTGGAGAGGATGGAGAGTTTGGAGAGATTGGATAGGCTGGAGAGGTTGGAGAGGTTGGAGAGGATGGAGAGGTTGGAGAGGCTGGAGAGGTTGGGGCAGAGGGGTTTTAGGGGTTCAGTTCATGAAGGGTACAATGGCAGGAGATGTCATCTCACATTTGTTACCAGCAACCCTTGGATTTCCAGCTCCCTTCCTGTCAGAACAGCATGGTGACCTCTAACCTCTAGGCTACCTACCTGGGGCCGTGGAGCTGGTCCCCACAGGACAGCATGGTGACCTCTAACCTCTAGGCTACCTACCTGGGGCCGTGGAGCTGGTCCCCACAGGACAGCATGGTGACCTCTAACCTCTAGGCTACCTACCTGGGGCCGTGGAGCTGGTCCCCACAGGACAGCATGGTGACCTCTAACCTCTAGGCTACCTACCTGGGGCCGTGGAGCTGGTCCCCACAGGACAGCATGGTGACCTCTAACCTCTAGGCTACCTACCTGGGGCCGTGGAGCTGGTCCCCACAGGACAGCATGGTGACCTCTAACCTCTAGGCTACCTAGCTGGGGCCGTGGAGCTGGTCCCCACAGGACAGCATGGTGACCTCTAACCTCTAGGCTACCTACCTAGGGCCGTGGAGCTGGTCCCCACAGGACAGCATGGTGACCTCTAACCTCTAGGCTACCTACCTAGGGCCGTGGAGCTGGTCCCCACAGGACAGCATGGTGACCTCTAACCTCTAGGCTACCTACCTAGGGCCGTGGAGCTGGTCCCCACAGGACAGCATGGTGACCTCTAACCTCTAGGCTACCTACCTAGGGCCGTGGAGCTGGTCCCCACAGGACAGCATGGTGACCTCTAACCTCTAGGCTACCTACCTGGGGCCGTGGAGCTGGTCCCCACAGGACAGCATGGTGACCTCTAACCTCTAGGCTACCTACCTGGGGCCGTGGAGCTGGTCCCCACAGGACAGCATGGTGACCTCTAACCTCTAGGCTACCTACCTGGGGCCGTGGAGCTGGTCCCCACAGGACAGCATGGTGACCTCTAACCTCTAGGCTACCTACCTGGGGCCGTGGAGCTGGTCCCCACAGGACAGCATGGTGACCTCTAACCTCTAGGCTACCTAGCTGGGGCCGTGGAGCTGGTCCCCACAGGACAGCATGGTGACCTCTAACCTCTAGGCTACCTACCTGGGGCCGTGGAGCTGGTCCCCACAGGACAGCATGGTGACCTCTAACCTCTAGGCTACCTACCTAGGGCCGTGGAGCTGGTCCCCACAGGACAGCATGGTGACCTCAAACCTCTAGGCTACCTACCTAGGGCCGTGGAGCTGGTCCCCACAGGACAGCATGGTGACCTCTAACCTCTAGGCTACCTACCTAGGGCCGTGGAGCTGGTCCCCACAGGACAGCATGGTGACCTCTAACCTCTAGGCTACCTACCTGGGGCCGTGGAGCTGGTCCCCACAGGACAGCATGGTGACCTCTAACCTCTAGGCTACCTACCTAGGGCCGTGGAGCTGGTCCCCACAGGACAGCATGGTGACCTCTAACCTCTAGGCTACCTACCTAGGGCCGTGGAGCTGGTCCCCACAGGACAGCATGGTGACCTCTAACCTCTAGGCTACCTACCTGGGGCCGTGGAGCTGGTCCCCACAGGACAGCATGGTGACCTCTAACCTCTAGGCTACCTACCTAGGGCCGTGGAGCTGGTCCCCACAGGACAGCATGGTGACCTCTAACCTCTAGGCTACCTACCTAGGGCCGTGGAGCTGGTCCCCACAGGACAGCATGGTGACCTCTAACCTCTAGGCTACCTACCTAGGGCCGTGGAGCTGGTCCCCACAGGACAGCATGGTGACCTCCCCGTCTGGCTGCAAGAGCAGGTCTACCGTTAGACAGGTAACACTGTCTGAGGGAGGGTATGCCTCCACTACACCACCTGGAAGAGAGATTGGGGAGGAGGAAAAAGGTGGAGCAGGAGGAGAAGGAGGAGAAGTTGGAGGAAGAGGAGGAAGAGGAGGAGAGATACAGTAAAATAGCAATAATGAGGAAGATGAGGATGAGTCAAAAGAGAGAAACGATTAAATAAAAATGATTTAAACACACTGACACCTAAGCTCCTCTTTTCTTATGTAGACCTTCCCCAGACCTTCTTCAGACTGACATTGAGGGCAGAGTCCCAAATGGCACCCTATTCCCTCTGTAGTGCACTACTTTAGATCAGGACTCTGGTCAAAAGGAGTGCACTTTATTGGGAATAGGGTGCCATTTGGAACACCACATTAAAGAGATGCCGCCAGGAGCAGCTGTTCATCATAATTCAAGGGACCATCAGAATAATAGATTCATTCTATTCATTCAGATATTCAGATTGGACCCATTTGGGCAATTATCTTCTGTTGGCCTTCACTGTGGACATATTGCAGTACTTGTATAACATATATATATATATGTGTGTGTGTGTGTGTGTGTGTGTGTGTGTGTGTGTGTGTGTGTGTGTGTGTGTGTGTGTGTGACCTTGTCTAAGGAAGGTGTCCAGGAAACAGGCCCAGGTTGGGTAACAGGAGGTTCTAACAGGCTGGGCATAGCGGGACAACCACTCGGGAACCTCCTCCAGGTACTTAATAAGAACAGGCTCCTGGGGGAGGAGAGAGAGATATACAGAGAGAGAGATACAGAGAGAGATACAGAGAGAGAGAGACAGAGAGAGATACAGAGAGAGAGAGACAGAGAGAAGAGAGAGAGATACAGAGAGAGATACAGAGAGAGATACAGAGAGAGAGAGACAGAGAGAGAGAGAGATACAGAGAGAGATACAGAGAGAGAGATACAGAGAGAGAGATACAGAGAGAGAGAGAGATACAGAGAGAGAGAGAGATACAGAGAGAGAGAGAGATACAGAGAGAGAGAGATATACAGAGAGAGAGATACAGAGAGAGATACAGAGAGAGAGACAGAGAGAGATACAGAGAGAGAGAGACAGAGAGAAGAGAGAGAGATACAGAGAGAGATACAGAGAGAGATACAGAGAGAGAGAGACAGAGAGAGAGAGAGATACAGAGAGAGATACAGAGAGAGAGATACAGAGAGAGAGATACAGAGAGAGAGAGAGATACAGAGAGAGAGAGAGATACAGAGAGAGATACAGAGATACAGAGAGAGATAGAGATACAGAGAGAGAGAGAGAGAGAGAGAGAGAGAGATCAGCAGTCTTCGACAAGTAGACTACAGTTTTTCTGAATTAGAGACAAAGACATATCCATGATCTTCAATTTGATGATGATGATGTGATGGTGATGATGATGGTAATGATGATGATGGTGATGTGATGGTGATGATGATGATGATGATGGTGATGATGATGATGGTGATGATGATGGATGATGATGATGATGGTAATGATGATGATGATGATGATGGTGAAGATGTGATGATGATGTGATGGTGATGATGATGGTAATGATGATGATGGTGATGTGATGATGATGATGTGATGGTGATGATGATGGATGATGATGATGATGATGGATGATGATGATGATGATGGTAATGGTGATGGTGATGATGTGATGATGATGATGGTGATGTTGATGATGATGGTGATGATGATGATGATGGTAATGATGATGATGATGATGATGATGATGGTGATGATGGTGATGATGTGATGATGATGATGTGATGGTGATGATGATGGTAATGATGATGATGGTGATGTGATGATGATGATGTGATGGTGATGATGATGGATGATGATGATGATGATGATGATGTGATGATGATGATGTGATGATGATGATGATGATGGTGATGATGGTGATCATGTGATGATGATGATGTGATGGTGATGATGATGGTAATGATGATGATGATGGTGATGATGTGATGATGATGATGTGATGGTGATGATGATGGTAATGATGATGATGATGGTGATGTGATGATGATGGTGTGATGGTGATGATGATGGATGATGATGGTAATGATGATGATGATGATGATGGTGATGATGATGATGGTGATGGTGATGGTGATGATGATGATGATGTGATGGTGAGTTAATGAGAGAAAAAATGTGCTGAAAGCTCTCTAAACATTATGTCTAGAATACAAGGGTTTTGGTTTTCTATGTTTGTACATTATCAAAGTGTTCTTTTATTAACAGCAGCCCAACAGCCTGGAGCATTACTGCTTCACTGGGGCTGGATTCTGTCTGGCTTCACTGGACATCAGA